>CM018694.1:55777635-56121936 GCA_009363875.1 Mikania micrantha | reverse complement strand
CTGTAAGAACCCCATTAAAAACCAGTCAACCATGGCATTGGTGCAAGATCAAAGATTGATAAGGGCAAATCAGTTAAATCAAAGGGGTTCACAAGAAGGAACCCATTATATCTCCTGTGCCTAAACTTGTTATGGTTTGGGTACCTATCTCTCATTATTGTGTAAAATTGCAGGGACGACCAAATAAGCTTAAAAATGTTTGGTATGTAGACAGTGCTGCTCCCGGACATATGACTGGGGAGTTCTCTCAGTTATATGAAGTTACACCATTCAATGGAGGATATGTATCATTTGCAGGAGACAAGGGAGGAAGGATTAGCATGAAGGGCATGGTTACCAATGGAACTCTTAGTTTGAAGACGTGTACTATGTTGAAGAACTCAACCACAGTCTATTGAGTGTTTCTCAGATTTGTGACAAGAGTTTTTCCACACACTTCACAAACAAGGAGTGTCTTATTTTGAAGCCTGGTTTTGTTGTACCTGAGAAGTGGATACTGATGAGAACTCCAAGAATCAACAATGCATACATTATCAACATGAATTTGATTCATTCACTGAGAACACCTGTCTTTTCTCAAAGGCATCGGAGCAAGATTGTATGTTTATGGCATCGTCAACTGGGTCATGTAAATCTGAAGAATCTCAACAGACTTGCAAAGGGAGATCACGTCATCGGTCTACCCCTCTAAAGACTTCTCTACAATTGAGAAATGCATCGCGTGTGCCAGGGGAAGCAGCATAAGGACCCCACAAGCCTAAGCTATTCAACTCTATATCATCGATTTTGCAAACTTATTCATATGGATCTCTTTGGACCGGTTAATGTTATGACCATCGAGAAGAAATCATATTGTCTGGTGTGACAGATGATTATTCAAGATTCACTTGGGTGTTCTTTCTAGCCAAGAAGGATGAGACACCAGAGATTCTGAAGAAGTTTATCACCTTGATTGAAAATCAGAAGAACTTGAAGGTTAAGGTGATCAGAACCGACAATGGCACATAATTTAGAAATCAGACTCTCATTGATTTCTGCGATGGGAAGGGATAGCCGCAGTACAGTGCAGCTCGTACGCCTCAGCAAAATGGAGTTGCCGAGAGAAGAAACCGGACACTTATTGAAGCTGCCCAAACTATGTTGTCTGAATCTAAACTTCCTATATTCTTCTGGGCCGAGGCTGTTAACACAGCTTGTTATGTTCAGAATCGAGCACTGTTGAACAAACGCCATCAGAAGACTCCCTATGAGATATTCTTCAATCAGAAGCCAAAAGTTGGTCACTTCAAATCATTTGGTTGTCCATGCACTCTCCTCCATACTGAGCCGAATCACAAGTTTGATGACAAGGCTGATGAGTGTTACTACTCGTGGGATATTCATCCGAAAAGGCAGCCTATCGAGTCTACAACAAGAAGACTCGGATGATCGTGGAATCATATTATATCGATTGGCAAGAGATGAACTCTACAGATGCCGGTTCTGGTCCAAACTGGTTGTTTGAGTATGAGTCTACTTTTAGGCCCTTTGACACTACATCTGAGAGCTCAGGATCATCTGAGCAAACCAATGATTTCTGCAAGGGTGATGATGTAGACTATAGGGTTGACTATGTTCCATGTGATCCCGAGCTTCTGTCGGTTGACCCTCCAGGCATGTACAATCGTGCTCCTCCAGATCAGCCAACCCCGATACATGAAGTTCTCCCATCAGATCCAGAGAACTTCTCAGTCAGTTCAGCCACTTCCAGAAACAGATCAAGTTTCATCTTCCTCCCACCAACCTTTGATAATCCACTATTCTCAAACAACATTCCTGAGGAAAATTGCATGGATCACGGAGCGAAGCAAGTGAGACTGCTCCTGTTGATAACATCTCTTCCTCCAGTGAAGATCAAGTGAACAACATCAGCAATTTGCTAGACAATCTAGCTGTGGAAGAAGTGCCGACACTCAGTATCAACAAGAATCATCCAGTAGAAAATATTATTGGACCTCTCTCAGAAGGCATTCTCACTCGGAGCCGATCTATTCCAGCTCAGAACCTCTTGCCTGAAGAGACAATCACCAGAAGTCAATCAGGTCCCGATTAATTCTTGTTCGTATTCATGTTTCATTTCGCAGGTCGAGCCCAAGAACGTCAAGATGGCTCTCAAGGAGTCTAGCTGGGTCGAAGCAATGCAGGAAGAGCTGATGCAGTTTCAGAAACTCAAGGTGTGAATTTAGTTCCTCTACCCAAGGAAAGTTGCCTATAGGAACCAGATGGGTTTTCAGAAACAAAAGAGATGACTCAGGAGTTATTATCATAAACAAGGCACGGTTGGTAGTTCAGGGCTTCTACCAATAGGAGGGGATAGATTATGAGGAAGTCTTTGCACCAGTCGCAAGACTTGAAGCCATACGGATCTTTTTGGCCTATGCTTCCTACATGACTTCACGGTGTATCAGATGGATGTGAAGACAGCTTTCTTGTACGGGAAGGTCAAGGAAGAAATTTATGTGTGCCAACCCCCAGGTTTTGAAGATTCACAGTATCCAGACCATGTCTACAAGTTAGACAAAGCTCTTTATGGTATGCTACACTTACTGATCACCTGCTTGCAAATGGATATACCCGTGGAGCCATCGATCAAACTTTTTTCGTTCGCAAGGATAAGGATGACTTCATTCTCGTCCAAATCTACGTAGATGATATCATATTTGGTTCCACGAGCTCTGCGCTGTGCAAGGAATTTGAAGGGGTAATGAAGAAAAAGTTTGAGATGAGCGCGATGGGAGAAATGACCTTCTTTCTGGGTCTTCAGGTGAAGCAAGATCCAAAGGGTGTGCTAATTCATCAAGGGAAGTTTATGTTACAGATATTTTGACCAAGTTCAAAATGATGGATTCAAAGCCAGCATCCACTCCTATGGCTGCTCGTCCTGTCTTAAATTCGGATTTGGATGGTGAAGATGTTGATCAACACCTCTATCGCTCGATGATTGGTTCTCTGATGTATCTGACTGCTAGTCGTCCAGACATTATGTTTTCAGTTTGTCAGTGTGCCAGATAACAGGCGAATCCGAAGGCCTCTCACCTTATAGCTGTCAAGAGAATCTTTTCGGTATCTTGTCGGGAAGCCTCGTCTCGGTCTTTGGTACCCAAAGAACTCTGGGTTTCATTTATTTGCATACTCAGACAGTGTCTTTGGTGGATGCAACTTGGATAGGAAGTCAACCACTGGTGGGTGTCAATATTTGGGAGATCGTCTTGTCTCATGGCAGTGCAAGAAACAGACCACCGTATCCACATCTACTCGCAGAAGCTGAATATGTTGCAGTCTCCAGTTGCTGCTCTCAGGTTATATGGATGCAACAGCAGCTCCTTGATTACGGTTTGAATTTTTTTGACTCTCCTATTTATTGTGACAATGAAGCCGCCCTTCAGATCGTCAAGAATCTGGTACAACACTCCAAAACTAAACATCTTGACATTCGGATTCACTTTATCCGTGACTGTTTCGAACGGAAACTGATTCATTTTGAAAAGGTCCACACAGATGACAATCTGGCGGATCTTTTCACCAAACCGTTCGATACAGCACGATTTCACCATCTACTTGCATCTCTCAAACTAATCAGTTTTAGCTAAACCATATTTGTAAATACTGTAAAATTTGTGTTTTGTTTTCTTTTATTTTTAGATATAACAAATTTAGGGGGAGAATATTTACAAAAACAACAAAAAGATTTTCGGTCTTTGAATCAAAATTACAAAAACAACAAAAAGATTTCGGTCTTTGAGTCAAAATTACAAAAACAACAAAAAGATTTTAGTTTTTGAGTCAGTCTAAGATGATCTACACAGTTTAGGGGGAGTAAAACTTTTTATTTAAAAAAAAGGGCTTTTGTTGTTTAAAATTTAAGAAAATTAGAAAAATACAAAAAAAATCTTTGTTTTGGTCTGATAAGTTTAGTTGTTCAATTGGGAAGTGAAATAATTTCTGAGGATCAAAATTTCACTATCTTAATTACATTTCTAAAGAACAACAACTTTGAATATCTATCATTCACTAAGAAGATTAAAAAAAGTTTTCCAAATGAAAGAATCGGACATGATCAATTAAAATATAAATATATAAATAAGTGTGAAGTTGTGATCAGAAGATAACTAAAATGTGTGACAACTATTTGACCTTGTGTTTAAGTCCTTGAGTCAAAAAAGATTGTGTTTCAATAAATTTGAAATCGTTTTTTGAAAAACTCGGGTATTTCCTATGTTTTGTGTAAACAAAGAGCGGGAAATATGTACTGAAGCATCCTCTGTTTTGCGTAAGCAAAGAACTGGATGTGTGACGTTAAGGACAATGTGCCTTCAGATCAGTAAAACAAAAGTTGCCAATGAGAACAAAGATAATAGAAAACCTTCTTGTTCTTGATTCTAATCTAATATATCTGTTCTTTTCTTTTCTCACCTTAAACTCTGTCAAAACATTTTAAGTTTGTTGAAACGCAATCAAAGTTTGAAACAAAAGATTTCACAAAATTGATAGGTTGCATGTTAATCTAGTTTTACAGTCTGATTGCTCACAAACTTCCCATAAGATATTTTCACAAAAATGTTGATCATATGTCTTATTTCTAAAATATGGATTAATGAGTGGAAATCATTGGTGGGGTATAATTGTTAAAAGTTGTGCTTCGTTAAGAAATCACTTAAGCTAATAAAATTTTGACGACAGATTTGATCCCACGAAATTGACCCGACTAAACCTTAAACTCGTCCAAGGTTTCTTAGTTTATTTATTTATTTTATTTTATTTTATTTTATTTTATTTTATTTTTTTTTATTTAATTTTATTTTATTAATTTTATTTTTTATTTTATTTTATTTATTTTATTTTATTTTATTTATTTTAAGCTTTAATTTTAAATTTTGAATTTTAAATTTAAATCTTAAATTTTAAATTTTAATTTTAATTGTTAATTATTAATTATCAGAAAGTTAGAATTTTTCGAAATAAAATGTGTGTACTCGAAATCGAGTACACGTAAGGTGTGTACTCGAAACAACGGCTATATATATGCCAGCCAAATTTAATTTCGAGTACCAGATCTCACCCAGCTCTTCGAGTACAGAGTTCATCTTCACAAGGCGATCTCGTTTTCTAGACCTGATTTCAAAATTCCACTCCGACTATCTCATAGATCACCTATAGGCGACCTTAGGTATAGATTTTCATCAATTTTTAACCATGGATTCGAAAGTTATGGACAAAATTAGATTTCGAGTACACGAAGTCCGTATACAGCTTGTGGTTGGGTCAATTGACCTCGAAAAACTCAAAATTGAAAGGCGATTCTCGAATATGTTATGCGCCTGTGAATTCCGAACATTTCGAGTTGGATTAGGAGTTCTAAGAAAATTAATTGGTGAAGTATTGAAGGTTTTTTGTTCTCGAAATTTAGATTTCGAATACAGCATGTAACTTCGAATACAACCTATTTTCGTGTACACCTAGTTTCGTGTACAGACTATACTTCGTGTATGACTAATTTCGAATACACCTGCTGTTTCGAATAAGATCCTTACTTCGAATACGACTGTGATTTCGAGAACACAAACTTTCGAGAATGCATTTGGACTTAGAATTTTTTCTGTACTTCGTAAAATTTAACCTTGAAATGACTTAATCTGTTTTGTTTTCAGATGGATGACCTACGCTTCGTACCTGATCATAACATGACAGCTTTTCTTGGGGACCCCGCCAGAGAAACACTCGGAGTTCAGGAGTATGGTTGCTGGGTTGATCCTGTCACCAGTCAACTATGCCATCATGGAACATCCCTCGATCGTGATGGATTTTATTAGAGGTTTCTGGAGCACAGTGGAAGCATACTGATGCAAATGGGACGATTAGCATTATTGGAAAGGTTCAGGGTCAACCTATTGTTATCACATAGCAGATTCTCCAGGAATGTCTGCAATTTGGAGACAACGATTCTGACCCTGTGAAGCTGGATCAAGACCTGGTGAACAGGACTGTATATCAGATGGGACACGAAGGTGTCTATCCTCCGACTGAGAAGAAACTACTACATCCTTATTGGAGATACTTGGCACATGTTGTTACTCTGTGCCTCTCCGGAAGGAAAGGAAGTTATGACGTTCTCAACCAGACTCTCAGTTCCTGTCTGATAGCCTTAACACTTGGAGTTGATTTCAACTTCTCAAAAATGATCTTCCTTGATACGCACGCTAACATCTAAGGAAGAAGAAGGGGAGGTTTCTAGCCTTCCCTCGGTTCCTGCAAATCGTCATCAATAAAAGACATCCTTCTCTGACTGACTCCCACACTTGGCACTCTAGAGATCAAGAGAATGCGAGACGACATTTTTGGCTACATGAAGATGAATAAGCGAGGAAGAAGCAGTACATTGGGGAGAGACCATTGATCAAGTTTGGACGCTTCGTGGGAGAAGAGAATGTCGTTGAGGATCAAGGTACTCCTATTGCATTCGTTGCTGAGGAGCATGACATTCCTATGAGCACACAGACTGGCACGACTGCTGAGGAACATATTTCTGAGTCATCCTCCTCATCCAATGAGGATTTCGTTGCTGAAAAGCCTCCTCCAACCAGAGATGAAAGAGAGGAAGCACAGGATATTGATTACACTCCCACTCTCGAGTCGTCACCAAAAAAAAGAGATTGAAGACGATGTCTAAACGGACTAGGGATCCGAGACTGCAGAAGATGTTCTCAGATTTGTCATCCTATTCATTCAGCTGCATCGATTCTACCACCTCCACCATTGCAAACCGATTCACAACTCAAACCACCACCCTCTCAACCCAAACTACCTTCACAACCTAAACCACCTTCACAACATAAGCCACCTTCAAAACCAAACCTTAAAAACCACCTACTAAACCAGATAAACCCAATCTTGTCATCAAGATTCCTGCTCGTTCCCCACTGTCACCCTCTACTACTTCCATTCCCCACACTAAGACTCCATCATCACTACCTCATTCACATGGTGACAAGGGAAAATCTCCCTTGCACGCAGATTCACCATACGAGCCGGAAAGGGTGCTTGTCGATCTCGAAAGTTTACAAGATAGAGTTTTCTTGCTTGAGAAGGAATCTGCTGTTAAGGATGAGACCATTCGGTTAATGAAAGAGGGAATGCTCAAAGTTTGTGACAAACTGGATGAGTTTCAGGGGCAAATCAAGGCGCACCGAAAAGTCATCAGATTTCTTTCAATGGAAAATTATGAGATGCGCAAGGATATTAACAAACTGAAAGGAATCGAGACCCCAGAGTCTGATGATGAGAACGAGGATAAAGACATGGAAGAGGATAGCAGTGATGATGACGATGATGGTGGCGACAGGAAAGAAAAGGATTCCTCAGAAAAAGAATGATGAAGGGCCTCCAGATGATGAAAATCAAGGAGGAGACACATGAAATCCACCTTCATCAGGAAAGCCTACGAGCGACTATGATGATCTCTTTGGAGATAATCCTGATGTTATTCTTTTTGGAGATTTTGTGCAACCAGATGAAGCCGCAAGAGCCGGTTTTGATGACTTGTTCGATGATTTGCCGGAAGATTTTGACTTTGAAGGGCTTGGTGGAGAATTAGATGAAGCTGGACTTGGAAATTTGTTTCCAAATGAAGACGAAAAGGAAGAACCAAAGAATGTCGTTATCGCCGATGTCACCAAAGACCCGTATGTGGATTACTTGTATGCTCACAAGTATATCGGTCAAGATGGCAAAGAAATTCCTCCTCTGGGAACCGTTATTAACAGCTGGTTTAATAATGTCACACCCCCGGCCTTCCCGGCCTGAACGAAAGGGCGCAACGCGACTGATCTAGCAGGATCGCAGTCTCCGGTCACACAGTTGCGAGACCTACATGTCTGGTTTCATACGTACATCCAATAACTTGGATAAAACAGTTTTTTAAAATCAGAGTTGTAGGAATCAAAACAGATTCAATTCATAAACTGCGAAAGTGTTGTTAAAACAGTGTTCAAAACCTCACAGAGTATTAGTTGCGGAAGCGGTTTAAGTTGTTTAACAATACATAGAGTAACATAACCAAATAATAACCAATGTTTAATAGACTAAGACACTATAGTTGATGCATGGACTCCATCCTAGCATCCTAGATTCCTCGTGCACGTGCCTTAGTTACCTGAGAAAACATGCGAGTAAAAGGTCAACACAAAGGTTGGTGAGAGCACAGGTTTGTATTCAGCAGTAAACATCAAAATGTTTAAAGTAAGAGTTTTGCAGATTTACATATCATTACCATTCAATATCCATTGATAGCTAGTCAATATGAGTTATACCATATGCGGGTTCGCAACCGAAGCCCCCCGCCATATCCATCCAACAAGATATGGCAATGTTGTTTGGTCAATTTTGCACTGTTCCGACCTCCAGTCAGGGTGGCCATACGGCTCGCAACAGTGCGGCTTGTCAGGCCCAAATAGTACTATTCAGAATTACCACGCCAAGCGCAACGCGCTATTAACGGTTCGAGATGTATTTAATGAGGACATATCAGTTTGTGGATGAATGCCACACATATGCGTATACGCGATATTAGCATGTACAAAAGGAACCAAAAGTATGTTGTTCAAAAACAGTTGTATGCAATGTTTTCTCCCCCAAAGGTTGAAAATAGAAAAAGGGGCCGTGAACTCACCTGATTAGCAGTTCCGGTATGTGTGTGGTCACGTCTTGCGAAAGCTAGCGCCTGCTAGTATGCACCTACAAGTGTCGGCGTGCTTACCGAGAGTGTGTGTTTTGTGGTGTGTTGTAATCCATACAACTCCAAGTGTCGGCGTGCTTAACCGAGAGTGTGTGTGTTGACTTGTGTTGACTCGACGAATCCTTGGTGACACGTTTCTTGTGTTATGACCGTCCAATGTGTCATAAGTACAAGTAGGACACCTACATGCATCCTATGACTCTAATCGTGATGTTTTCCTTAAGTCATGTTTAGAAAAATCGTAAGGTTTCTGTTTCGGGAAAAGTTTCCATATTTGAAAAGTTTCTATTTTTGAAAAGTAAGGTTATGAAATCCCATTTCAATACTCTAGTATGTTTGTAAAAACATATGTAAACATTTGAATATGTCGTCTATGCATAAATTACCATTTATGCAATTTTACCCAAATGAAGTTTCCTAAAATAGTAAGTTCTTGTGTAAAAGCTCATTTTCGCAAATCAAAGTTTCCAATAACGTTGAAAGTCATTTCTAAACATATTTCAATAATTAAAGTTCACCAAAACATTTAAAAACATCAAAAACCCTCTTTCGATTTATAAAAGTTTCCATATTTAGTAAGTTTATACAAAACCATGTTTTGACCAAAATCAAATACCCAAATGTGTCTCTAAACACTCCAATATAAATTTAACAACAACTAGACATGTCTAACATATCTAGATCATTGCAAATCTATGACATGCACATAAAAGTTTCCTTTTATGGCAAGTTTGCCTAAATCATCACCAAATCAACCAAGAACTCAACCAAACTTTTAAATCTAACATTCTTAGACTTTAAAATCAGTAATCTAAATCAACTAATATATCAAATCACCAACAATTTCGTGCACAATAACCGTATGGAGTTGCATGTGGGTTTTTACCCATTGCATGTATGATCTAACAACTATTAAACGTGTAAAACTACCTTAGATGACAAGATTGGAGGTAGAACAGATTCTGGAAACTCAATGGTGGTTGATGATGAGCTCCTAGCTTGTGGGTGGCTTCCAAGACTCCTCCTTGAAGCTCCAATGGTTCAAAGCACTCTAATGTTGAAAGGAATGCCTCCAAATGTTCTTCACATGGGTTTGGGGCTGATTTTCAGTGATTTGGGTCGAGGATTAACGAAGAAACTCGGAGAAAATGGAAGAAGTTCGACTGGTTAATAAGAAATTTTGATCTGCATGGCCTTCGCGTATCACGAAGGCCGATCAGAATCCTCTTCGCGTATCGCGATGGGATTCGGGAGTCCCGACTCCCGGTTTGCTTCGCGTACCGCGACGCCTTTTGCCAAAGGATCTTCGCGTACCGCGATGAGTCCATTTTCATGTTTTTCGATTTCGATGATTCGATTTCGCTCGTGATCGATTCCCAACGTTTATCCTAAACACCTAATGCATGTTTAACACATAATCACATAATAACACATAAGTTGTTTGATCACCAACGTTCGTGAGACTCGTATGTGTGTTTCGATAATTCTTCGAATTATCTTGGATAGTTTGTGTTTGTGTTTTACGAAATGTTTGGACGTTTGATTAATCCTAATCAACGTGTAATGCACAATTTAATAATTCTCCAAATTATTGTTTTGTATTTGTGCTTGTTGCATTTCATCTAATTAATCATAATTAAATGAAATGCAACGAGTATGAATGTGAAATGTAAAGTTGTAAGAGTTGCAATTTACCAGAAATTGCCGAGTGTCACATCATCCCCTTGTTGAAAGAAATTTCGTCCCAAAATTTGGTTGTTGTAGGTAGTGTTTGAGAAGAAAAATTTTCTGGTTGTCACATCATCCCCTTGTTGAAAGGAAATTTCTTCCCGAAATTTATTCGTTGTTGTCGGCGTTCGACGTTGTCAGTCTGAAGAGATGGGGATATTTGCGCATCATCTGATCTTCACGTTCCCATGTGAATTCAGGTCCGCGTTTCGAGTTACATCGGAATTTGACAATCGGGATTCGACTCTGCTTGACTTGTTTGACCTCACGGTCCATGATCTCTATTGGTTCTTCCACTTGGATCTCATCCGCAAGTGTCTCATCGGGTAAACACTTCTTTAAGTTAGGGACATGAATTACGTTGTGGATTTCAACGAATTCAGTTGGTAAATTGAGTTGGTATGCCACTGGACCAATTCCCTTCAGAATCTCAAACGGTCCAATATACCGTGGGTTAAGTTTGCCTTGTTTTCCAAAACAAATGACGCCTTTCCATGGCGAAACTTTCAGAATGATTTTCTCTCCTACCTGAAATTCCAGAGGCTTTCGGCGTTTGTTGGCATAGCTCTTCTGACAATCACGAGCTACTGCCATGCGGTTTCTGATCTGTACAATATTCTTGGTTGTTTCATGTACAAATTCCGGGCCAGTGAGCTGACTGTCGCCCACTTCCGCCAACAGATAGGTGATTGGCATTTCCTACCATAGAGTGTCTCGAAAGGCGCTGCCTTGATGCTGGTGTGATAGCTGTTGTTGTAGGAAAACTCCACCAACGGTAGGTGAGTTTCCCAGCTATTACCGAAGTCTACTACGCATGATCGTAGCATGCCTTCGAGAGTTTGTATTATACGTTCACTCTGGCCATCGGTTTGTGGGTGGTATGTTGTACTCATATCCAATCGCGTACTAAGCGACCTTTGCAACGATTTCCAAAAGTTGGAAGTAAATCTAGCATTTGGATCCGAAATGATGGAGATTGGCACTCCATGGCGTGAGACCACTTAAGTAATTTCAGCTTGGTCTTTAGACAACCAATCTATGCCCATTACAACCTCCAAAATTGCCTAGTGTAACTGGCATGAGGTTGATCCTAAATCTAAGGTCTGCTATCTCTAAAGTGCATTCTCTTAGAATGTGCTTAGTTAGAATCAGTTTACCATCAGCTAGCTCTATGGTGTATTCAACCTCTAAAGACATTGGGGTTACGACAAGTATTTACTAAAATGCTTAATTATAAGAGTTTTCCCAGTTCCAGTATCAAACAATACAGAAGCGTAATGATCGTTTAAAAGATACGTACCCGTTGCAAGGTTAGGATCATTTCTGGCTTCCTTGGTCCCAATCACAAGGGTTCGTCCCTTCGGAACTTTGTTGTTTTCTTTATGGTTGTTGTTCTTCAGATGTGGGCAGTCCTTTTTGATGTGCCCTGGATTTCCACATTCGAAGCAACTCTTCGGTGCTTCGTTCCCATTGTTTTTCACATGGGGGCAGTCCCTCTTGAAGTGCCCTGGCTTTGCACATCCGACAAAAACCTTTTGGTGCCTTGTATTGCTGCTGTTGTGGCTGTGGAATTTTGGTCACTAGTTCACCCCTGCAGTCCTTAGCTGCGTGACCTAGCTTTCCGCACCGTCGACACACGATATCTTTCACACGGTCCTCGTTGATGATGATGATAATCACAGTTGTTGCACTTTGGGTGTCTGCCGACATAGGCACCCTTAATTTGAGTGGTTTGTGTGAGCGGAGTGTAGGTTTGGGGTGATCCAAACTTATGTCGTCTTAGTGGTTGAAGAGTGGGGGTTTCATTTAGAGAGTTATCCCATTTGCGTTTGTTGTCGGTGGTTTTGATTACTAAGCCACGTGGAGGTAATAATCCTTGAATAACTGTTGTGTCGGTCAGTTCCAAAGCTAAGTATACGGCTTGTCGTAAGGTGGTGGGGTCAGCAGATAGTACCATATCCCGAACCTTTGGTGTCAATCCCTCAATGTATCTTTCGAGATGTTTGTAGACTGGGGTCACCATTTCTGGGCACATGTGTGCCAACTCATAAGATCGAGAAGTGTATGCCTCGATCTCAGAACCGATCATCCTGTGGTTCTGAAATTCCGTTTCCAATTTTTGAACTTTGTCGTGAGGGAAGTATTTTTGGTTCATCATTCTTTTGAATTCTTCCCAAGGTATAGCATTAGATGTTTCTCGTCCTATGGTTTGTACATTTGTGTCCCACCAAGTGAGGGCTGCTCCCTCTAAGGTTCCTGTTGCGTACCTTACACGATCATTAACCCTACAGTTGCTTATGATAAAAGCTTATTCCAATTTCTCAATCCATTGGAGGAGACCGGCAGCACCCTCCGTACCATTGAAAGAACGTGGTTTGCAGTCTAAGAATGTTTTGAATGTGCAGTGGGGTGGATTAGGGTTTGTCTCTTGGGTCAATTGATCCTGGTTACGTGCATCTTCACGTGCAGCGATTTCCTCCTCAACTCGTTCGCTGATTAGTGATTTCAGTTTAGTGACGGTGAGGTTAATGTTTCCATGTCCTCCCGCGTTCTTGCGTCCTCCGCGTCTTCCAGCCATGATCTTCATAGCGAGAATAAGCGTTAGTGTAGGTCTAATGACTAATGTAGCGCGTGATTGATATAAAAAGAAAACATGTATTGATTGGCAAAGACAAGATTTTCAATAACAGATATTAGTCTAGATATATAATAAGTTGTACTAGTTACAATTCATTTAATACCAAGACACTAAGATTCCAAAATTTCGAGTACAGAGAGAAAACCCGTCTCTACCAGGTCTATGCTAAGTTAATCGAAGGCATTATCGATAGTGGGATCAGAATCAACATCCGCCGCTGGTTCCTCTTACTCAGTGTCAAGTTCTCCTGGAACTGGATCGACGACCCTGTTTTCAAGCTCTTCGATTCTAGCTTTAACGATGACAGCTCGTTCTTCGGCTGCCTGAGATAGTGTAATTAACGGGGCCATATCCCTATCTATTCTTGTTGACTCGTCTACAAAGTTCTGCATGTTGGGTATTTGTATGTCTCGGCTCCTTTGCGAGGCACTCTATGCGGTTGTCTGCCCAGGCCAGATCCCGAGTAAATCAAGCGATGTCATCTGATTCAAGACACTGCCTCTTAGGCTCATGTGGGTTGAGTATGGGTGACGCACTGTCGGGAGACTCCCCCATGGGTTCCTCCTTAGGATCCTTGTCAGGGTCCTGATACGTTGCTTCATGTTAAGTGTACAGTCGCAATATAAGGTTTTCATGGATATATGGTAATCCAAACTATAGTTTGAAATTTGATGAATGTTTTGTCGAAATCTTGATACGTTGCTTGATTTCCGTTGCAACCATCCATCCGAGTGAGGGATAAGCGAATATCAATGTATGTGTTTTCAAAACCGGCTCACAATAGAATTTTCCAGAATTCATGTGTACCTGTAAATTCACGATTATGTTGCGCACCATGATCGTCAATTTACCTTACATAAGGATTCTAGTTTCTCCCACTTCGAGCTTATTAGGTTTTGCTGGGTTCAGGTTTATTCATGTCATCAAGATTTAAACAAGATTCAGATGAGGTATGGCTGAATAGCCTATCTAAACTATTACTAGGGACAGTTATGCGAGCTGAATGATATTATAGGGTCTTGCGTAGATCCTATAAGGATAGTTTTTTGGCTTGAGGGTGTTTTCCTTATGCCATTTGATGTCGAGACCCTCATTGTGTGAATGCTAGGATAGCTGCTTGTAGATGACCATCTAGCAGTCAAGGGGTTTCTTATGCACCCGTAACGAAATCTCTCCGCATGGTCGTTCTAGTTCTTCTTAACTCGAGCGACAATGTTCGTTCGGTGATATTCTAAGAGTGACGATGAGTTAAGTTTGGAATCTCCTCATATGGTTCTTGCAAGCAGTATATATAGAAGTACAAAAGGGCTACAAAAATGTTGTTTAGGAGTTGGATAGAGAATCAATGTTTTTCTAATCAAGGTTGAGCCACAAGGCCTATTTCATCACTGGACTTGTCTTAGTGAGCCACAGGGCCTATTTCATCCCTTGACTTGTTGTAATTAGCCATAGGGCCTATTTCATCCCTTGACTTGTTGTAATGAGCCATAGGGCCTATTTCATCCTCTTGACTTGTTGTAAATGATTCATAGGGCCTATTTCATCCCTTGACTACTTTTATTGTATCCCCGACCAGCTCTTGTCGTCGCCTCTCCGATTCGGGCACCGGTGATGGTAGCATAGGTGTACCGGTTGCTCCTCCTCCAATGGCTCAGACGTGCTGCCTTCGGGTGATAGTTAGTGCTCGTTTCGGTAATTCAACTTCTACCGATAGTGTTGATACCGAAGATGTAGGAACAATCTGCTCCTTTTCGTCGAATGCGAGCATAGATGGTGATGACAGTGACATCATATCTAAATTGCGCGTATTGAGTATATGTACGATAATGTATTCAAGTAGTACTAATACTAGCACTATGTGTTGTGTGGAGACTAGTGGTTATAGACTAAGTTCACTAAATGTAAACCTAATTCGCAATAACCGGAGGCTTTGATACCAATCTGTCACACCCCGGCCTTCCCGGCCTGAACGAAAGGGCGCAACGCAACTGATCTAGAAGGATCGCAGTCTCCGGTCACACAGTTGCGAGACCTACATGTCTGGTTTCATACGTACATCCAATAACTTGGATAAAACAGTTTTGTAAAATCAGAGTTGTAGGAATCAAAACAGATTCAATTCATAAACTGCGGAAGTGTTGTTAAAACAGTGTTCAAAACCTCACAGAGTATTAGTTGCGGAAGCGGTTTAAGTTGTTTAACAATACATAGAGTAACATAACCAAATAATAACCAATGTTTAATAGACTAAGACACCATAGTTGATGCATGGACTCCATCCTAGCATCCTAGATTCCTCGTGCATGTGCCTTAGTTACCTGAGAAAACATGCGAGTAAAAGGTCAACACAAAGGTTGGTGAGAGCACAGGTTTGTATTCAGCAGTAAACATCAAAATGTTTAAAGTAAGAGTTTTGCAGATTTACACATCATTACCATGCAATATCCATTGATAGCTAGTCAATATGAGTTATACTATATGCAGGTTCGCAACCGAAGCTAACATGCTGCCCCCCGCCATATCCATCCAACAAGATATGGCAATGTTGTTTGGTCAATTTTGCACTGTTCCGACCTCCAGTCGGGGTGGCCATACGGCTCGCAACAGTGCGGCTTGTCAGGCCCAAATAGTACTATTCAGAATTATCACGCCAAGCGCAACGCACTATTAACGGTTCGAGATGTATTTAATGAGGACATATCAGTTTTGTGGATGAATGCCACACATATGCATATACGCGATATTAGCATGTACAAAAGTAACCAAAAGTATGTTGTTCAAAAACAGTTGTATGCAATGTTTTGTCCCCCAAAGGTAGAAAATAGAAAAAGGGGCCGTGAACTCACCTGATTAGCAGTTCCGGTATGTGTGTGTTCGCGTCTTGCGAAAGCTAGCGCCTGCTGGTATGCACCTATAACCATATAGGTGTGAGTATGTGTTTTGTGGTGTGTTGTAATCCATACAACTCCAAGTGTCGGCGTGCTTAACCGAGAGAGTGTGTGTTGACTTGTGTTGACTCGACGAATCGTTGGTGACACGTTTCTTGTGTTATGACCGTCCAATGTGTCATAAGTACAAGTAGGACACCTACATGCATCCTATGACTCTAATCGTGATGTTTTCCTTAAGTCATGTTTAGAAAAATCGTAAGGTTTCCGTTTTGGGAAAAGTTTCCATATTTGAAAAGTTTCTATTTTTGAAAAGTATGGTTATGAAATCCCATTCAATACTCTAGTATGTTTGTAAAAACATATGTAAAATTTGAATATGTCGTCTATGCATAAATTACCATTTATGCCATTTTACCCAAATGAAGTTTCCTAGGCCTGTAAACGAACCGAACGAACACGAACACGGGCATGTTCGTGTTCGTTCATTTACACTTAACCGAACACGAACACCTTAACGAACATGAATTTTGTGTTCATGTTCGTTTATTAGGAAAATTAATATGTTCGTGTTCGTTTGTGTTCGTTCATTAATAAGTTAAATGAACTGTTCATGAACATAAACGAACACAAACGAACTAAAATAAACGAACAAATAAATGGACATTTTTAATACTATTGAATAGTCATAAACGAACTTAAACACTATTGAACAAACATAAACGAACACAATTGAACAAGTATAAACGAGCACAAACGACAAGTCTTTAAAATGTACATACATATCACTCGTAAATTAGTCAGTTAACCGAACAAAAGCTAGCATTACATAGTTAACAAACATAAACGAACACTAACGAACACAAATAAACGAACGTAAATAAACGAACATAACCGAACTGTTCATGAACATAAATAAACGAACACAAGGTGTGTTCATGTTCGTTCATTTAATTAAACGAACACAAATTTCGTGTTCGTGTTCGTTCATTTATTAAATAAACGAACATAAACGAACTTCTTACCGAACAGTTCACGAACAGTTCATGAACTGTTCGGTTCGTTTACAGGCCTAAAGTTTCCTAAAATAGTAAGTTCTTGTGTAAAAGCTCGTTTTCGCAAATCAAAGTTTCCAATCATGTTGAAAGTCATTTCTAAACATATTTCAATAATTAAGTTCACCAAAACATTCAAAAACATCAAAACCCTCTTCCGATTTATAAAAGTTTGCATGTTTAGTAAGTTTATACAAAACCATGTTTTGACCAAAATCAAATACCCAAATGTGTTTCTAAACATCCAATATACATTTAACAACATTAGACATGTCTAGATCATTGCAAATCTAAGACATGCACATAAAAGTTTCCTTTTATGGCAAGTTTGCCTAAATCATCACCAAATCAACCAAGAACTCAACCAAACTTTTAAATCTAACATTCTTAGACTTTAAAATCAGTAATCTAAATCAACTAATATATCAAATCACCAACAATTTCGTGCACAATAACCGTATGGAGTTGCATGTGGGTTTTTACCCATTGCATGTATGATCTAACAACTATTAAACGTGTAAAACTACCTTAGATGACAAGATTTGAGGTAGAACAGATTCTGGAAACTCAATGGTGGTTGATGATGAGCTCCTAGCTTGTGGGTGGCTTCCAAGACTCCTCCTTGAAGCTCCAATGGTTCAAAGCACTCTAATGTTGAAAGGAATGCCTCCAAATGTTCTTCACATGGGTTTGGGGCTGATTTTCAGTGATTTGGGTCGAGGATTAACGAAGAAACTCGGAGAAAATGGAAGAAGTTCGACTGAAAATGGAAGGGGTTGGTTTAATAAGAAATTTTGATCTGCATGGCCTTCGCGTATCACGAAGGCCGATCAGAATCCTCTTCGCGTATCGCGATGGGATTCGGGAGTCCCGACTCCCGGTTTGCTTCGCGTACCGCGACGCCTTTTGCCAAAGGATCTTCGCGTACCGCGATGAGTCCATTTTCATGTTTTTCGATTTCGATGATTCGATTTCGCTCGTGATCGATTCCCAACGTTTATCCTAAACACCTAATGCATGTTTAACACATAATCACATAATAACACATAAGTTGTTTGATCACCAACGTTCGTGAGACTCGTATGTGTGTTTCGATAATTCTTCGAATTATCTTGGATAGTTTGTGTTTGTGTTTTACGAAATGTTTGGACGTTTGATTAATCCTAATCAACGTGTAATGCACAATTTAATAATTCTCCGAATTATTGTTTTGTGTTTGTGCTTGTTGCAGTTCATCTAATTAATCATAATTAAATGAAATGCAACGAGTATGAATGTGAAATGTAAAGTTGTAAGAGTTGCAATTTACCAGAAATTGCCGGGTGTCACAGATAAGCAGAAGGACTAGACCCCGGCGCCTAAGGAAGTCAAAGCAACTTGGCTAGGGGAGATGAATGTTGAGCATCCAGAGCACACTTTTATATCCGATGATCGAAATCTATTTGCTGTTTGCAACGACAGATCAGAGGTATGCTGCTGGATGTACGATAAGGAGAGAGATATATATCTGGTCAAGCGGAGAAATGGCAAGGTTGAGTTCTACAAGAGACCGCGAGACTTCTGCACGATGCCAAAGTTTGACATTAGAAGTATCAACAACGCGATGTTCTTCAATCCATCCAAGGATACTCAGCCAGTTTGTTTGCCAAGTTTATCAAGGATCAATGCGAAAAGGACTTCCCTGTGATGAAGACGGCCAAGGGAAGATGCTTCGTCTCAAAGTGCATTATAGATCCTGTGATGAAAGAGCCTTGGATTTACCACTCGTTGAGATTGATGTCCTACTTTCCCCGAGAGTCCCCGACAACTCATTGTCTAACTTTTTATCTTGGTATTTTGATGAGCGTAACCTTGCAGCAATCATTCTCAGGAACAAGGACGACATCAATGATATTGATATGATTCTTGATCCGATGGATCTTTTGAAGTACGGGAAAGAGGACATGATGAAGCTTCACAGCTCTCCGATCAGAGTCTACCATGGATCTGACGAAGAAGCAAAACCGTTTACACGCACCGTTGCATATGCTATTGAGTTGAAGCTATATGCAGGAGCTGGACCACACTCCGTGACTCTTCCTATTGGAAGACTTGCCAGTCAAGGGGGAATTTGTAGAGCCCACTACACGATGAAGACTGATAAAGTCAAACATTAGAAGAGTTAAAGTACAGAATTTTGAGGCATCTGTACTCGAATTTCAGTATTTAATACAAAGATTTCATTTTTCTACTTGCTTTCTTGATTCTAGCATGGAATCCGCACTTGTTAGAGTCTATTGATGATGATTTGGGTGATAAAGCTACGTTCTTGATCCTGTTTGAGACCTACACTAAATAATTAAAATAACCCATAATCTATCTAGCTTTTGACCGCTCCATTATACCAACCCATACCCATTGACAAGTCAAGATTAACCCAACACATTTTGGGCATTTTCCCTAATATTTGATGATGTGTCTTTAATCCAAGTCAACAATATTATACGTATGACAACCGGAAAATTGTCCAGTTTAGTAATAAACCACATCCGAGTCATGCATATATTGTAGTTGATTTATGTCTTAAGTCAAGTAGCTAGATTCACTAATGCCATGAAAAATAACCAAGTTTTACTTTTATAAAATTTTATTTTTACAATGGCGCTTTTTTAACATGTCTATTTTTATTATCATAATCCCACTAGTAATAATATATAGTTTAACAAAAGATTGTTGATGCATTTACTCATGGGAAATATGATGATATTACATGATATGAAAGTTGTATAGTTTCAAAATGAAAAATTATCAAATGAAATGTAACTTGTATGTTTATGAAAGATATGAGTTAGTTTATATGTAAAACCTTAAACGCTACTTATGTATTTTCAAAACAGTAATAATTTGTCACTTTAATAGGAGTGTTTTGGATTTGCTTTACGATATATTATGGAAAGACTTGAGTTGTTAAGACGATTTATCGAATTGGTTGGATGAAGATTTGTTAAAATGATTAACTGAATTGGTAGAAGGAAGATTGAGCATATTGTTGGTAGTTGTAATAGGGGTTATAGTTGTATTGAGGCAACAATTTGAATTAAATTTTATTTAGAATTTAAAAAAAAAATATTCTTTTTCAAATTAAACGATCATCAAACCTTTAAGTAATGACTATGAACGGTTTCCCCATTCTGCAATAGGGTGTTCATCGGGTCGAATTATGAGTTATTCAATTTATTCGAATCTGGTTATCCTGATATGACTTTGTAAGATCAAATAAGGCTAATGCTTACCAAAAATCTTTCTTAAACAAGTCTTATACTATCAAAAGACAAACATAACCTTCAGAAGAACTAATGCTTCCGAATGTTAACTATCTTCTTTCGGAAGTCATACAAAAGACTCAAGCTTCCAAAGTCTCCTCAGTAACAATAGCTTCCGACAAAGACCCTGCAGCTTCCGATACAACAACTTTCGAATATATTCTTCTGCCAAGGTTTGTCTCACTTAAAAAAAATTCTGAGATGTTTTCTTTCACCAAGACTAACTCAGAAGACATTCTCATGATAGTCAGCAACAACGTACTCCTTGCAGACAGGCAGAAGACACTTTTACATTAATGTCTTTTGTAGTGTATGTATTTAATGTAAAAGTCAAAGAAGTTATTTGTATTGATTGTAATTAATATGGCTTGGCCTGTCAAGCCATAACAGTATACTACTTTTCACATTAATTTGTTTCTAATATTTTGTCCATCCGTGTATCCCTACGAGTTTTCGATAAAACCCTCTCGTAAAAGTATTTGAACAATACTTTGGCTGATATCCCGATACCTCTCTAGGAAAATATCGAATTGGATCCTAAATTGACGACAGCTGTACGTTTTAGTATAAATATATTCATTTGTAACTTAGCAAGGTGTGCTTGAGCTAAGAGTCTTGTATGTTTTACATTTTAATGAGATATACTTTAACCTTGAATTATTTCTCTCTCGTGTAATTTTAGTCTTGTGTGTAAGCATATGTGTGAACAGAAGATAACCTGCGTAAGTGTTGTGCAAGTTGCATAACCCGATCCAACAGACTTTTTGTAGACTTGATCCGAAACCTGACCCGACCCGATCCGAACAACCTGAATAAAGTTGTATAAAAATTTCCTAATTTCTTTCTTGTTTTGTCCATTTATTTTTTCTATTATTTTGGTCCATAAAAGCAAACATTTTACTAGTTTACATTCATAACACAACATTTTAAAGTATAAAATTAAAAACGATTACAAATCTATCGTAAAAAAATAGTCTAAGTAAATTCTATAACTCATAAAAAAATATATGAATAACCAGAACAACTCAAATTTAATCGGATTGATTTTCGGATGCTCGAACAACCAGAATTACATAAAAACAGATATCATAATCCGACCTGAATATCCGAATAACATTTTCGTATTTCGGATACGATTCGGGTTTCAATTTTATTGGATTTCAGATTTTTTAATCACCCATACTCCACATCTCACCAATGAATATCACACAACAATGTGTTTTATCGACTGCGTGCTCGAATTTGAGTTTTCCAATAGTAGTTATTTTGAAGTGTTAATTGTTAAATAAGATTAAAAGTTCTATTCCTTTTCTTTTAATTTGTTTGTTTATTTTTTTTATTTTCTTGATATATGCATTTTTTTTTTCAATTTAAATTTGATATGGTTACGTAACTTTTTTGATTCTATTTTATAAAATTTCGGGCATCAAATATTTTCTCGGTTTATTCATATTAATTATTTTTAGTTATTTTAATTTTAATTTTTTGCTTATGATTAGTTTTGCATATACTTTGTTTTCTCTCAAAACTTTCAACTTGTGGTTTTTGAACAATTCGAATATGCGGCTAGAACATTCTTATTTTTTACTAGTAGTATTTCGGTATCAATTTTGTTTAAAACATAGCTAGTTTTGATATTAATTTTATTTAAAAGAGAGTTGAGTCAAATATGATAGTTTTTACATACCTTTTTCATGATTTTATATTTTTAATAAATGCATTTTGTTTATTTAGCGCTCATATCTACAATGAGGCAACTCTTTATTTTGATTTTCAAGGCATATTTTACAATTTGATATATAAACTTAAGCCTTAGTAACCTTTTACGTTTTTTATGTACTTAGTTATGTAAAAGTTACCATTAACAAACACAATCACCATTTTTTTTGAGTCTCCCTCTTTAATTTTTACAGGATATTTTTTAGTTTTTGATTTTAATTTTCTTATTACTTTGATTATTTTTAATTAAATAAATTACGGTTTTGACTCATATGTTTTAAAGCTTTTAATTTTTCCATCAAATATCATTTAGTATTTTCAGTTGTAAGTGGGGCCAAAACAGTTATTGCTTAAAACAAAAATATCTAAACTCAAGTTTGATGCTAATGCTTCTTTCTATCAGCATTTTTTACATAACCTTGCATGATTCCACATTTCAACGATACGGTCACAAGTCATGTGTTTGCGTTTGATTGTGTGAAAATTTAAATATGCACATTACCTAAATTAAACACTTTAAGAAAGTGATGTAGTGTAGGGGTGTTTATCGAGTTGGATAACAGTTTATTCGGATCGAGTTATTCGGATTTGAAAATTTCAAAACCATATTCGGAACATGACCCGACTCGAACTAAAAATATGCTAGTCCGATCAAATTTATCCTAATAATCCGAACAACCCAAATAAACTTGATTTTTACCTATGAATAAGCTGAACAAACATGTTTTTTCGGGTTCTTCGAGTTGAATTCGGATATCCGATCCGAATTAGCAAGATTTTGGATACCCGATATATAATCCGATCCGAACAAGAAAAATGGATATCCGACCTGAATTTATACGAACAACCCGAATAAGAATTCGGATCAGTTTGTTGGGATTTTGGGTTTTTTGAACACAAATTGTAGTGGTTAATTTTCTTAGAGCTCATTGACCCGGTTACTTGCTACGCATTTGACCTGTTTCTCTCATTTAGACAGACATAGGAGGTCTCAAGAATTTGCTACGTAAGCATGTTCTTACTGTTATCAAAAAAATGAAGAAGAAAAATAAAGCAAATTTAAAATATGCTCATAAGCTTCAAAATTGCCGACACCAAATTATTATTAACTTTTTATATCAAATCATATTAGATAGACTTGAAACTTTTAAGTTTAAAAAAATCCCAGTTTGGAGTTTGGGCCCAAAATATCCATTAATTACCCTCCTCGTGATCTCATTTATGGGTTATTTTTTGCGGCCCCTTGCATTTAACCATTCTGCATGTGGACCCATTTCTCACCCGTATCCCTCTTTCGTCGTCTCCAATGGCTCTGCGTCATTTTCTATATATAATATATATATATATATATATATATATATACACCCACATATATATACACATATATGTGTATGTGTATATACACACATATATATATATATATATATATATATATATATATATACACCCACATATAAATATATATATATATATATATATATATATATACACCCACATATATATACACATATATATACACATATATGTGTATGTGTATATATATCGCATACTTCTTCCCCCATCACTCAGATCTCCTATCTCCTGAATTCATCTCCACCCACCACTTATATCGTAATTTGATCTCCTAACAATTTAAAAAAAAAAATGGAATTGAAGAACATGGTAGCCATGGTTGCTCGTAGCGGCCGGCAATTGCAGCGTTACAACAAGGGCCACCGTCAAATCGTTGGGTCAGCATCCTGTTCCTGTATTTGTGTTATCCCGTTCTTACGTTGGTTTTATTATTATTTTTTTCCAACTTTTTATTGGGGCAAACCGATTAATCTTTCGTAAAGTTCTGATTTCTGATACAAAATGCTTCAAATTTGCTGTAATTGAGGCCATTATCCAATACCCATATGAAAAATCGTAGGGTATTTCAACCGATTTGGCTTAATGTGTCAAGAAATTGTTGTTCGTAATCCTCTTTTGAGTTTGGTGGGGTTACACTAAGGTTATGTATAATGGGGGCTTGACCGGTGCCATGCAAGTGTCAAATAGGCATCGTACATGATGCTTGATGAGGATTTTTTATATGTGTAATGAACAGCTTGATGTCGTAGTTTTTTGTTGGTTTAGAAATAAAAATTTGTCCAACCTTTCTTCTGTGGTGACCACGGTCACATGAGCTTGGTCACACCCTGGTGCCCATGGATGCATTGTGGGAACTGGGCGTGAACTTATTTTTTCAATTTGAATATGGTAAAACAAGGTATTGCTAAGAACATATCAAAAACTAATTTTTGTAGTGAATTTTTTTTAATGGATTTATATGTTTTTGTATTGTAATTTATTTTTTTTTGCATTGTAGTCAAAAATAAATACGATACAGTGCAAAAAATTATAATACAATAAAAAATAAAATCCAGTAAAAAACAAATGAAGTAAAAAAAAGACAGTTTTTATTTAAAACTTTTGAAGAAAATGTTGTTTTATTTGAACTTTATTTTGCTTGAGATATGTTGACTGACATTGCTTAAAAACTTTGACAGATGTATCCCTTACAGAATCAAAAGTAACAAAGGGAAGAATTTAGAAGAAGCATTAGAAGTTCTTGTCATTAGTTCACAACGAAAAGACAAAGGGATGCTGTTTCCTAAGGTATGCCATTTCTATTTATTTTTTTCAATTCTATCATTTTATATTTAGATGTTGACTTCTTTCATGAGCTGAGAGTTGACTTTTTAAAAAATAAAAATAAATAATCAAGAAAATTATGATCTTATCAGGGAGGTTGGGAATCTGATGAATCAATCAAGGAAGCTGCGTTAAGAGAATCTATGGAGGAAGCCGGAGTCTTTGGAACCATTGAGGTTTGTTAATTTTTTGTATATTTTTCATATAATTTTATATTTTCGCGTACAAAATTTGAATAATTTCTAAAATCATGCAGATTTTGACCTATCTGGTGTAAATTATAGTTTACCTGATCTCATTGGTTAGCTGGGTACTCACGGGCTAATGAATTTTTCTAAATAGGTTATCATGATTGCTAAAAAACAAAAAGACCGATTCGAACCAAATAACATACTACTGGTGTCAATCAGTCGTATTCATATGCAAGAATCATATAATTTATAAGTTTTTGTTCAATGTTTTTCAGCATGTATTGGGTACATGGCACTTCAAGAGCAAGAGCAACGGCTCGTTACATGAAGGATACATGTTTCCTTTACTTGTAAAGGAACAACTTGACTTTTGGCCCGAAAAAGATATTCGTCAAAGAGTTTGGGTAGGTTCTAAAAATGATAAATATTCGCTCTTTTTACCAATTTGCATGCTTTCACAAGAATTAGAGTAAGGGTTAGCTTTGCTTTCGTCTTACCTTTAACATACCCTATTGTTTAGTGAGATTTTACTGGGCATTTTGTTTGTTTTTGCATGTTTTTACAAGAAATCATACTTATACATGTTTCATGTTCTTTGATCAGGTGAGTGTACCAAAAGCTAAAGAAGTTTGCCAACATTCTTGGATGAAAGAAGCATTGGATGTGCTAGTAAAACGGCTCGAGTCATCGGCTACTAACATGGATGATGAATCCATTTGACACCAACTTAAAAGTAGATCGTAAGATGTAAATAGTATGATTGATGCTGAAGCAAGTTCACAAATTGCACTTGGATCAAAAGATTGAGTTACTAGTTGTTTATGAGCTCCATACCTTGCTTATCTTGGGTCAAGGCATTCATAAGAAGAAAAAAGTCAAAGAAACCAGAGATGGAAGTAAAATATGTAATCTTGGTTGCTAATTTGTTTTGATTTGGTCTTTTATTATTCTTCTGAGAGTTATGAAACTTGTGCTAATGTTGTTATTGTACTTCTTAGTCATTAAGAAGCATTGTGCTCATAATTTCTTGTATGATCTAGAGTTGTAATGAACAACATTTAATGGTATCCTTTGATCATATACACAATAGCGGAACCATAATATTTTCACGGAGGTAAAAATTTTTAATGCTCGTTTGAGGACTCTATATAACAAACTTTTTTCTCCTATGTTCAGATCGGAGTAGGTTGAATCGGGTCGGGTTATGTTTAACAAGACAATCAAACTAAATTACATATATAAAAGCATAAAAAAAAATACAATACATCTAAAGTGATTCTTGTGTCTGACAAATAGGTGGTTGGGTAACGAGTCAGAACGGGTGTAGGTCAGGATAAGTTTTAAACAAAATGTGTTTGGGTTTAAGTGGATCATTTTAAAAAACATCAATTTCGTTCAAGTTAAAATGAATTTCAACTAGTCCGAGATTGAAGTAGAGCTCGATTTGCTGAGTACAGTATGTTCGTGGCTCGATGAGTGGGCTTGATCTTCTTTAAAAGTTAAATAATTTTGTATTTAATGATGGTCTTAAACGAGAATGGCTCTTGCAGTAACTGGTAAAATTGTTGTATTGTGACATTGATGTCTTGAATTTAAGTTTTAGGAAACAACATCTTACATATATATGTAGGTTAAGACTGTTTATATTAGATCGTAAAATAATCTCGCTCCTCTCCTAGACATGCGCAAAACGAGAGCTAGCTGCGTGGTGGTCTTAAATAGCAAGTTAGCAACCCTCTTAAATTATACGGGTCTCAAATAACATAGTACCAAATTAGCAATAATAGCTAGAAAGTTAGAAAGTAGTTAAAAGATAGTCACTTGTAACCTATCTTTTCCTAAATCTTATGAAAAATAAGAATGCCCCCACTTGGTTGTTAAGCAATGTTGCTTGATCCATAGAAGTTATAATATGGTTACCATGTCATTAATGATAACAACTTCTTGTCTTTGGCATAATTTTCCACACAAATAATTGGTGCTTTAATCATTTAATTAAAAAAAAAAGTGATATCAGCCTCTTCTTTTTATATATATTAATTTATTTTGTGTTTTATCTTGCAATTTGCAGCAGGTACATTTTCAGAATTGCTTTGTATCAAGCATGACTCAAATTTTTTAATAGAAACATATGATTGGCTGAAACGTATCTGAAAAAAATTCATATCTAGCATGACTCAATTTTTTTAATAGCAACATACGATTAGCTGAAACGTATCCGAAAAAATCCATCTATCACATCATATATATTTCATAAATACAGAAGAAAACATATCATCGTGATAAAGCACTTAAAATCAGGCTAGAATCTAAGACCTTAAGATACTCAAGCTCTATTCGTCATCTTTCATGCCGACTAATACAAACAAAAATGAAGCTTTCATGTTTTTTGTAAATACGTTTGGGACATTTTTGAAGGAGCCAGAAGGACATTTTTGAAGGAGCCATAACTACCACTTGCTCTAGGTTGTTGAATAATGTTGACTATGGCCTTCAATTCGGTCTATAAGTGTATATAGAGGTTTCTATGGGCGGAAGTAAAATGTTGGCACCACGAACGATGTTCTAATGACTACCTTTCCAAGAAATTGGAATTGTCATAAATTAGTTTTAGAATTTATATTTTTCAAAAATTTGTAATTTAAAATAATTAGAATAAATTGAAATAATTTAATTTCTAACATATTTTGATGACATAATTGGAAAATAGTGATAATGATATCTCCTACGGTCACCGCCATCACCAATGACAGTCTTTGACCACCACCAATTACCATCGTCCACTGTTGGTTGTCGGTTACTGTCGTTATCATCAACCATTGTAACCTGCCATAACTTTTGCCACTATTGCTTCTCCCACCACAAGTCAACCACTGCTGATAGTGCAGACTTTTGACTGTTGACGTCACTGTTATAAGCTAAGCCAAGCCGAGCCAAGCTTACCTTAGGCTCGAATTCAAAGTTTAATAAGTAGCACACTCCTATATTCCAAATAGCCTCAACCAACTTATATAATCTTAATCTAACTAGTCATCAAAAGTTTGTATTACACGTGTTGAATAAATAAAAAATCTTAATCTAACTAGTCATCATTTAATATTAAATTTTTATTAACTATCTAAATTCATATTAAATATCTAAAAAAATATTTTATAAATATCAATATTATTATTTAATCAAAGAAATACGTTAGAAAAATACATGTGAGTAGACAATAGAAAGCAGCATGTGTTCTCTTATTTAATAAGCTACACAAGAAAAATATGTTACTTTTGTACTTTTGTACAACTATAACATCGTTGGTGCAGAGTCAGTGTGCACGCTTGATCAACTAGAAGACACTCAAGAAGACATAAGATCAACAGTATCCATTAGAAGATCAAGCCCTTTTGTACTCTTTCAATAGTTATATTTTGGAAGTATAGTATAAAACCAACATGAATCAACAGACAGTATTGATCATTGCTAGAATTAATGGTTATGAATGATTCTAGAACCTTTATAAGTAGTGTAGCTAAGAACTGATTGAAGTGTTATTGTAATGAGTGAATTGTATTTGTAATCTTAGTGAGTGCAATATAGCTACTTGAGCAGTAAAAACTTGTACTCTCTCTTCTTAATATGTTTTGTTTTGCTTTGATTTCTTAAGAGTCTTTTGCATCAATCTTTCTTTTAAAAAGAAATCACTGTCTTGTGTTTTATTTCTATAACAAATCCTAAAAATAAATAACCAAGTGTGTATTACATAAAAATTAGTAGATCAAATGATGTTTTACATGTTAGACATTGCGTTATTTCTTTTAAGTTTGACACAATGATTTCCAAAAAATGATTCCACCAAGGCACATGACTAAAATGTTACACATTATTTGGTTCCAACATCTTTTAGACAAATTATAGATTTTAAACTTATCCAATTTCATTTACACACATACATACATATTGCTATACATCCACATATATGTGTATATATACAAAAAATGCTTTAGCTGAAAATATTTAGTTAGAAAGTTGACCATTAAACTTAATCTGTAACACATGTTAAACTTATTATTGAACAAGTCATTAGGTATTTTCAGACGACTAAAGAGTTGCAAGTATTTGAAAGGTGTAAGTGTGTATATTGAAGTTCTTGAAAGGTAATTATTTTTTTATTAAATAATATGTTTTCAAATTTACTATTTAACTAATTCATGTTTTTAAAAAATTCATATGGTTCTCAAGATCCATGGATTTAATTATATAAAAAGGATTTTTACACCTTTAATATAAAAACATGATCTTTACACATGTCTACAAACCAAAATCACATGTCTAGTAATCATCTTGATTATTCCTTATTCAGATTTCAAATTTGGGTTATTCAAGTAATAAACATGGATCCATATTAGATAAACACATGTATATACATTGTTTTCTACATATGTAATTTAGATGTATATACATGTGTAAAACTTAGTTTTCATCTATTATTTTTAGATATATAACCAAAAACAAAATATTTAAAATGATCACATAAAATATATCTCTTTGCATACAAAAGGCCAAAGTTTATATATATTCAAAACTAGGTTAGTACCCCATGTATTACACGGCTTAAATAAAAAAAATATAATAAATAGTCACTTATAAAAATTTAGATAATATATTTTGATATAAAATATGATTAAAATTTCATATAATTTAATAATTTAATTATAAAATAGTATTATTATTTATTTAAATACTATTTTCTTCAAAGTTTTAACATTTTATTTTAAAAATTGTTTTACAAATTTTATATTTTATAATAAATTGGTTTTTGTAAAAAACGTTTTTTAATATTAATATATTTTTAATGCATTAAAATATATTTTTAATTTAAAAATATATAAAAAATATAATATTTAATATTAGATGCATTTAAAATGAGAGAGATGTGGGTAATTAAAGATAAGGTTCTCTATGAACATGAAATGTGTTACTAAAAACCTTTATTTATTAGTATCCATAAACTTAGCTTTTACAAGAATGCTCATTACTAATGTATTTCAAATGTATACACCTAAAATATACAACTTTTTACATATATGTAACGTAACATATAACAAGTCAAAGTTTAGACATGTGTAATTTAAATTTCACACATGTGTAATGTAATCATTAAATTTACACATGTGCAATTCTAGACAGAAGGATAGTGTGACAATTGTGTTTGAGGATTACGTCATTAACGAATGAAAGCACATATCATCGTTCTTAAAATCCATGTTGATTTAGCGATTGTGATTATTACATGTTGAAAGTATGCGAGAAATCGTCAATGTGGGAGAAAACCATGCGTGAAATGGAGTTCCGGATTCACCGGAATATAAATTATCAAAATCAGGGAGTCCTCGCGATACGCCTAGCCCTAGCTTGCCATGCTAGGTGGTACGCGAGGAACCAAGAAATATCTGGATTCCATATTCCACGCGCTACGCCTGGAACCAGCTTGCCACGCTAGGCGATGCGCGCCGGACTAAAAAATCTGAGGACTCCGTAGACCCTCGCAGTACGCCTAGCCACAAACAGCCCCGCTAGGCAGTACGCGAGGGATGAGGAGGTTTAAAAAATGGGTTTTCTTCATTAGATTTCATGCAGAAGTTTCAAAACTATATTTCTCGAGCTCCAGCACCTACCAGACAAAAATCTTGATCTGTAAATCATCAAATCTCCATTCTAAAGCCCACCAAACGTTTGGATCTTGCTAGGGAACAAGTCTACACGTTCTGATCGTTGTTTTGCAGTTGAAAATCTGTCTGATTAGGTAACGATTCGTTTAACCTACTAGTTTGATAATGGTTTGATTAGATCTTGGTTTTGAACGTAATGCAATAGTTAGGGTTGCTGATTATTGCTTAGATGATGGCTAGGAATGTTTATAAACGAAGAACTCGATATGTTAACGGGTAAATCCTTGTTTTGATCCGTTGTAATGCCCGGTTTCATGAAACTATAACTATGATTATAATTGTTTAAACCATTTGATTGTGACAAAGTATGTGATTAGTTTGATCAATCCTTGAAATGCAAGGTTATATCCAAGTGTTTCAAACTAATCACAATCATTAACATACTCATTGGAATGATTATCTGATGTTTAATATAACAGTCATATTAGTACGTTAAACATGGTTATTAAACCTATTCCAATGTCACATTATGATGTTTCATGATATTTGGGTAATCAATAACAAGGATTGATCGTTCCTAATTCATAAATTCATCTAGAAACTGTTTCAGTACTATAATCAACAACAGTACCTATTTGGTTGATCTGAGATTATTCTGATTAATCAAACGTGTCATCAACATTGTATTAGGAACCTGAATCACTATAGGTTCCTACATTGTCATACATTGTATGATATGACATTTAATTAACTAATTAAAAACCTAATATCGGTTTGATGACTTTCAATGCAATTGAACGTTCAGAAAGATCTAATCAGTAAGTTAGAACATAAATAACTTATTAAACATAAACTAACGCAGAATTTAGCTACCAATATCATTCTGCGTGTGATTTCACTACCCTTGTGACTTCATGTGAGTTTCGTACAACCCCTTTTCTTTTTAATGTTTTATAAATACCGGGGTACTACTGTGGAACTTTTCTCGATCATATTATATGTATCACTGTTATATGTGTGATTTCATTTGAACCTGTTGGGAACTTGTGGATTTCATGGGATTTTGCCTGTTGAACAGAACACTATCACAGTATCTAAAAGTCCTCATTCATTGAACTGTATCTAGTTAACCCATGTGAGGCCGAATAGGAAACAATGATAGTACTATCGGCTGACAACCCATTTGCCGGGAGCTCGCAACTCCTCTTGGTGTAAATGTTTGTTGCCTGTTTCCAGAACTTTTTAATGTTGTGATAGACATTAAGATAATGAGGAATAAAGATGCTACCAACGAGTAGTATCTTCGTAGAACAGAACGGAGTAGTCCGAATGGAACTAGATACGGGTCCCATGGTTATCTTGAACTGTATATATCTAATATTTGCATATCATATCATATTTTTTAACAGAAACATTACGAACTCACCAGCTTTGTTCTTACCTTTTCAAAACTTAAAACTTTTGCTGGTAGACAGTGACCGTCGGTGAGGCTGTACTTTTGAACAATTGTAATTAAATAAATTAGTTTGTGTAATAAGATAGTTTGTAAACTGTAATTACGGTTTTGATTACGAAACCCTTGTAATATGTTATTTTAAGTTAATCTGTGTGTTGTGATACCGGATCAAGTAAGTCACACCTCATATCTGAGACATTAGCACTATGCTTCTGCAACCTTCCAAGTGACATCATCAACAGGTGACGAGAGGTGGGGTGTGACAGGGTGATATCAGAGCCACATGTTATAGAATTTAGGTGGAATTAGAGATCTAGAATAATCAGGTGGTACGAATTCCAGTTATGAGTGGCCAGCATAACTGAAATTCGCAACACGTGTGCCTTCTAGTAAAATTCAGTACAAGCAGAACAGTAATAACTACACGGACGAGTAGTTGATTTAAGATAGGAAAAGATATCATGTCATGGTTGTGTTGAATATTATTATTCAATATTTATTTCATGTTACAGATTTGGGAATTTTATTTTTACAGCGATAGCCAATCCACCAGAGCGTTATATTTATCAGAGGTTTCCATATGTCATACTTGATGACATGCCCAGTTCGAGTTCCAATTCCGATCCATCAGAAGCGTCATCAGCTGCATCACAGGCGGTACCATTGGTACCACAGACACCACCTCTTGTACCGGCTACACCACCACCACCAACGCCATCTGTTTCACCTAGACATTCTCAACCACCTGCTGAGAATGCCTCTGTAGACAGGCGACAGAGCTCTTCGCCTCAGCGAGAGACCAATGTGGGATGGACTGAGGCGTATTCGGGGTCAAGCCTGCAAGACTACAGGATTACCTCCCCGACATCAGATGGCACAGAGGGATGTGCCTCCTAATATTCATGCGGTGTGAGAATCCTCCCACCAAGCTGAGGTACGGGCCCAGTTACAGCAGGTCACATGTCAGGACCTGCAGCAGTATCGTGCTACCCTAGAGGATACCCGTACTAGTGTACTGCAGATCCTTACATCACACCTGAATCTTATGGAGCAGGTGAATGCTTTGGACACAGACACCCGAGCATGGAGAGTGGCTGTGGAGGACAGACTGAGGAGGACGTGGGGATAGGTGGTGATTGCTGCGTTTTGGCAACAGATGGCATTGTTAAGGGAGAGGTTGGTTCATATGAGAGAGATGGTTATGGGGATAGTTAGCACAATGAGTTTGGAGGTGAGGTTGATGGTGATGGCTATAGTGATGGCTGCTATAGCCATAGTGATAGCATGCTTACCGTTCTTTATACGGTAAGTATGATCTTGGTATGGTGATTTGGGACTTTTGTTGTAAATACCATCGAGGATAGACAGATAGGTTGACCGTGTAAGGTTGTGGGATGTTTTTGATTGTAGAATAGATCCCATGTATTTAGATGGTTGTTCGTGTGGTTCTGATGGCACTTCCTTTTATAACATTGTTATGTAATAATAAAATGGTTGTTTCGGTATATCTGTTTGTGTGTAATGGGTAAATATGTCGTGTGTAATGTGTGAATGTGTATGTGTAACAAACTTTTCTGAACAACAATTGTATAACATATCGTAACGTATCAAACTAATGTGTGAGAACATATCAATTGCCTGTATGGCAACGTATCAAAATACTGTGTGAGAACATATCAATTGTCTGTATGGCAACATATCAAAATACTGTGTGAGAACATATCAATGTCCTGTATGATAATATATCAAAAACATGTGTAATAACATATCTATATTACAATGATGTGAGTTGTGTAATACTTTAACATGTTTTTGAAATAGCAGGATTGAGTATAACTATAAACATCTGTATGATTACTGTGTACTAAGAACATATCTGGATCTTTTCAATGTAGTTATACTTTGTTTCTTATAATCACATTTCAACATAAAGTTGTCAGTATGACTAAATATGGTTGAAATTATGTGACCGAAAGGGTTATATCTTTAATGTTCTTGAACTGACCGGAGTTTGTTTGCATGTGAGCTGAACAATGGCTCCAAAACGAGGTCAACCAGGTAAGAAAGCTGGCAAGAATGTTACTAACCCTGAACTGAATCAAGTTCCACCTATGTATGTAGAACCTAATCCGGATCTACATATTAATCTGGAAACCAAGGTGGTTCCACTTGAAAATCTGGAAACAAATACAGCTCCACCCGTAAACCCTGAAGTGAACACGGTTCCACCTATGGTTGCAAGTGGATCTGAACTGAATGAAGCAATGATAGCCCGACTTGTAAGTGAACATCTATCTGCTTATGGTGTTTTGACATAACATCAACCGCATATCATATCCGGTTTTGGTGGGGACCATGATCACACTGAACATAATGCTAGCGGTGGCCACGTAGAAGCTCATCACACCACCGGTCCAAAAACAACAAAAACAACTGTTCCTGATCCACCACATCAAGGATGTACTTATAAGACTTTGCTTCTTGCAACCCTCCTACTTTCACGGGTAGAGAAAGAGCGGCTGGACTATTAAAGTGGATTGAGGAGATGGAAACCAAACTTAAAATCAGCCAATGTCTAGCAGAGCATAAGGTGTCTAATGCTGCATGTGCTCTAAAAGATTCAACTTTAACCTGTTGGAATTCCCAGGAAAAAACTTTGGGCTCAGCTACAGTCGATTCGATGGGCTGCAATGATTTCAAAACTCTAATTATGTTAGAGTTGTAGGTCCCTAAACTGATCAAGAACCGAGCTTTAAGCCTCCAATCTGCATCAAATGACTCTACATAGTGCGGAATCCGGAATAGAATCACAAGAACAAGAAGAAAGATCAAAACTTTGATATATTCAGTGAAGTACACGAATCAGTGCCTCAATACGTCTAGAGAGCACGCCTCGGGAATCCAACCCTAGAATAGTACAAAATACGTCTATTTATACTACTTTAGGATTACTCAAACCTCTATACACAAAATTGGTCGAGTACTCGATAAACTACTGTACACGAAATACTAAATAAACGAAAATAAACAAAATCTGAACGAAATCAGGTCTTCGTCTCTTCTCAGGTTGACTTTGTCACTCTTCATCTTCATTTGGGCTCTACAAACTCCCCCTCAACTGATGAAGTCAACTGATGGAAAGCGAGACATAGTGAGGACATGCTCTAGCACACATCTTTAGCTCCATAGCAAACGCAACTACACGAGTAAAGGGCTTAGCCTCTTCGTCCCAGTCTCCGTAGACTCTAATAGGAGACTCGTGTAGTTTCTACATGTCTTCTTTGCCAAACTTCAAAATATCAATAGGATCAAGTATCATATAGATGTCTTTGATGTCGTCTTTGTTCCGAAGAATCACTTCAGCAAGTGTCTTCCGTCAAAATACCAAGACAGGAAGTTGGCTAAGGAATTGTCAGGAGCTCGTGATGAGATATGAACGGCCTTCTCAGTATGTAGCGGTGGATACTTGTAGTATCTCAAGCATTAGACATAACGAAAGACCTCTATATGCTTTTCAAACATTAATTTGGTCTAAACTGTAATATCAAATTTTTAACGTTTGTGAAAGCGTTTTAAAACCAATAACAAAACATAACGGTTTACAAAATGTAAATTACAAACTCAAAGTCATTCAATGTCTTAATTAATCAAATCCAAAACACTTGAACCGAAATGTATGCATGCGACTCAACATCCTATTCCCTGCTCATCCTTACTTGTGCTTTAGTGTCATGAGAAAACATGCAAATAAAGTCAACACAAAGGTTGGTGCACACACAAGTTTGAATAATCACAAATGTTTGAAACAACTGTTTGAAAAGTAATGTTTGCAGATAACATAATCACACATTGCATAGTCATGATAGCTAGTCATTTGTACTATTTACATAAGCGGTCGACACCGAAGCTGACTGTTAGAATGTTGATTGCCTTTCCACTATTGTCTAGCACAAACAATAGTAATGTTTGAATTGGCTAGTTAAACACTTGCGTAGACCTACAATCTACCAAGTGATGTTTGTCAAACCCAATAGATCTATTTCCAACTACCACGCTTTGCACTACGACAAACTAAACGGTTCGATATGTAAGGACTTGTAATGCTATGTTCGCACTTATCGTAAATAGCTAACTCATGCAAGTGATATGTATCTAAAATGTTTGTTTGCACATGTTTTCTCCCCCAAAACAGTTAAAATAAGAATAGGGGCCGTGTATGCACCTGTGAATGTGAATAGAATGATCAAATATGTCTGAAATCGTATAGACGATCTTCTACGAAGAATCAGTTTTATAACAATAGCGTTGTGTTATTGGGAATGTCAAATCGTGTTCGTAATCACATACGTGTCAACACACGTATGTTAGATTGTTTGAAAGGTACATACAAAGTACGTACAACTTTGAGTTCGTTTGTTTCAATCGTACAAGTATACACAAATTCGTTTAAACACGATTAATTATACGCGATCGTGTTTTTGGTCAAAATATAAATTTTATTGTTTTATTTTTTTCGGGATTCCATTACGGTTCCAGCGCAATTTGAACGAATCAAATCGGAGTTAAAATGAGAGAGTTATGATTAAAATATCAAAAATTGATTTTTAATTGTAGAAACTAGTGGAGCCCCAGGTTAGAACCCGTGACCCTCCACTCCAAACTCATGGATGCTACCACTTCATCCGGTTAGACATTTGCATAAGGATTCAGAAATAACTTGTTTTAAGAACAAGTTCCCTGCTTTCCCTTTGTTAACCTTAACCGAATCAATTGGGTTCCAATTGGACCTCGAATCAAACCCGATTGATCCACAACCCATAGGGCTATGTTTCTATAGATTCAGGCGAGTCTATAGATGGTTATAATTCAACAAATGATTAACTCAAGACCATGTATTCGGTTATACATAGTCTCGAAATTAAATTCCAAAACCCACAACTCAAATTCATCAGATTCGTTACTGTTAATCTGGAAAAATCATAGGATTTTCATTAATTAGGGATTTCGAAGCTATCTACATAAATAAATTTAATTTTCGTGTTCGTTTTCATCAAAAACCCCAAACCGTTTTAACCCATAAACCCTAGAAATCGAAATCATTAAATTCGATCAAATTTTCTGAAATTGATAAAGGATTTACAATAAACAGAGAGTTCCGAAACTCTCTGTAATGTTTAGTTTGAGTTTTGAATCCATTTAAATAAAAACCCCCAATCTCGTTTTTGATATGAACCCTAGAATTCGAAATGATACAATTCGATACAATTAGATGCAATTGTCATAGGGTTTTCTTTAATTAACTTATTTAGAAAATGTTGATATGATTCAATTGTGTTTTTGAATTCATTTTGATCGAAAACCCAAATCACCATCCATGATTAACCCTAGAATTAGGATTCATTCAATTCGATGTTTGTTACTGAAACTAGCATAGGGCTATCCAATCCTTCCTCCCGTAGCTTCTGTTTCGAATTGTTGTATGCAATGGGTTCTAATGGTTCCGATTATAGGTTCTGTAAATTTGATTGTGGAAATGTTGATCGAATTGTGTGAGTTTGATAGGCACTAAGTGACGGTTTCACATTTTTGGGTTATTATTCGTTTAATTCGATCATTAATAGATTAGTAACTGATAATAACGATTGATAATCATCAATGAGAGTTAGTTAAGTGATTAATTCGATTCATAAATGTTTTTTTAACATGAAATTCGAATTTCAATTGCTAAACATCTTTGAATTTTGACTTTAATAATCAAAATTGACCATTCTTTATAATTTTAACATTTATTCTTATAATTTAAATGTTTTATAACTTATTTTGTGTAAGTTTAATCCTTCTAATTTAATATGGTGCAACTTCATATAATTTCTTTTAACTTTTAGTTAACGGGGTTAATCCGGGAATGCCAGATTGTCACATCATCCCCATGTTGAAGGAATTTTCGTCCCGAAAATTGTTAAATGTTAGAAGTAGTTAGGACACTACTTGTGAGTTAAAATGTACGTGTTAGTGCGATATTTGATCATTCTGTGTACTCGTGTGTACTCACACACAAAGTCCAATGTTTGTAACATCACACCTAAGTGTGATCGTTCTGTGTAACTGTTTGCATGCACACCATTTAGTACACCTAACCGTGAATGTTCGTGTTTGATCATACTGTACTATGTAAACTTGCACATCGTGAATGTTTGCAACTAATCATTTTTGTACTACCATGCAATGTAACACATTAAATGTAGCACATCGATTGTAACTAATCATGCTTGAAAGTGTTTGAATTCTACAATGTTTGTGTTCAGCACAAATGTAACTAATCATGCTTGAAAGTGTTTGAATTCTACAATGTTTGTGTTCAGCACAAATTTTTCTTGAAAGTGTTTGAATTCTACAATGTTTGTGTTCAGCACAAATGTTCGTAACAAAACCAATTCTATAAAAGAATCTGTGCTTACCGCTTGGAATCTGAAAGTGTTGAAGTGTGAAATATCACATCATTCCCTTGTTCAAGGAAATTTCGTCCCGAAATTTAACGTGCCTTCTCAGTGTTTGTAGCTGTTGATTTGAACAGATGGGGATACTTCTTCATCATTTGATCTTCCCTTTCCCATATGAATTCAGGTCCACTCCTTGAACCCCATCGGAACTTGACTATCGGAATCTTGCTTTGTTTGAGCTGTTTGACCTCTCGGTCCATGATTTCAACGGGTTCCTCGATGAACCGTAACTGTTCGTCCACTTGTATTTCTTCCAGTGGCACTACCAATGTCTCGTCAGAAAGGCATTTCTTCAAGTTTGAAACATGAAACACACCATGAACTCCGCTGATTTCATCCGGTAATTTGAGTTGATATGCTACCGAACCAATCCTTTTCAGGATCTCAAAAGGTCCTACGTAACGCGGGCTAAGCTTCCCGCGCTGGCCGAATCGTATCACACCTTTCCAAGGTGATACTTTTAGAAGAACTCGGTCTCTTACTTGAAATTCCAACGGCTTACGACGTTTGTTAGCGTAACTCTTTTGTCGATCCCGAGCCGCTGCCATACGGTTCCGGATTTGAACTATCTTCTCTATCGTTTCATGTACTAGTTCAGGTTCTGTAATCTGACTATCACCAATTTCAGCCCAACAAACCAGTGAACGACATTTACGACCGTATAATGCTTCAAATGGTGCCGCTTGAATGCTTGTATGATAACTGTTGTTGTAAGAGAATTTCACTAACAGTTAGTGGTTTTCCCAGCTATCACCAAAGTCAATTACACACGCTCGTAATATATCCTCGAGTGTCTGAATCGTACGTTCACTTTGACCGTAGGTTTGTGGATGATAGGCGGTACTCATGTCTAAACGAGTTCCTAATGACTTATGGAGAGATTTCCAAAATTTTGAAGTGAATCGAGCATCCTGATATGATATGATGGAAATTGGTAAGCCATGTCGCGATACCACTTCCTTAATGTAAATACGAGTCAACTTCTCCATTTTGTCAGTTTCTTTATTCGCCAAGAAAAGTGCATATTTTGTTAATCGATCGACAATTACCCATATCGTATCACAACCACTTGGTGTACGGGGTAACTTAGTATTGAAATCCATCGAAATATGTTCCCATCAGTCCATCTGGTTGTTGCAATAAACCAGATGGTTTTTGATATTCAACTTTGACTTTAGAACAAGTCAAACATTTGCTAACGTACATAGCAATGTCAGCTTTCATGTGAAGCCACCAATACAGTGCCTTTAAGTCATGGTACATCTTGTCTGACCCCAGATGGACTAAATATCTGGATTTGTGTGCCTTATCCATTACGAGTTCCCTTAGGCCACCGTGCAAGGGTATGCAAAGTCGATTCGTGAAACAACGAGTTCCATCAGTCATGATTTCCAATTTTTTTTCCATTCCTCGTAAGGATTCATGTTCCAAGTTGTCCTTTTCTAGGGCTTCAAGCTGAGCACTGCGTACCTTGTCAGGTAAATCAGTATGTATCGTTAACATAAGTGCGCGAACCCGTCTTGTTGGTGTTGTATCTTTTCTGCTTAAAGCATCAGCTACCACGTTAGCTTTTCCCGGATAGTACTTGATTACGCATTCGTAGTCAATTAACAACTCGACCAATCATTGCTGTCTCATATTGAGCTCCTTCTGATCAAAGATATGTTGCAAAATCTTATGATCAGTGTAAATGGTACACCTGGTTCCATATAAATAGTGCCTCCAAATCTTCAAAGCAAATACCACTGCTCCTAACTCCAAGTCATGAGTAGTGTAATTCTTTTCGTGTGGTCGTAGTTGTCATGAAGCGTAAGCAATCACTTTATCACGTTGCATCAACACACATCCCAAACCTTGGGCGGATGCACCACAATACACCACAAAGTCTTCTGTTCCTTCCGGTAAGGACAGAATCGGTGAACTGCAAAGTTTTTGTTTCAATAGCTAGAATGCAGCTTCCTGTTTATCCGTCCAATCATACTTCGTCCCTTTGTGAGTGAGAACTGTAAGCGGTTGAGCGATTTTTTAGAAACCCTCAATGAATTGTAGGTAGTAACCCACCAAACCTAGGAATTGTCGTACCTCGATAGGGGTTTTTGGTGCTTCCCAATTCTTAATCGCCTCGATTTTTGCTGGATCAACATGTATGCCCTTTTCATTGACTATATGACCCAAAAATTGAACTTCTCACATCCAGAAGTCACATTTCGAGAACTTAGCGTACAATTGTTCTTGTTTCAGTAATTCTAACATCAATCGAAGATGTTCAGCATGCTCCTCCTCAGTCTGAGAATAGATGAGAATGTCATCAATGAAAACAATGACAAACTTATTAAGATAAGGTTTGCAAACTCGATTCATGAGGTCCATGAATACTGCTAGAGCGTTTGTCAACCCAAATGGCATGACCAAGAATTTGTAATGGCCATAACGCGTTCTGAATGCTGTCTTTGGAATATCTTCCTCTTGGACTCTGAGTTGATGGTAACCAGATCTGAGATCAATCTTCGAATAGTAACTCGAACCTTGCAACTGATCGAACAGATCATCAATTTTAGGTAATAAATACCGGTTTTTGATGGTAACCTTGTTAAGTTCCCATTAATCGATACACATACGGAAAGTCCCGTCCTTTTTCTTAACAAATAAGACTGGAGCTCCCTACTGTGAAAAACTAGGTCGTATAAAGCCCTTATCCAACAACTCTTGCAGTTGTGAAGATAACTCTTGCATTTCAGATGGAGCAAGTCGATAAGGCGCTCTAGCTATCGGTGCTGCGTTTGGTGTAAGGTCGATTCGGAATTCCACTTGTCTGATAGGAGGTAACTCTGGTAGGTCTTCTGGAAATACTTTAGGAAATTCTCGAACCATTGGGATATCTTCGATCTTCTTCTCAGCTACCGACTTTTCAGTTATAAGTGCTATAACTACTGTATGACCTTTACGCAGACATTTGTGTGCATTCATACAAGATATGAGACACAGTGGCGTACTGCTCTTCTCTCCTTGTACATACAGTGTCTTTCCATGTGGAAGAGGTATACGGACAATCTTTTCCTGGCATACTATTTCGGCATGGTGTTTCGACAACCAGTCCATGCCAATAACTACATCAAAACTGCCTAAAGCGATAGGCATAAGGTCAATGTCCAGTGTTTGACCCATCAAGTCAAGGATACATCCTTTAAGAATATGTTCTACTACAATTAACTTGCCATCAACTAGTTCTACAGTGTAAGGATCTTCTAGAGTAGTATGACTAATATTTAGCAATTTAGAAAACTCACTAGATACAAAACTCCGGTCTGCACCAGTGTCAAATAGCATAGAGGCAGAGTGATTATTCAAGAGGAACGTACCAGTGACAATGTTGGGATCCTCCCGTGCTTGACGTCCTCCAATCACGAAAGCTCTACCTTTTGCACCATTGGTGTTATTGTTATTGTTGTTGTTAGTGTCGTTACCATTTCCGTTTGTATCATTAGCGCCTCCCTTCTTGAGTTGTGGACAGTCCTTTTAGAAATGCCCCGGCTTGCCACACTCATAGCACCCCTTTTGAGTGTTGTTCTGGTTGGTGGGGTTTGTTTGCAGTTCCCCACGACAGTCTTTAGCTGCATGACCTGCTTTATCGCACCGTCAGCATGGGTACTTATCACACTGATTCCCAACATGACGGAATCCACATTTGTTGCACTATTTACCAATATACCCTCCAGACGACTGCTGACTGTTGTTTGAATTGTGATGAGTCTTGTTTGACTCATGCTTACGGTTCTGCTGATATGATTGTTGAGTAGAATTTTTGGAATTGCTGCTCTCCCATTTCCTTTTGTGGTCTCCCACTTTAGCAGCTGCTGTTCTTTTGGGCAAAGTTCCTTGTTGCACTGCCTGATCTGTCAGTTAGTGCACCAACCGAACAGCTTGTTGAATCGTTGTGGGATTTGCAGAAGTGACTAACTCTTGAATTTCAGGTACAAATCCCCCAATGTACCTCTCAATCCACTTTCTCGGTGGAGTTTCCATGTGAGGTAGAAGTCTGGCTAATTCGTGGGATCAAGTGGTGAACTCCTCGATATCAGACCCTTCCATTTTAAGGTGCCAGTACTCATCCTGCAGCTTTTCCACCTCATTCTGAGGGCAATACTCCTCTTGCAGTAGCGTCTTGAACCCTTTCCTAATAAGGGCATTGGCCTCACCCAATCCCAATGTTTGCACGTTGGAGTTCCACCAGGTCAATGCTGGACCCTCCAAAGTACCAGTAGCGTACTTGACTTTGTTTTCCTCCGGGCAATTACACATTTCAAACACAGACTCAGATTTTTCAATCCATTGAAGAAGTCCAATGGCTCCTTTCGATCCTTTGAAGTTGTGCGGCTTGCAGTCCAAAAACATCTTGAACATGCACACCTGCGGGTTTACCAATCCCGCCGTTGGGCCATGTGGTCCTGTCGAGTGTGTTTGAGCATAATTGGCGATGGCCTCTGCCACCTTACTAATGATAAGTTCGTTGAGTTCAGCAACGGTCATGTTTATGTTTTCCCCAGCCATAATCTTCATAGTGAGAATAAGTGTTAGAATGTTACCAAGATTCAATGTGAAATGTTCAAATGATACAGCAAATAAAGTATGAATGAACACAACTGTTAACAATAGATAATAGTTTTCAATAGATAATAATTCGAACTGATTACAATGCTTTTAATATCAAAACATAAATTTTCAAAACATCTAGTACAGGGACACAACCCGCCCCTTATAGGTCTAAACTACATAAATCAAGGATCATCAATCGTGGAGTCAGCATCGGAATCAGCATCAGCATCCTCTGCTGGTACCTCATCCTCTTCCTCCTAAAAGTCAGAGGCAACCAACTCCTCTAGCTCTATCAGTCTACCCTCAGCTATTTCTGCTCGGTGCTCTTCTTCTTGTACACGTGCAGTCAACTGAGTCATGTCAGTATCCATCATGTTGACTACACTATGAAGCTCTACGTGTCGAGCGTTCACATCCCTGAGCTCCTGCGCGAGCTGCTCAATCCTGTCATCAGCCCACTTCAGCTCCCAAGTCAGCCGAGCAATATCGTCTGACTAAAATCGCGGCCTCTTAGGGGCACGCAGTGTAGGTGGCATACGGTCAGAAGATTCCTCATCGGGATCCTCCTTTGGATCCTCATGTGGGTTCTCCTCCGGATCCTCCACTGGGTCGTCCTCCTCGGGATCCTCCTCCGGATCCTCCTCGTAATCATGCAATGCTGGAGCTATCGGTTCCTCATCATCAAGTATATGCACATGTGTCTTCTTGTCAAAATACCAAGACAGGAAATTGGCTAAGGAATTGTCATGAGCTCGTGATGAGACATGAACGGCCTTCTCAGTATGTGGCGGTGGATACTTGTAGTAGATCCACGGCTCCTTCTTGACTGGATCTAATATACACGTGGATACGAAGCACCTTCCTTTGGCTTTCCTCATCACTGGGAATTCTTTGTCGCATTGATCTTTCATAAATTTGGGGAACAGATCGGCCTGATTGTCTTTCGAGGGATTGAAGAACATCGTATTGTTGATGCTCCTATTATCGAACTTTGGCAGTGTGCAAAAATCCATTGGCCTCTTGAAGTATTCCACCTTCCCATTCATTCTCTTTATCAGATACAAATCTCTGTCTTTGTCGTACATCCAACAACAAATGTTAGACTTGTCATTACGAACAGCAAACAGTTCTCTATCATCTGTAATAAAAGTATGCTCTGAATTTTCTTTATTCATTTTGTCACACCCCCAAATTTCAACTAACGGAATCATACCGTTTAGGGCGTGACAAACCAGGATCTCAGGCATTAGACATAACGAAATACCTCTATATGCTTTTCAAACATTAATTTGGTCTAAATTGTAATATCAAAGTTTTAACGTTTGCAGAAGCGTTTAAAAACCAATATCAAAACATAACGGTTTACAAAATGTAAATTACAAACTCAAAGTCATTCAATGTCTTAATTAATCAAATCCAAAACACTTGAACTGAAATGTATGCATGAGACTCAACATCCTAGTCCCTGCTCATCCTTACTTGTGCTTTAGTGTCATGAGAAAACATGCAAATAAAGTCAACACAAAGGTTGGTGCACAGACAAGTTTGAATAATCACAAATGTTTGAAACAACTGTTTAAAAAGTAATGTTTGCAGATAAGATAATCACACATTGCATAGTCATGATAGCTAGTCATTTGTACTATTTACATAAGCGGTCGACACCGAAGCTGACTGTTAGAATGTTGATTGCCATTCCACTATTGTCTAGCACAAACTGAGGAGGACGTGGGGACAGGTGGTGATTGCGGAGGAGGACGTGGAGACAGGTGGTGATTGCTGTGTTTTGGCAGCAGATGGCATTGTTGAGGGAGAGGTTGGTGCATATGAGAGAGATGGTTATGGGGATAGTTAGCACGATGAGTTTGGAGGTGAGGTTGATGGTGATGGCTATAGTGATGGATGCTATAGCCATAGTGATAGCATGCTTACCGTTCTTTATACAGTAAGTATGATCTTGGTATGGTGATTTAGGACTTTTGTTGTAAATACCATCAAGGATAGACGGATAGGTTGAGCGTGTAAGGTTTTGGGATGTTTTTGATTGTAGAATAGATCCTATGTATTTAGATGGTTGTTCATGTGGCTCTGATCGTACTTCCTTGTATAAAATTGTTCTGTAATAATAAAATGGTTGTTTCGATATATCTGTTTTTGTGTAATGGGAAAATATGTCGTGTGTAATGTGTGAATGTGTTTGTGTACTAAACTTTTCTGAACAACAATTGTATAACATATCGTAACGTATCAAATTAATGTGTGGGAACATATCAATTGCCTGTATGGAAACGTATCAAAATACTGTGTGAGAACATTTCAATTGCCTGTATGGCAATGTATCAAAATACTGTGTGAGAACATATGAATGTCCTGTATGATAATATATCAAAAACATGTGTAATAACATATCTATATTACAATGTTGTGAGTTGTATAATACTTTCACATGTTTTTGAAATAACAGGACTGAGTATAACTACAAACATCTGTATGATTACTGTGTACTAAGAACATATCTGGATCTTTTCAATGTAGTTATACTTTGTTTCTTATAATCACATTTCAACATAAAGTTGCTAGTATGAATAAATATGGTTGAAATTATGTGACCGAAAGGGTTATATATTTAATGTTTCTTGAAGTGACCGGAGTTTGTTTGCATGTGAGCTGAACAATGGCTCCAAAGCGAGGTCGACCAACTAAGAAAGCTGTCAAGAATGTTACTAACCCTGAACTGAATCAAGTTCCACCTGTGAATGTAGAACCTTATCTGGATCTACATATTACTTCGGAAACCAACGTGGTTCCACCTGAAAATATGGAAACCAATACAGCTCCACCTGTAAACCCAGAATGAACACGGTTCCACCTATGGTTGCAAGTGGATCTAAACTGAATGAAGCAATGATAGCTCGGATTGTAAGAGAACAACTATCTGCTTATGGTGTCTTGACACAACATCAACCGCATATCACATCCGGTTTTGGTGGGGACCATGATCACACTGAACATAATGCTAGCGGTGGCCACGTAGAAGCTCATCACACAACCGGTACAACAATAACAAAAAAAAATGTTCCTGATCCACCACAGCAAGGATGTACTTATAAGACTTTGCTTCTTGCAACCTTCCCACTTTCACGGGTAAGGAAAGAGCGGCTGGACTATTAAAGTGGATTGAGGAGATGGAAGCCAAACTTAAAATCAGCCAATGTCTAGCAGACCACAAGGTGTCTTATGTTGCTTGTTCTGTAAAAGATTCAGCTTTAACCTGGTGGAATTCCCAAGAAAAAACTTTGGGCTCAACTACAGTCGATTCGATGGGATGGAACGATTTAAAACTTTAATTATGTTAGAGTTGTAGGTCCCTAAACTGATCAAGAACCGAGCTTTAAGCCTCCAATCTGCATCAAATGACTCTACATAGTGCGGAATCCGGAATAGAATCACAAGAACAAGAAGATATATCAAAACATTGATATATTCAATGAAGTACACGAAACAGTGCCACAATACGTCTAGAGAGCAAGCCTCGGGAATCCAACCCTAGAATAGTACAAAATACGTCTATTTATACTACTCTAGGATTACTCGAACCTCTATACACAAAAATGATCGAGTAATCGATAAACTACACTACACGAAATACTAAATATACGAAAATAAAAAAATCAGAACGAAATCAGGTCTTCGACTCTTCTCAGGTTGACTTTGTCAGTCTTCATCTTCATTTGGGCTCTACAAACTTCCCTTTGACTGATGAAGTCAACCGATGGGAAGCGAGACATAGTGAGGACATGCTCTAGCACACAGCTTTAGCTCCATAGCAAACGCAACTACATGAGTAAAGGGCTTAGCCTCTTCGTCCCAGTCTCCGTATACTCTGATAGGAGACTCGTGTAGTTTCTGCATGTATTCCTTGCCAAACTTCAAAATATTCATAGGATCAAGTATTATATCGATGTCTTTGATGTCGTCTTTGTTCCGAAGAATCACTGCAGCAAGCGTCATCACGCCAAATATACACGTGGATACGAAGCACCTTCCTTTGGCTGTCCTCATCACTGGGAATTCTTTGTCGCATTGATCTTTCATAAATTTGGCGAACAGATCGGCCTGATTGTCTTTTGAGGGATTGAAGAACATCGCATTGTTGATGCTCCTAATATCGAACTTTGGCGGTGTGCAAAAATCCATTGGCCTCTTGAAGTATTCCACCTTCCTATTCATTCTCTTTATCAGATACAAATATCTGTTTGTGTCGTACATCCAGCAGCAAATGTTAGACTTGTCATTGCGAACAACAAACAAGTCTCTGTCATCTGTAATAAAAGTATGCTCTGGATTTTCTTCATTCATTTTGTCACACCCCCAAATTTCAACTAACGGAATCATACCGTTTAGGGCGTGACAAACCAGTATCTCAAGCATTAGACATAACGAAAGACCTCTATATACTTTTCAAACATAATTTGGTCTAAACTGTAATATCAAAGTTTTAACGTTTGCGGAAGCGTTTTATAACCAATCACAAAACATAACGGTTTACAAAATGTAAATTACAATCTCAAAGTCATTCAATGTCTTAATTAATCAACTCCAAAACACTTGAACGAAAATGTATGCATGAGACTCAACATCCTAGTCTCGGCTCATCCTTACTTGTGCTTTAGTGTCATGAGAAAACATGCAAATAAAGTCAACACAAAGGTTGGTGCACAGAAAAGTTTGAATAATCACAAATGTTTGAAACAACTGTTTAAAAAGTAATGTTTGCAGATAAGATAATCACACATTGCATAGTCATGATAGCTAGTCATTTGTACTATTTAAATAAGCGGTCGACACCGAATCTGACAGTTAGAATGTTGATTGCCTTTCCACTATTTTCTAGAACAAATTGAGGAGGACGTGGGGACAGGTGGTGATTGCTGTGTTTTGGCAGCAGAATGCATTGTTGAGGGAGAGGTTGGTGCATATGAGAGAGATGGTTATGGGGATAGTTAGCACGATGAGTTTGGAGGTGAGGTTGATGGTGATGGCTATCGTGATGGCTTCTATAGCCATAGTGATAGCATGCTTACCGTTCTTTATACAGTAAGTATGATCTAGGTATGGTGATTTGGGACTTTTGTGGTAAATACCATTGAGGATAGATGCATAGGTTGTGCGTGTAAGGTTGTTGGATTTTTTGGATTGTATAATAGATCTCATGTATTTAGATGGTTGTTTGTGTGATTCTAATGGAACTTCATTGTATAAAATTGTTGTGTAATAATAAAATGGTTGTTTCGGTATATCTGTTTGTGTGTAATGGGTAAATACGTCGTGTGTAATGTGTGAATGTGTATGTGTACCAAACTTTTCTGAACAACAATTGTATAACACATCGTAACGTATCAAAATAATGTGTGAGAACATATCAGTTGCATGTATGGAAACGTATCAAAATACTGTGCGAGAACATATCAATTGCCTGTATGACAAAATATCAAAATACTGTGTGAGAACATATCAATGTCCTGTATGATAATATATCAAAAACATGTGTAATAACATATCTATAGCACAATGCTGTGAGTTGCGAAATGCTTTCACATGTTTTTGAAATAATAGGACTGAGTATAACTACAAACATCTGTATGATTACTGTGTACTGAGAACATATCTGGATCTTTTCAATGTAGTTATACTTTGTTTCTTATAATCACATTTCAACATAAAGTTGTCAGTATGACTAAGTATGGTTGAAATTATGTGACCGAAAGGGTTATATCTTTAATGTTCTTGAACTGACTGGAGTTTGTTTGCATGTGAGCTGAACAATGGCTACAAAACAAGGTCGACCAGCTAAGAAAGCTGCCAAGAATGTTACTAACCCTGAACTGAATCAAGTTCCACCTGTGAATGTAGAACCTAATCCGGATCTACATTTTAATCCGGAAACCAACGTGGTTCCACCTGAAAATCTGGAAACAAATACAGCTCCACCCTTAACCCTGAAGTGAACACGGTTCCACCTATGGTTGCAAGTGGATCTGAACTGAATGAAGCAATGATAGCCCGAATTGTAAGAGAAAAGCTATCTGCATATGGTGTTTTGACACAACGTCAACCGCATATCACATCATGTTTTGGTGGGGACCATGATCACACTGAACATAATGCTAGCGGTGGCCACGCAGAAGGTCATCACACCACCCGTAGAACAACAACAAAAAAAATTGTTCCTGATCCACCACAGCAAGGATGTACTTATAAGACTTTACTTCTTGCAACCCTCCTACTTTCACGGGTAACAAAAGAGCGGCTGGACTATTAAAGTGCATTGAGGATATGGAAACCAAACTTAAAATCAGCCAATGTCTAGCAGAGCATAAGGTGTCTTATGCTGCTTGTTCTCTGAAAGATTCAGTTTTAACCCGGTGGAATTCCCAGGAAAAAACTTTGGGCTCAGCTACAGTCGATTCGATGGGCTGGAACGATTTCAAAACTCTAATTATGTCAGAGTTGTAGGTCCCTAAACTGATCAAGAACCGAGCTTTAAGCCTCCAATCTGCATCAAATGACTCTACATAGTGCGGAATCCGGAATGGAATCACAAGAAAAAGAAGAAAGATCAAAACTTTGATATATTCAGTGAAGTACACGAAACAGTGCCTCAATACGTCTAGAGAGCACGCCTCGGGAATCCAACCCTAGAATAGTACAAAATACGTCTATTTATGCTACTGTAGGATTACTCGAACCTCTATACACAAAAATGGTCGAGTACTCGATAAACTACAGTACACGAAATACTAAATATACGGAAAAAAACAAAATCAGAACGAAATCAGGTTTTCGACTCTTCTTAGGTTGACTTTGTCAGTCTTCATCTTCAGTTGGGCTCTACAAACTCCCTCTTGACTGATGAACTCAACTGATGGGAAGCGAGACATAGTGAGGACATGCTCTAGCACAGAGCTTTAGCTCCATAGCAAACGCAACTACACGAGTAAAGGGCTTAGCCTCTTCGTCCCAGTCTCCGTATGCTCTGATAGGATACTCGTGTAGTTTCTGCATGCCTTCCTTGCTAAACTTCAAAATATTCATAGGATCAAGTATCATATCGATGTCTTTGATGTCGTCTTTGTTCCGAAGAATCACTGCAGCAAGCGTCATCACGCCAAATTACCAAGACAGGAAGTTGGCTAAGGAATTGTCAGGAGCTCATGATGAGACATGAACAGCCTTCTCAGTATGTGGCGGTGGATACTTGTAGTAGATCCACGGCTCCTTCTTGACTGGATATAATATACACGTGGATACGAAGCACCTTCCTTTGGCTGTCCTCATCACCGGGAATTCTTTGTCGCATTGATCTTTCATAAATTTGGTGAACAGATCGGCCTGATTGTCTTTCGAGGGATTGAAGAACATCGCATTGTTGATGCTCCTAATATCGAACTTTGGCAGTGTGCAAAAATCCATTGGCCTCTTGAAGTATTCCACCTTCCCATTCATTCTCTTTATCAGATACAAATCTCTGTCTTTGTCGTACATCCAGCAACAAATGTTAGACTTGTCATTGCGAACAACAAACAAGTCTCTGTCATCTATAATAAAAGTATGCTCTGGATTTTCTTCATTCATTTTGTCACACCCCCAAATTTCAACTAACGGAATCATACCGTTTAGGGCGTGACAAACCAGTATCTCAAGCATTAGACATAACGGAAGACCTCTATATGCTTTTCAAACATTAATTTTGTCTAAACTGTAATATCAAAGTTTTAACGTTTGCGGAAGCGTTTTAAAACCAATAACAAAACATAACGGTTTACAAAATGTAAATTACAAACTCAAAGTCATTCAATGTCTTAATTGATCAAATCCAAAACACTTGAACTGAAATTTATGCATGAGACTCAACATCCTAGTCCTTGCTCATCCTTACTTGTGCTTTAGTGTCATGAGAAAACATGCAAATAAAGTCAACACAAAGGTTGGTGCACACACAGGTTTGAATAATCACAAATGTTTGAAACAACTGTTTAAAAATATTGTTTGCAGATAACATAATCACTCATTGCATAGTCATGATAGCTAGTCATTTGTACTATTTACATAAGCGGTCGACACCGAAGCTGACTGTTAGAATGTTGATTCCCTTTCCACTATTGTTTAGCACAAACAATAGTAATGTTTGAATTGGCTAGTTAAACATTTGCGTAGACCTACAATCTACCAAGTGAGGTTTGTCAAACCCAATAGATCTATTTTCAACTACCACGCTTTGGACTATGGCAAACTAAACGGTTCGATATGTAAGGACTTGTAATGCTATGTTCGCACTTATCGTAAATAGCTAACAAGTGATATGTATCTATAATGTTTGTTTGCACATGTTTTCTCCCCCAAAATAATTAATATAATAAAAGGGGTCATGCACGCACCTGTGAATGTGAATTGAATGATCAAATATACGTGAAATCGTATAGACGATCTTCTACGAAGAATCTGTTTTATAACAATAACGTTGTGTTAATGGGAATGTTAAATCGTGTTCGTAATGACATACGTGTCAACACACGTATGTTAGATTCTTTGAAACGTACATACAAAGTACGTACAACTTTGAGTTCGTTTGTTTCAATCGTACAAGTATACACGATTTCGTTTAAACACGCGTAATTATACGCGATCGTGTTTTAGGTCAAAAATATAAATTTTATTGTTTTATTTTGTCTAGGATTCCATTACGGTTCCAACGCAATTTGAACGAGTCAAATCGGAGTTAAAATGAGAGAGTTATGATTAAAATATCAAAAATTGATTTTTAATTACAAAAACCAGTGGAGCCCCAGTTTAGAACCCGTGACCCTCCACTCCAAACTCATGGATGCTTCCACTTCAGCCAGTTAGACATTTGCATAAGGATTCAGAAATAACTTGTTTTAAGAACAAGTTCCCTGCATTCCCTTTGTTAACCTTAACCGAATCAATTGCGTTCCAATTGGACCTCGAATCAAATCCGATTCATCCACAACCCATAGGGCTATGTTTCTATAAATTCAGGCGAGTCTATAGATGGTTATAATTCAACAAATGATTGACTCAAGACCATGTATTCGGTTATACATAGTCTCGAAATTAAATTCCAAAACCCACAACTCAAATTCATCAGATTCGTTACTGTTAATCTGGAAAAATGATAGGATTTTCATTAATTAGGGATTTCAAAGCTATCTACATAAATAAATTTAATTTTCGTGTTCGTTTTCATCAAAAACCCCAAACCGTTTTAACCCATAAACCCTAGAAATCGAAATCATTAAATTCGATCAAATTTTCTTAAATTGATTAAGGATTTACAATAAACAGAGAGTTCCGAAACTCTCTGTAGTGTTTAGTTTGAGTTTTGAATCCATTTAAATAAAAACCCCCAATCTCATTTTTGATATGAACCCTAGAATTTGAAATGATACAATTTGATATAATTAGATGCAATTGTCATAGGGTTTTCTCTAATTAACTTATTTAGAAATTGTTGATATGATTCAATTGTGTTTTTGAATTCATTTTGATCGAAAACCCGAAATCACCATCCACGATGAACCCTAGAATTAGGATTCATTCAATTCAATGTTTGTTACTGAAACTAGCATAGGGCTATGCTTAGTCGGCATATTTAGGCTGTTTAGGAATCGGTTATTACCTGGTTTGATATCGAATTGATGTAGTTTGACTTGAAGTTGTAGTTCGGCCTAGATGTCATTGAATCCTTCCTCCCGTAGCTCCTGTTTCGAATTGTTGTATGCAATGGGTTCTAATGGTTCCGATTATAGGTTCTGTAAGTTTGATTGTGGAAATGTTGATCGAATTGTGTGAGTTTGATAGCCACTAAGTGACGGTTTCACATTTTTGGGTTATTATTCGTTTAATTCGATCATTAATTGATTATTTACTGATAATAACGATTGATAATCATCAATGAGAGTTAGTTAAGTGATTAATTCGATTCATAACTGTTTTTTTAACATGAAATTCGAATTTCAATTGCTAAACAACTTCGAATTTTGACTTTAATAGTCAAAATTGACCATTCTTTATAATTTTGACATTTATTCTTATAATTTAAATGTTTTATAACTTATTTTGTGTAAGTTTAATCCTTCTAATTTAATATGGTGTAACTTCATATAATTTCCGTTAACTTTTAGTTAACGGGGTTAATCTGGGAATGCTGGATTGTTGCACATTTCCCTTAGCCATGTAGCTTTAACTTCTGGAGGGGCAGGCGTCCAAGACCGAGTCCATAGATACATACAAGAAGTCTACATAGGGGTATTTGTTGACGTTTCTGAGAATAACATTTTATGGTTCTTCCTCTGCAGATGCTCTTGCAAAGGATTCGGCCTTCTCCTTCCTTTCCTGGTCACACACCGCCTCAAACACCGAGTCCATAGATACATTAGCAAAAAAATCCCCTTGGCCCGCTCCGCTGAGCTCTTCACCGAATCCATCGAATAGAAAGTTCTCTGGAAGATCCTCGAATAAGTCGTCACCACATTCAACCAAGACCATCCGACCATGAGTGGTTCGGTCCAAGCCACATGCGGCCACAGCCATTCGGGCCTATCACCTTCGGTCGGATGAGACTTCAGTCGGCCAGACTGATTCGGATGGTGCCCCCCTTCGGCCCATGTCACATTCGGTCGAACTGATTCGGTCCAAGCCATACGGCCAAGGTCTCAAGCGGCCAGCCTCATACGACTGAGTCCCTCCTTCGGTCATGCATGTTTCGGCCACCCTCCCATTCGTAGGGGCTCCCCCCCTTTTGGCCCAAGGACCTTCGGTCGGGTGTTCCTTCGGACAAACCAGACCAGGTGCATGAAGGGTTAATCAGGGAAGGTGAATAAGCCATGGGACACACATAGGATGGTTTAACAAATGCATGCATTTCATGCATGCATGGAGACCCTCACGTAAATGCATGCATGGGTAAGTTTATGAAAACTAATGAGGGAATCTAATGGAGTTAACACAAATGTTATCCAAGGAATAAGGAGGTTCAACCATGGGTTATTTCTTGTGGGGTTGGTTTACAAAACAAGAGTTCCCTTAAAATCATATTGAAGTCCAAACATAAGCTGTGGACCTTATTTGAGTTAAACACACATGAGAATTCATTGAGAATCAAAGGTTTTAGTCTAAGGTCATGGTGATGTTAGTACTATTAACACCTAACGCTTAGACATATTATGAGAACATACAACTACATTGGGTTGTTCTTTTGACTACCTAGGATGGGTTGCACACGTAAACGATCGAAGAATCATGGAATGATCAAGAACTAGTAATGGGCCCAAGGTTAATCAAATGAGATTAACCCAAGCCCATCATGTTAAATTGTATTTCTCCTAAATTAATTATGTTTTTAATAAAAGAAATTAATTCATAAACCTTATTAAATTAAATAAATGATTTCTAACTTAAGGGTTTAATTTAAAATGAATTAACTTAAAAATGTTTTAATTAAAGACTTGTGATGAAATTAATATAAACCTTATCTAATTAAGGTTTAGATGTGTTTAATTACGGGATAAAGGGTTATTTATGGGTAATATGTTTAGATGGAATCTTAGAAACACATTAGTAACATAGGACACTTAGTTGCACACCGAGACCAAAACCCTAGATACGACTATTATAAATACTTATCGTATTCGAATCCTTCTAAAACAACTCAGGTACCGAAGAAACATAGTATACAAATAACGACCGCGCATTTTGTTGTAAATCAATACAGAGCAACACAGGTGAGTTCATTGCCCCTTTTCTAAACATTTTTGTTTTCAAACGCGAGGCTGAGAAGCATGCGTAAACCTTTTTATTTAAATATGTTTTACGAAAATGCTTTACTTATTGTATGTTTTATATACATGTTTATAATCCTAGACTCCTGTCTAGGTAAATTATATGCAGGATAATTAATGTCTTAGTTGGGCCTGATATGGGCCACGTGTGAGACGGTACAACTTGGGCACCACCAATAACTAAGTCGAATTGATTGAGTCAAATAAGGCCCAATCATCATGTCTTAGTTGTATTTAAATGATTAATTATTTATTTAATTAAGCATTTAATATTATGTTTCTACAAGTGCTATGGGTAATCATGAATACGTGATGAACTCAAGAAATCGGTAGTATTTCAATTTGTGGAAATCAAAATCTAATACGAAGATGGATGGAATGAAACGCTTAATTATCATTAACAACAATATGCTAAGCAGTCCGGTATGTGGTGGGACGGTGGCTGGGGCTTGTTCCCCTACATATGCAATATATATAAGCATACTTGATTGGATAGCATAGGTGGTCGTTGATGAGGTTAAGGTTGTCATTTCGGGGGATCAAGGTAAACAGTTTTCAGGGTAATCAAACATTATGGATCAATAGTGTTGGATGAAATGTTTAATTATCACCAGGAACAATATATCATGTGGTTTGGTATGTGGTGGGACGGTGGTTGGGGCTTGTTCCCCTACATATGCCCTATATATAAGCATATCTAACTGGATAGTATAGGTGGTTAATGGTGAGGTTAAGGTTGTCATTCGAATGGTTATTCAAATTCATTTTTAAATGAAACTACATGAACTCACCAACCATGTGTTGACTTGATCTTTTTGCATGACTTCTCAGATGACGAACAGGTCTGAGTAGAAGTTAATGCTTTTGGACTAGGATACCAGTTAGAGTACCTAGCATTTTGAACCTGCATATTTTTGAAACATCATTTCACATATTATTTTGTATATCTTGTGCAGATACAAGATAGAAGATTATGATGTTGATAGTAGATTTACATTGTTAAATTATGAACAAAACTGATGTAATTTAACTTTGTAATTCTATTTTCATTTAGCAGTTTCGCATTATATATCATGTGCATTGTAAACAATCTGATCATCACGATTTTCATTTCCGATATCGTGCCCCGAGACCATTCCGCCCGACGGGACACACGATCCGGCCCGCCAGCTCGGGGTGTGACATGTGGTCCGAGACAAACCTCAAATCAGCCATCTGAAATAAACGAAGTCAAGTTATTCAAAATTGAAATAAAAGTTCAGTCAAATTCCAAGTTTGGATTCCAAGACTTAGACAAAATCACGAAATCGGGAATAGTTCAACACTTAGGGAGTTCACGAAATTTGAGGTGTTCTCGAAGTGTAGAATGTAGTCGATAATATAACAGTATTCGAAAATTTTGTTTTATTCGAAATTTGAATTGTATTCGAAAATTCAAGTTGTAATCGAAAAGCTTTGTATTCGAAAAACTCATATTCGAAATTTGTATTCGAAACTGGTATTCGAAATTCATAATTTCGAGAACATCAAAGACATTATAACTTCTTCAATTTTTGCTCCTTAGAACACCTAATTATACTCAAAATGCTCGGAATTAGGAGGCGACCAACATATGAGAAGATCCCTTTCTAATTTTGAGGTTTTTGAGGTGATTTGTCTAAGATTCTCATTGTTAACGGAACCAAGTACTCGAAAAATGTTTTTGGTCCACAACTTTTGATTCAACGAACAAAACTTGCTCAAAATCTATACCTATGCTCGCCTATGTATGATCTACAATATGATCGGAGTGGATTTTGAAAACTATGCAAGAAAATCGAGATCGCCTAAGGACAAAGTAAATCGTATACGAACTCAAATGGTACTCGTTTTAGGTCATACTTGGTCTATTTATACGCTGAGTTCGAGTACACGATTTTCGTGTTCTCGAAATCGAGTATAATTTCGAGTAAATTATTAAATTATTATTTTTCAAAATTTTTTCTAACTTTTTCTAGATAAAATAAAAATAAAATAAAATAAACTCAGAAACTTTGGACGAGTTCAAAGTTGAGTCGGGTCAATTTCGTCGGATCAAATATATATCAAAATTTTGACCACCTTAAAATAATTTCTTATGAAACCCAACCTTAAAATAATTATACCCCACTAATAATTTCCATTCGTTAATTCGTAATTCAAATATAAGACTTATGATCAAAAGTTTTTTAATGGTTTTTCTGAAACTACTTTTGGGAAGTTTATGAATAGTCAGACTGTAAAACCATATTACCATGCAACCTATCATTTTTGTGAAATCTTTTGTTTCAAACTTCGATTGTGTTTCAACGAACTTAAAAGGTTTTGACAGAGTTTAAGATAGGAAAAGAAAAAAACAGATCGATTAGATTAGAATCAAGAACGAGAAGGGGTTCTATCATCTCTGTGCTCATTAGCATCTTTTACTTTACTGATCAGCAGACACATTGGCCTTAACGTCACACATCCAGGTCTTTGCTTACACAAAACAAAGGATTCTTTGGTAAGTATTTCCCGCTCTTTGTTTGCACAAAACATGGAAAATACCCGAGTTTTTCAAAACAGTTTCAAGTTTATCGAAACACAATCTCGTTTTGACTTAAAGATTTATGCAAAAAGTCAAATAGTTGTTACATGTTTCTGGTAATCTGATTCTCCTTACTTCTGACTTATTTATTTATATATTAATGTTTTGAATGATCATGTCCATTTCTTTCATCTTGGAATCACTTGTTTTAACTTCTTAGTGAATTATAGTTATCCAAAGTTGTTATTCTTTAGAAATTACTTTTAGGTAGTGAATTTCTGAGTGTCAGAAATCATTTCACTTCCCAAAGTGAACCACTTTACTTAACCATCCAAATCAAAATCTTTTTGTATTTTTCTTAAACTAATTTTGAAAATGTAAAATATTTTTGTTGTTTTCTTAAAATTCACTCCTTCTAAACTTGTAGATCAACTTAGACTGACTTGAAAACCAAAAATCTTTTTGTTGTTTTTGTAAATCTTGATTAAAAGACAAAAAATCTTTTTGTTGTTTTTGTAAATTTTGACTCAAAGACCAAAAATCTTTTTGTTTTTGTAAATTTTGACTCTAAGACCAAAAATCGTTTTGTTGTTTTTGTAAATTTTCTCCTCCTAAATTTGTGATATTAAAGTAAAACAAAACACAAATTTTACAGTATTTACAAAACTGTTCTAATCAAAACTTATTAGTTTGAGAGATGCAAGGAGATGGTGAAATCGAGCTGTGTCGAACGGTTTTGTGAAAAGATCCGTCAGATTATCATCTGTGTGGACCTTTTCAAGGTGAATTAGTTTCTGTTCGAAACAGTCGCAGATAAAGTGAATACGGATGTCAATGTGTTTAGTTTGGAGTGTTGTACCGGATTATTGACGATCTGAAGGGCAGCTTCAATGTCACAATAGATAGGAGAGTTAAGAAAATTCAACCCGTAATCGAGGAGCTTCTATTGCATCCATATAACCAAAGAACAACAACTGAAAGCAACAACATACTCCGCTTCCGTAGTGGATGTAGACACGGTTGTTTGTTTCTTGCATTGCCAAGAGACAATGCGATCTCCTAAGTATTGGTAATTTGGCATCCTCCTATGGTTGATTTCCTGTATAAATTACAACCACCAAAATCACTGTCAGACATGGACGAAGCTTACTTAAGGCCGGGGGGCGACCGCCCCCCCTATTTTTTCGTCCGTAGTGTTAATTTTTTTGCCGAAAGGTTAATTTTTAGTTAAAAATAGAGGTTTCGCCCCCCCCTCGCGTAAAAAAATTAACATGTATTCTGGCTCCCGTAATTTTTCGCCCCCCCTTCTGATCCTTCAAGCTCCATCACTGCTGTCAGATTAAGTATGTAAACGAAACTCAGAGTTCTTGGGGTACCACAAGCCGAGACGAGGTTTCCCGACAAGGTAACAAAAGATCCTCTTGATAGAGATCAGGTGAGAAGCCTTCGAATTTGCTTGATATCTGGCACACTGACATACGGAGAACATGATGTCTGGTCGGCTAGCGATCAGGTACATCAATGAGCCGATCATCGAGCGATAGAGGTGTTGATCAACATCTTCACCATCAGAATCCGAAGTTAAGACTGAACGAGCAGCCATGGGAGTGGATGCAGGCTTGGATTCCAACAACTTGAACTTAGTCAGAATATCAGTAACATATTTCCCTTGATGAATCAGCACGCCCTTCGGATCCTGCTTCACCTGAAGACCTAAGAAGAAGGTCATCTCTCCCATTGCACTTATCTCAAACTTCTTCTTCATCATAGCTTCGAATTCTCTACATAGCTCCGAGCACGTGGAACCAAAAATAATATCGTCCACATAGATTTGGATGAGAATCAAATCATCCTTATCCTTGCGATCGAATAGTGTCTGGTCAATGGCTCCTCGGGTATATCCATGAGCAAGCAGATGATCTGTAAGAGTAGCATACCACGCTCGAGGTGCTTAATGAAGACCATAGAGGGCTTTGTCTAACTTGTAGACATGGTCGGGATGCTGCGAATCCTCGAACCCTGGGGGCTGGCACACATAAATCTCTTCTTTGACCGTTCCGTACAAGAAAGCAGTCTTCACATCCATTTGATACACTGTGAAGTTCATGTAGGAAGCATAGGCCAAGAAGATCCGTATAGCCTCAAGTCTTGCGACTTGTGCAAAGAATTCTTCATAATCGATCCCCTCTTGTTGGTAGAAGCCCTGAACTACCAATCGTGCCTTATTCCTGATGATTACCCCCGAATCATCCCTTTTGTTTCTAAAGACCCATCTGGTTCCAATTGGAAGCTTCCCCTTGGGGAATGGAACCAGATTCCGCACTTTGAGCTTCTAAAAACTACATCAGCTCTTCCTGCATCGCCTTGACCTAGCTAGACTCCTTAAGAGCCATCTTGACATTCTTGGGCTCGACCTGCGAAATAAAACAAGAATACAAACAAGAATTAATCGGACATGATTGACTTCGTGAGATAGTGCTTTCAGGCAAGGTGTTCTAAGCTGGAATGGGCCGGCTTCGAGTGAGAACTCCTTCAAAAAGGGGTCCAATAATATTTTCCACATGATGATTCTTGTTGATACTTAGGGTTGGTACTTCCTCCACAGCCAGATTATCGAGCAAATTGCTGATGTGGTTCATCTGGTCTTCACTGGAGGAAGAAAGATTGTCAATTGGAGCTGTTTCACCAGCTTTGGCTCCATGATCCACACAATGTTCCTCCAGGATGTGGTCTGAGAACACTGGATTATCAAAGGTTTGGTGGGAAGAAGATGAAGCTTGATCTGTCTCTGGGATTGGCTGAACCGACTGAGAAGTATCCGAATCTGATGGGATGACTTTAGTGATCGGGGTTGGCTGAACTGGTGGAGCCCGATCGTACATGCCCGGAGGGTCAATTGTCAGAAGCTTGGGATCACATGGAACGTAGTCAACCCGATAGTCTACATCATCACCCTTGTAGAAGTTGTCAGTGGGTTCAGATGGTCCTGCACTCTCTGATATAGTGTTGAAGGGCTCGAAAGTGGAATCATATTGAAATAGCCAGTTTGGACCAGAACCGGCGTCGGTGTTGTTCATCTCTTGCCAATCGTTGTAGTATGACTCCACAATCATCCGGGTCTTCTTGTTGTATACCCGGTAGGCAGCTTTCTCTGATGAATAGCCCACAAAGTAACATTCATCAGCCTTGTCATCAAACTTATGATTCGGCTCAGTATTGAGGAGAGTGCGCGGGCATCCGAATGACTTGGAATGACCAACTTTAGGCTTCTGATTGAAGAAAATCTCATAATGGGTCTTTTGACGGCATTTGTTCAATAGTGCACGATTTTGAACATAACAAGTTGTGTTAACAGCTTCAGCCCAGAAGAATATTGGCAGCTTGGATTCTGACAGCATGGTCCGTGCAGCTTCGATGAGCGTTATGTTCCTTCTTTCAGCAACTCCATTTTGCTGAGGTGTACGAGCTGCACTGTACTGCCTAGCGATCCCCTTCTCATCGCAGAAATCAATAAGTGTGTGATTTCTAAACTCAGTGCCATTATTAGTTTTGATCACCTTAACCTTTAGATTCTTCTGATTTTCGATCAAGGTGATAAACTTCTTCAGAATCTCTGGTGTCTCATCCTTCTTGGCTAGAAAAAACACCCAAGTAAATCTGGAATAATCATCTGTCACAACCAGGCAGTATGACTTCTTCCCAATGCTCATAACATTGACTGGTCCAAAGAGATCCATGTGAAGAAGCTGCAGAATTGATGAGATAGAATTGAACAATTTTGGCTTGTGGGGTCTCTTGTGTTGCTTCCCCTTGGCACACGCAATGCACTTCTCAATTGTGGAGAAGTCTTTAGAAGGTAAGACAATAACGTGATCTCCCTTAGCAAGTCAGTTGAGATTCTTCAGGTTTACGTGACCCAGTTGGCGATGCCAAAGTAAACAGTCATGCTCTGATGCATTTGAGAACAAGCAGGTGTTCTCTGTGAATGAATCTGAATTCATATTGATCATGTAGGCATTGTTGATCCTTGGAGTCCTCATCATGATCCACTTCTCAGGCACAACAAATCCGAGCTTTAGAATAAGACACTCCTTGTTTGTGAAGTGTGTTGAGAAGCTCTTGTCACATATCTGAGAAACACTCAATAAGATGTGTTTGAGCTCTTCAACGTAGTACACATCCCCAAAGCTTAGAGTTCCGTTAGTGACTGTGACCTTCATGCTTATCTTCCCTCCCTTGTGTCCTGCAAATGAGACGTATCCTCCATTGAAAGGTGTAACTTTATGCAACTTAGAGAAATCCCCAGTCATATGCCTGGAGCAGCCACTATCCACATACCAAACATTTTTAAGCTTATTTGGTTGTCCCTGCATCATACACACAATCAATGAGAAATGTGTACCCAAACCATAACATGTTTAGGTACATGCGGAGCAACAGGTTCTTCTTTAATAACTCCTTTGGGTTTGACTGATTTGGCTTTAACATTTTTGGACCTTGCACCACTGCCAAGATCAACTGGTCTTAAAAATGGTTTCATTGGTGGTTTGTTCTTTCAATATGACCTGCTTTTAGTTTTAAAAGGCTTTGATTTTTGTTTCTAAAAACCACATTGATTTTGTTTAGCTGGTTTGGCCTTCTTGGTAGTGGAAGGATTCTAAGGTACCTTCTGAGGCGTCACCCTAGGCTTTGAGGATTGGTCAGTCCTCATTGATCTGATGGTAGGTTTGACCTTGGGTGTGACCTTTTGAATCTTCCCATAGAAGAATTCAGTAGGCCGATGCAGGCAATTTCTGGCAATGTGGCATGGTCTACCACATGCAAAACAACATACCTTTTCATGAAATTCTTTTGGATCAAATGGCTTTATATCACAATCACCATGACCAGAGGAAGTAGTTGTATAGGCTTGTTCCAATAACCCGGTTGGAACAAAAGGTTCACAGTTAGGGTTCAACTTTGAACTTGCCTCTTTGGTGATTATGGAATGAGCCCCGTTCACCTGATGTAAAGAAAAAGAAATTGATTCTAAAACAACATCATTCTTAACAAAAGTAGAATTAAAGTTCTTAGACATCTCATTAGGTTTGATTTTAATTTCATCAAATCTTCCAACAAAATCAGTTTTTGGAATAAAAGGTGATGTTCTAAATAATGTTGAACACTCTGTCCTCCTCCCATCACTTCTTTCTTCATGCTTCCCTCTCAGACCTGTGTCATTTAAACTATCTGCACACACCTCAGAATCATCAGAAATATTTAGGTCGGTCTCAACTGTATCTGCTGTCAGAGGAACTGGTTTGTTAGAACCAGTGGCGAAATCAGACCTTCGGTCTGATTTCAACAACAGATCATCAACAGATGTGTTGATGTTGGGCATGATGGAGTAGTTGTGGTTAAACGGAGGTTTCACCTCAGTAAAACCAAGCCCAATTTTCTCCCTTTTCCAACACTAGAAATCAACCATGCTAGCCATCGCAGTACTAGCATATTCATATTTGTCAGCATGAATTTTAGTTTTAGACAATTGAGTTTTAAGGTGTTCAAACTCTGCAGTGAGTTCATCTATCCGACGCCTTGCGTCCCGATAGTTTGACTCCTTATCACTTAACAATTCTTGTAATTGTGAAATGTCACGCCTTTCAGCGTCAAGTTTCTTTTTGAAAAGTGCTTCATTTTTGAGAAATTCAGAGTTAAAAGTATTTAAGTTTGGTGAACTCCTTGATTAAGTCCTCATTGTAAGAACGGTACTTAAAAACTTTATCAATGCAAGAGGTTGAGCAAAGATTTTCAATTACCTCGTTATGCTTCTCATCCTCCTCTGCCATAAACGTGTGGCTCAGGGTCATCTCTAGTTCCTGTACTTGATCACTCCAATCATACGAGTCTGTCTCATGAGTCACCAAAGCTTTCGACGTGCTAGCACCTCCCCCAGCAGCAGCCTTCTCATCCGGCTTCTTCTCATTCTCCTTTGCCACCCTTGGTTGTTTGCACTCCCTTGCAAAGTGACCCGGTTGATCACAATTGTAGCATCGCAGCTTTGATTTATCAAATCCCAGCTTTTTCCCTGGGTTGTTGCCAAAACTATTCCTTCCATATTTCTTTATGAACTTCTTCACACGGAAGACTGCCATTGCCATCTGCGAAGAAATATCAATTTCTTCCACATCTGCTGGGTTAATATGATCCATGTTATCTTGAGTGAGATTGGCCGGTGTCAACTCTCTAGCAATAAAGGCGTTGTAAGTGTTCATAGAGCTAACCTTGGGCACTGAACTAACTTGCCCCGATGAAGGAAATGCAGTCTCAAATGGAACAGACTGTGATGAAGGAGCTTGATAAAGCTGAGACCCAGACGCTTGAAAGTTGATGGTTGACAAAAGAGCAGCATTCTCTGACGCATGTGCAATGCCCATAGAACTGGCATGATTGAGGGCTCTTTTCTTCTCATCCAAGTCATAAGAGTTGATAATGGAGATCAACTCGCTCAGAGAAGTCTTGTACATGTATTTGGTTCTCTTGATGGTGGTGCAGTCTGAATTCCAATTATATGGCAATGAGTTCAAGAGGTTTTTGTTCACTTCTCCCTTAGACATCTCAATCCCTGGACTGGTCATCTCAGTCATAAGATGTGTGATTCGGTTCAGTTCAGCTTCCAATGACTCTCCCTTGATGTGGTTGAACATGTTAAACCTTTTCCTTAACATATCCTTGTGACTCTCTCGCATGTCCTCATTACCTTTAATCCTCTCTACCAAAGCGTCCCATAGTTTTTTGGTTGTTTGATGTTCGTTAAACTCGTGATCAACGTCGGTTGACAAAGCCATGGTGATTGAAGCGTATGCCTTATCATGTTTCTCTTTCAAAAGAATGTCGTTTTCCGTATACAGTTCAGGGTCTTCGGGAATTAATCCATTGAGCTCACTCTTGTAACACCCCGACCGATGGCGGAAACGTCGGGATGCCACGAGGGATGTGTAGATTGCTCAAAAGCTCGTGGGCATCTAAACTGCCCCAGCCAACATCCCACCACCTTTGTAGTATACTACGAGTGTGTCCTTGTCTGGAGATCAAGAGATCTAACAGATAATTCCTAAAGCAGATATATATTCCTAAGCAGTTAAGTTCTTAAGCAGATAAGTGTCCTAAACGGGTAGTTCCCTTATTCCCCAATACTGACATCCACCCGATGTACTGTAAATGGTATATGTATAGGGCATATGATAAGGGTAGGTCGCAACCGCCCAAACCACCGTCCCACCACCTTTACAATACACCACGAGTATGTCCTTATCGAGTCATTAGGGAACAAGTAAGCAAATAATTAGTAAGCAGTATATATAAATCAGTTGTATAACAGGAGCTCAGTTAACATGTAATAAACACATAAGCATGAAATCCTGAATATAATAACTAGTGTATGAAGTAACTTCATACTAGGGTATCCTACGGTTATAGACTAGGTCAACCATTTCTAGTAACCTAATTCCTTATAACCCAGGCTCTGATACCAATCTGTAACACCCCGACCGATGGCGGAAACGTCGGGATGCCACGAGGGATGTGTAGATTGCTCAAAAGCTCGTGGGCATCTAAATATATATCATCACATATCAATCAAACCAAATAAATGTTTACACAAAAATCATGTTCATCATGAATTAAATACATCAAATACACAAAAGATTTAGCTAAACTAACTAAAATCTAATCGCCAGAAATTTAGTTAATTAGCTAAGTCCAAGAATCCTATGTGATGATGTCCAAAAATGAGAATTCATCCTCTTCAACCTACTTAGCTTCATCACCTGAAACATGTAAGAAAATCAAGTGTCAACTACAAAGTAGTTGGTGAGTAATCCTAAGTTTTTATACTTAAAAGGTTTTATAAAATGAATTTAAAAGTTTAAGTTTAAAAATGGTTTTATAAAAGGTTTAGATAAAATGAGTATAAATGCTTATGATTTTCTGAGAAATCCACAATAATACCTATATGAGATAATCCAACAAATCTCCAAACTCAACAATCAGACACATACACAAACACATAATCACATATTCAATCAGTCATAGTCAATCTTAGATAATTATAGTCAATAATAGATAATCAACCATATAACCAATCAACCAATCTCAACATCAATATTCTCAAATAATATCTTTGACTATACATAGTCATTATGTAATTAACATAAGTTAAAAACATGATCCATGGAGTGGTAGCTAACCACGTGACTATACATGAAGTCAAAGCAATTAACCGAAGTTAAAGGAGATGATTCACGGGGTGGACAACATCCACGTGTCAATACATGAAGTCAAAGCAATTAACCGAAGTTAACAGCAATGAATCACGGAGTTTGTGACAATACATGTAATCTTTATTAGTGACCGAAGTCAATAACAATGTTTACACGGATATATAAATGTAAGAGATAATCCATAAATAATGATAATTTTAAATGTGAATATCATATTGATAATCAGGTATTAACCTCGTGTTATCAAAATAATATTTAATTCGGTATACATGTTTCACCTCCGAGTTTTTAAAACAAAACAGTTAAAAGAAAGGGAGGTTATGAGAACTCACCTGTGTCCTTAAATTCAGTGTTTAGTAAAATGCGCGCTCGCGTATACGAACTCCACAACTACTCAACGATCTGTAATTGTTGCATGTTCGTGATCATAAGTATATGCGTTCTAATTTAATTGAATAACTATAAATATTTGCTTTTAATTTATTTATGTGTTTCACCAACTTAGTGTAATTAGTCTAAGTTGAAACAAATCATCAAACCTCTTATAAGTGCTCATCATTACAAATTGTTTAGACTTGCTAGTTGTTAACCACCTTATTATGATACAATTATTGGGATATCATAGATACATCCTCACATGCATGACCACTTACTCTAGCCACCATAATTTGAGTTAGTGACACTTTAATTACAATCTAATAACATCAATACATTAAGTTAATCGTATTACAAGTTCAATATATATTCGTATTCCCTAGTTTCTTAAAAATCAAGTTAGGAAAATAAAAAGGTGGTGGTTTAGGCCATTCATGCATGCATGGATATATCCATATGTATTTACTCCTAGATACTTGCCTAAACACTTTTAATTATTTAGTTTTAAAGAACTTGAATTCATCCATCCCCCAAGACCAGCGAACCTTAACCCATTTATGCCATAGGTTCGGCTCAAGATGGGTTATGGTTCGGCCATAATAGAAGTAAGGTTCGGCTAGTATATTCCTAGGGTTCGTGAGTTCCCTACGACCCAAGGTTCGGCCAATATTGCTTCTACCCAACCCAAGGTTCGCGGGTCTGGATTCTCAACCCCCTTCCAGGTTCGGCCCAACTAGAAAGAGGTTCGTGGCTAGGGTTACATGGTCAGGCTCGCCTAAGGGTTCGCTGGCCGAGTAGGTTCGGCTGTTAAGCATGGGTTCGTGAATCCCATAAGGTTCGTCTAGCCAGGGTTCGCTGGGCTAGGGTTCGCGAGGCCAGAAAAGGTTCGGCCTTAGCCTGGTCGTTGGCAGCAGGTTCGCTGGGCTGTTCTCCCCCTCCATGGCCGAACCTGAACATCATCTTTAACATCTTCGAAAATCTGTGGGTTAGAAAGTCTTCTATGGCTTCCCTTAACTCAATAATAACATGGTTTAAACAATGAAAACCCTAATCTTGTTTTAAATCATAAATTAAATACCCATTACGTTCGTTTAGTAACAACCGAATTAAGAGTTTCAGATGTACCTCAATCTGTCAAGAAATCGTGAGTTTTTCTTGTACTTCCTGGTTCTACTTGATCTTGTGGTCGTTTAGAGCCAAGAATCACGTGATTCCGTCAAGAAATGAAGATTTTATGGTAGAGAGAAGATGGAGGTAGTGAGGGTGACGAAAATGGAGATGTAGAGAGAGAGAGTGAGCTCTTTCAAATGAGGAAGAAGACAATTGGTGGGTTTTTATACCCCGGTCGATCCCCGCGTGCTCGGTCTCATTTAATACACGTAAAAATTTCAATATGCTCGGTTTTTAAACGTAAAACATATTTAGACACAATTTCTTTTAATTAATTATGTTTTGTTAAAGTGAAATGATTTTAACTAAAAATCGTTTAAATAAAATGTTTCCGTTTGTCTCCGTTTAAATTAATTATTTAATAAAATAGTTTATTCGAATTCGTTTTAGGTTGTGATTCCTAATAAACGTTTTTAATCTATTTTTCTTATTTTATAATCGATAATTATTATTTAATTATCTCGTCGAATCACGTTACTCGCGTACGTATTCGTAAAGATCGTCACCTTTGCGAATCCAACGCTTGTACCGTATTTCGATTCGATTTACGATTTATGGAATATCTTTTCAGAATATCATTCTTAATAATTATATTCGTGTAAATCGTCACCCACGCGAATATAGCTATTAAGTTAATATTTCTAAATTAATATTCGCGTTTAAATTGTGTTCGTAACCTCACCATCGCGTATTCATTTCCAATTAAACTTTCATTATTTTATTAACTTTAATATTATAATCCCAATCTAAAACCCACTAAACCAAGTCACTGACACATCCATGATAGACCGAAATATGCATATGTATAGGGCATATGCAGAGGTAGATCGCAACCTCCCCTACACCGTCCCACCGCTATTTCGATAAACCATGACCATGTGTCCTTGACTACGTTTAGCAACCAGACCATAACAAACTCCCAGTTCTATCCCAATACACGCAAATCCATTCTCATCCCCAAGCCAATAATCCATAATCAGTATAATGTAACTGCGATAAACTCTCTGGTTCTGTTTAGTTGGGTTACACCTAAACTCCCCATGGTTTACGCGTATAATAATATGTTCTAGGAATGCATACCAGTAACAGTGATAATCATCAAATAATGTGTCAATATTAATAATTACAAAATCTCAGGTCGTAACAGTTCAATCATACGGATGTACGGACAACCCAAAGTACAGTGTGATGTTACAGTCTCCCCTACATGGGCACGTAAGGTCCCTCTTCAATTGACCTCCATAGCTTCGGGTCAGTGTACTTAATGAATGATTGGAACCTGAATTTCCAATCCTGAAAGTTATCTCCTGACACAAGCCTAGGTGGCTTTGTTCCGGTGCCGATTTCATTATCCAAGTTAAGCAGGTTAGACAGGTTGGTAAGTGTAGTTCTCGAACTTCCCAACAATGCTACAGTGTACGAAGTCTAGTCAATACTCGAAACAACGCAGCTACCCGAAGTCCGATGAATATTCGAAATCCAAAGTGATCGAATTCCTAGAGTAATCGAACCTCATATATACTCGAACTCAGCAGTGTATCCGAACCCCTGTGTGCTCAAAAAACCTTTATACTCGAAGCTTTCAAAGTATCCGAACTCAAACTTCTATTCTAAGGGGACCTTGTACTCGAACTCAATGTGTAATCAAAATCCCCATATAATCGAAATCACCAATCTGTGGTCGAACTCCAACTGTATCCAAACTCTACTATACTCGAAAACGCTGTTCTCGAAATTTGAACTCGAAAATACTTGAAAAATTTCCGAAGAAATATTTCTTAAGATTCAGAGTACCAAATTTGAATAGCAGCTAGAAGGAATAGAGTAGAGCAAGAAAGCAATGAACTTGCACTGAAACTCAGACGGCAGTGGGCCGTAGCAAGGCCGGTACCTCGAATGTTTCAAAGGGTACCAAACGAAAGTGGTTTGGCAAGACCAAAACCAAAGCTCCGACTGAGACTAGTCCAAACAAACCAACAGCGAAGAATTATGGTGCAACTGTTCCTAGAGATGCACAAAATAACCGGTTAACCTAACCGGTACCGGTTCGTCATCGGTTTTTAAACCGGTTATTGCAATCGGTTATAGGTTTTTGGAAAGACCGGCGGTTTAGGACCGGTTTGAGATTTCAAGAGACCAAACCGGTTAACAACCAGTTAACCAAACTGGTTAACCGGTCCAACTCACTAAAAAATCGGCTATTTGAAGGTTAACCGGTTTCGGTTATTATACGATTTCAGTTTTTGAGCTTGAAAACCGGTTATTAACCGAACCGGTTATTAGGAAAAACCGGTCTCTAGCCTTTGACCGGTTAACCGGTTCGGTTATTCCAAAACCGGTTTTCGACCGGTTAACCGATTTGTGCACTTCTAACTGTTCCTGAGAGGAAAGCTTACACTGGGCACGCACCCAAATGCAGCAAGTGTCCATATCATCACAAAGGACTGTGTCCTGTTTGTGCAAACTGTAATCGAGTAGGACACTACGCTAGATACTGTAACTTTCATGCTTGTCAACCATCAAGCACCACGACAAACCACTCAAACAAATTCAAGTGTGGAAGTCCTGACCATTTTATGAGAAACTATTCCATTACATTACATGACGGTAATACACTGAGAAACTTTCATGCTTGTCAACCATCAAGCACCACGACAAGTGTCCATATCATCACCAAGTAGAAGTTGTATGTCAAAACAAGGTGATTTGCATTCCATTACATGACGGTAATACACTGATAGTTCAAGGAGAACGAGCCGTTAGAAAACTTGGAATGATATCTTGCATGCAAAATCAAAAATGCTTACGGAAAGGTTGTCAGGCCTTTCTAGCACATGTGATGGAGATCTATTCTTCACAAAAACGTATAGGAGATATTTTGGTAGTCAAAGATTTTCTTGAAGTTTTTCCTGAGGATATATCAGTATTACCCCCAGTGAGACAATTCGAATTTCGTATTGACTTGATTCTAGGTGCGGCACTTGTAGCTAAAGCCCCTTATCGTTTAGTACCCTCAAAGATGCAAGAGCTTTCTGGTCAATTGTAGGAATTATTAGATAAAGGTTTTATCAAACCTAGTTTCTCACCCTGTGGAGCACCAATTCTTTTTGTGAAAAAGAAGAATGGTTCATTGTCACACCCCCAAATTCCCACATGTGGTGTCAGTCCACATGGGCGTGGCATGGCCAGAATCACAGCTCATGGTCATATAGAACAACTCTATATGCGTTTGAAAGTACAATATTTGTCATAACACAACCAAGTAGTTTAAATATTGCGGCGGAAATAAAATATGTTTGTTAATGAAACGGAAAATAAGACGTCAGACACTACAATGTTTAAAATACATGACAAAATAAATATTGTTTGTTTGAAAGACATGATGTGAAATGCATGTTAATCCTGTGCTCAATTCCTTAAGTGCATTCCTTGTCCATGTCCAGCTAACCAGCTATTTACCTGAGAATACAAGTTTAAGAAAAAGTGTCAACACATAGGTTGGTGAGTTCACAGGTTTTGATATATATATATAGATAATAATCAGAAATCGTGTGTCATGCTGTTCATTAAAATGTTAGTCCCGAGCCCTAGGCTCCAAGTGTCAGTGCGTCACTACCGAACTAGACTTGTTAGTCCTTGCCTCCGCTATGTCTCGTATTAACATAGCAAGATAGGTCGAGATTTCACGTGTCCTGACCTCCAGTCAGTATTGTGCCACGTGGGGTTCGTCACACCCAAACAGATCTATTCAAACTCACCTCGTTGTTTGTACGTTAACGGTAAGACTTTGTGAGGGCTTGTTACGATTACAACACTTACGTTTGTCTAATAAACCAGCATACACAAATATGTTTGTACAGTAATAATGTTTGACTCGATTCAACAACTATTCTCCCCTATTTGAAAAGGTTGTAAAAGAGTAAAGAGGGGCCGTAAACTCACCTTAGTGAAAATCAGATACATAGCGTAAGCTCCTGCGTCGTAGAGATGTCGGTCAACGGCTACCTATATCGTATACCATACGTGAGTTCGTGTAAGTGACTGTGTTCGTGTTCGTGCTCGTGTTTGTGCTTAACAACCCTCGGTTGTTATGTTTGCTCATGTCGGTCCACATTGACCGTGTTTGCTCGTGTTTGACCGTGTCAAGTCAACGACCCGTTGGTAAACCGTGTGTCGGTTGTGATTCGTGTAACATTTGTGATTGTGCTCGTCGTGTGCAAAACGTGCAATTCGCGTTCATGGACAACTTACTATTTATAGTAAGTTTCCATTTTTAGAAAGTTCCACAACTCATATCGTTTTTAAGGTTCTAGCATGCTCGTTAGTCCTACGTGATCATGTAACACATAGCACATTGTCATATGCGATCAAAAAAACATGTTAGCTCGTTTTTAATCATTAAAGTTTCCTAAAAAGGAAAGTTTATAATCTAACATGATTAACATCAAGATTCATTTAACTTAGCATACAATGCTCATATCAAGTCATGTTAAGCCATTTATCATGCTCGTAACCTTTCTAATATCCTTAGTTCGAAATTTCGCAAAATAAAGTTACTAAAAATAGCAACTATAACAAATACTCATCAAACGACCATTCCAAGCGTTCCTAATCCATTTTTATACCAAATAACATCATTTCATATCATGAATCATCATATAAACATATTCATTTAAACAAAATTATCAAATGGCACTATTCGGGTGATAAAAGTTACTAAAAATAGTAACTTAGTCTAAAATGACCACAAATCAATTCCAAATCTATTCCTTAGCATCATAACATCATATTATCACCCAAATATCAAATCTATACACATGCATGCTCATATTTCTATCCATATGATCATGTTGTAGCATAAAAGTTACTTTAAATGGAAAGTTCATCAAATAACCGTATTTCAGTCATTTTAATGGCAATCAAAACATGTAATGCCTTACCAATATCATCAATATACATGTATTAACATAAAAAATCACCCACATGCTCTAGATCATGCATGCATGTTGATATATCGATCATCCAAGAACAAATCATGCCTTGTATATATACACATCATCATGGATCATCTTGAAACATCATCAAACCATCATAGATCATCATAATCAATACTAAAACCATCAAACCCAGATTCAAAGTGCTAAAATTTCGTGCGTGTGATAGTGTGGTGCTTGCAGGTGGGTTTCAAAGCTTGCATGTGTTTAGGAGTGTTTTCAAGCTACAAGAGACATAAGACTACCTTCCAAGGCCTCAAGAACACTGTGTTGATGATAAATCAGTAGCTTATGGGGATCGAGAGAGGCTGGGGTTGAGCAACTTGGCTGGTTCTAGCTTGGTGGTGGTCTTGGTGTGCTCTCCCTTTGCTTCAAGCCTTCAATCCTCACTCCTAAGCTCTCTAAGGTGTAACAATGGCTTCCAGAGGCTCTAAGGGTGGTTTGCAGGTGGAAATGACGGGCATGGAGGGTCTAGAACTCGAGAAGTGCAAAGTAGAATGGCTGGAAATGATTGTGTCTTGGTTTTATAAGATTTTTGCATGTCAGCCTCGTCGCGTATCGCAATGGGGGTTCCAAAGGTACTCGGCGTACCGCTATGGATTTCGGGAATTCAAACTCCCCGCTCACTAGTCGCGTACCGCCATGGGCGTCTCCAGGGTCCTTAGCGTACCGCGACGAGTCCCGGAAGAGCCCAATAGGCCCAATTTCAATGGTTTAGCCCGTTTTTCATCGTTTTCACGCTTACGGACTATTGTTCGGCATCGTTTGAACTTTCAAGTTCAATGTTCGAGTGTTTTGTGAGGTTTCTAGTGTCACACCCCCAATTTTCAACTAACAGAATCATACCGTTTGGGAACGTGACAAACCAGGATCTCAGATCATTAGACATAACGAAGACCTCTATATGAATTTCAAATCATACTTTAGTCTTTAAACATAATATCAGAGTTTTCAAAAATTTGCGGAAGCGTTTAAAAACTAATAACAATTGTAATATGTAAATTACAAAACAAAATCCTCAAATGTTCAAATTTAAATATCCAAAATGTTTAAAATGCATGCAACTCTATCTCCTAGTCCATGTCGGCTTTATTGCGCGCCTTAGCGTCCTGAGAAAACATGAAAATCAAGTCAACACAAAGGTTGGTGCATAACACAGGTTTTAAGTATTCACAATGTTCAAAACAGCATTTTGAATATCAAGTTGTAGATAACATAATCACATACGCACAGTCATGATAGCTAGTCATATAAACTATTTACATAAGTGGTCGACACCGAAGCTGACGAATTGCCATGGTATAGCATGTTTTTGCCTTGCCACTATTGTCTAGCACAGCAATAGTAAAATGTGTTTGGTCAGTCAAACACCTGCGTAGATCCCATCTACCAGGTGAGGTTTGTCAAACCTAATAGATCTATTTCCAACTACCACGCTTTGCGCTACGGCAAACTAAACGGTTCGAGGTGTGTAAGGACTTTCAATTGCTATGTTGTCACATAATGTAAACAGCTAACTCATGCAAGTGATATGTATCTAAAAAGAGTTTGTTGCACATGTTTTCTCCCCCAAAACAGATCAAAATAAGAAAGGGGCCATGTACGCACCTTTGATAGTTGCAGAATGATCAAACGTACTTAAACTCGTGTAGAAAGTTCTCCTGTGATTTAACAATAACCTAGTGTTATTTGGATTATCGTTTTGTGCTTGAAATCACATACGTGTCAACACACGTATGCTAAAGTGTTAGAAATGTTCATACGTAAATACGCGTGACTTTGAAATCGTTTAAATAAAATCACATACGATTTTATTTAAATAAACGTAATTATACGCGATTTCGTTTTCGGATTAAAATACCATTTTTATCTTTCCAATTGGTTCGGGATGAAATTCTGGTTCCAACGCAATTCGAACGGGTTAAAACGGAGTTCGTACGCGAAAGTTATGACAAAAATACTAAAATGGTTTTAATTTCTCAAAAATGGTGGAACCCGGGATCGAACCCGCGACCCCCCCACTTCACACACACGCATCTTACCATTCCAGCCCGCTAGGGTTTCGCAATAGGATTCCCGAATAAATTGTTTTAAGTACTCATGTAACTGGTTTCCCTTTTGACATTATAGCCGAAGCAAATTAGTTCCAATTGACCATGAATTCGAATCTGATCGACCCTAAATCTATAGGGCTTTTTACCCTTGAATCAAAACGAAACAATCTGAAATATTTAATCGGATTCTAAGTCTCAATTGTTTTAAAAAAATCCTCAACCTGATTACATTACAAGCCTTAAAACTAAAATTCCTTAAATTCGTTATAGTTTGATCAAATCAACATGGGTTTACTCTGAAACGAAACAATCTGAAACTAATCATAACAATTAATTTGATTCTACAACTGATTTTCTTGAAAACCCCTAAATCGTTCAACCAAAGAACCGTAGAATTTAAAACCTATCAATTCGTTGTTAAGAAACTAAATTGAACAATGGTTTTGCTTAATCGACATATTCTGAAACTAATCATATGCTTGAATTCGATTAATAACCTGTTCAAGCAAGAATCCCCCAAATTAGTTTTCGTGATGAACCCTAGAATTAGGATTCAATCAATTCGATGATTATACACAAATTACCCATAGAGATTAGTTTAGTCGGTCGTTTTAGAGGATGTAGGACCAATCACTAACCTGTTTTGATAAGGAATTGATGTAGAACCACTTTGAGCCCTAGGTTCGGCCACCCCCAATTCGAAATCTCTATCCTTCACTGTTATGCTCGAATTGCTGCTTGTTTAATCTTCTAATAATGCCGACCAAGATGTTTGAATGCTCAATTTAGTGAAATATAACCGAATTAACACAAACCGATTATACTCTTGTGTTTCGGTCTACCCTCGATCGAATTCTTCTATTCGCGACTTCTTAGATCAAATTTTTGAATGGAAAACTCTCTAACAGTGCCGACTAGAGGGTATTGAGTTTCAATTGTGAGTAACATGATCGAATTGTAGGGTTTTGATGCAACCATGTGACGGTTACGACTTTTGGGTGTGATTTGAGTTTAATTCGACCCTTTCAAAAGTTGTAACAGATAATTAACGGCTAATCATTATCACAATGAGTTATATGATCATTTAATTGGATGATTAACAGCCTATTGATGCACACTTCGAATTCCCCAACCTTCTTGGCCGAATTTTGACTTTTCTAGTCAAAATTGGGAAATTAGTCTAATCATAAATCAATTTCTTATAATCGAAGTGTATTATACTCTATTTTGTTCAAGCTTAAACCTTCTAATTTGATTTTTGACTCATCATGATCATTTCTTCAAATTCTTGTTAAAGAAAATTAATCCGATAATATTAAATTGTCACCAATTTAACCAATTGAACTATTTTTGGCCTTGATTAATCCAATTGGACTTCCTAAATACCATTGGGCCTACTTTGGCTCATTGGGCCTACCTTCTGTCCACTTGGGCCTCACAAAATATAATTGGGCCTATCTTGGGCCTTGAATTTGGAATTGGGCCTTCCTTAAGCCTTAGATTTGTGATTGGGCTTACCTTGGCTCTATTGGGCCTTCTTTGGCCTTACTGGGCCTGTGGTCTAACCATTTTTAGTTAACAAAGTTAATCCGAAAAGTCGGATTGTCACATCATCCCCTTGTTGAAGGAATTTTCGTCCCGAAAATTAGTAAGTGTTAGGAGTAGTTAGGAAACTACCTACGAGTTTAAATCGTACGTGTTAGTGTGATTTGATCATTCTATGTGCTTGTGTGTACTCACACACAAAGTCTAATGCTTGCAACATCACAACTCAATGTGATCGTTCAATGTGACTGTTTGCGTGTACACTAGTTAGTTCAGCTAACTGTGACTGTTTGTGTTTGATCCTACCGTTTTGTGTAACCTCACACATAGTGAGTGTCTATAACTGTTTGTGCTATGCAACCCCGCACATAGCAAAATATGTGTAACTAATCATGCATGTACTACCATAACATGTAACATATGAAATGTAGCACATAAAATATAAAATGTAATGTAGCACGAATGTTTGTAACAAAACCAATTGAATAAAGTGTTTGTGCTTACAGTTTGAAATTTGCAGTGTTTGATGTGTGAAGCATCACGTCATCCCCTTGTTGAAGGAAATTTCGTCCCGAAATTTAACGTGCGCTCTCAGTGTTAGCAGTAGCTGTTTTGAATAGATGAGGATATTTCTTCATCATTTGATCTTCCCGTTCCCATGTGAATTCAGGACCACGTCGTGAATTCCATCGGACTTTGACTATCGGAATCTTGCTTTGCTTAAGTTGTTTGACCTCCCGGTCTATGATTTCCGCTGGTTCTTCAATGAATCGTAACTGTTCATCTGCTTGTATTTCTTCCAACGGTACAATCAATGTCTCATCAGAAAGACATTTCTTTAAGTTTGATACGTGAAAAACATCATGAACCCCACTGAGTTCATCCGGTAGTTTGAGTTGATACGCAACCGGACCAATTCTTTTCAGGATCTCAAAAGGTCCTACGTAACGTGGACTAAGCTTTCCGCGCTTGCCGAACCGTATCACACCTTTCCAAGGTGATACCTTTAGAAGAACTCGGTCTCCTACTTGGAATTCCAATGGTTTACGACGTTTGTCTGCATAACTCTTCTGTCGATCTCGGGCCGCTGCCATACGGTTCCGGATTTTAACTATCTTCTCTGTCGTCTCGTGCACCAGTTCAGGACCTGTTATCTGACTGTCACCAATTTCAGCCCAGCAAACTGGTGAACGACATTTGCGACCATACAAAGCTTCAAACGGTGCTGCTTGAATACTTGTATGATAACTATTGTTGTAAGAGAATTCCACTAACGGTAAATGATTCTCCCAACTATCACCAAAGCCAATTACACAAGCTCGTAACATATCCTCGAGCGTTTGAATCGTTCGTTCACTTTGACCATCGCTCTGTGGATGATAGGCGGTACTCATATCCAAGCGAGTCCCCAATGACTTATGAAGTGATTTCCAAAAGTTGGAAGTAAAGGCATCCCGATCTGATATGATAGAGATTGGCACGCCATGCCGTGCTACCACTTCCTTGATGTAAATGCGAGTCAGTTTCTCCATCTTATCAGTTTCCTTGATTGCTAAGAAGTGTGCAGATTTCGTTAATCGATCGACAATTACCCATATCGTATCACAACCACTCGGTGTACGGGGTAACTTAGTAATGAAATCCATCGAAATCTGTTCCCATTTCCACATCGGTATCTCTGGTTGTTGCAGTAAACCAGATGGCTTCTGATATTCAACTTTGACTTTCGAACAAGTCAAACATTTGCTAACGTACTTAGCAATATCAACTTTCATGTGAGGCCACCAATACAGTGCCTTCAAGTCATGATACATCTTGTCTGATCCCGGATGGACTGAATATTTGGACTTGTGTGCTTCATCCATCACGAGTTCCCTTAAACCTCAATACAAAGGTATCCAAAGTCGATTAATGAAATAACGAATTCCATCAGACTTAGCATCCAGCTGTTCTTCCATTCCCCGTAAAGATTCCTGTACCAAGTTTTCCTTTTTCAAAGCCTCGATCTGAGCACTGCGTACCTTGTCAGTATGTATTGTCATCATAAGTGCACGAACCCGTCTTGTTGAAGTATCTTTTCTGCTTAAAGCATCAGCTACCACATTAGCTTTTCCCGGGTGATATTTAATCGCGCATTCGTAATCGTTCAACAACTCAACCCATCGTCGTTGTCTCATATTAAGCTCCTTCTGATCAAAGATATGTTGCAAGCTCTTATGATCAGTGTAAATAGTACACTTAGTTCCATACAGATAATGCCTCCAAATTTTCAAAGCAAAAACCACTGCTCCTAACTCCAAGTCGTGAGTAGTGTAATTCTTTTCGTGTGCTCGTAGTTGCCTGGAAGCATAAGCAATCACTTTATCACGTTGCATCAACACACATCCCAAACCTTGTGCAGATGCATCACAATACACCACAAAGTCTTCCGTCCCTTCCGGTAAGGACAAAATCGGTGCACTGCAGAGTTTCTGTTTCAATAACTGGAATGCAGCTTCCTGTTTATCCGTCCAGTTATACTTCGTTCCCTTGTGCGTAAGAGCTGTAAGTGGTTGAGCGATCTTTGAGAAACCCTCAATGAATCGTCGATAATAACCCGCCAAACCAAGGAATTGTCGTACCTCGGTAGGGGTCTTTGGCGCTTCCCAATTCTTAATCGCTTCAATCTTCGCTGGATCAACATGTATACCCTTTTCATTAACTATATGCCCCAAGAATTGTACTTCTCGCATCCAGAAGTCACATTTCGAGAACTTAGCGTACAGTTGTTCCTGTTTCAATAATTCCAATAGTAATCGAAGATGTTCAGCGTGTTCCTCCTCAGATTGTGAATAGATGAGAATGTCATCGATGAAAACAATGACAAACTTATCAAGATAAGGTTTACAAACACGATTCATGAGATCCATGAATACAGCTGGAGCGTTTGTCAACCCAAATGGCATGACCAAGAACTCATAATGGCCATAGCGTGTCCTGAATGCTGTCTTCGGGATATCCTCCTCCTGGACTCTTAGTTGATGATAACCCGATCTGAGGTCAATCTTCGAGTAGTAACTCGAACCTTGCAACTGATCGAACAGATCGTCAATCCTGGGTAACGGATACCGGTTCTTGATAGTAACCTTGTTCAATTCCCGGTAATCGATACACATACGGAAAGTTCCGTCCTTCTTCTTTACAAACAAAACTGGAGCCCCCCACGGTGAAAAACTAGGTCGTATGAAACCCTTATCCAACAACTCTTGCAATTGTGTAGATAATTCTTGCATCTCTGACGGTGCAAGTCGATAAGGCGCCCTAGCTATCGGTGTTGCGTCTGGTGTAAGGTCGATTCGAAATTCCACCTGTCTGATAGGCGGTAATCCCGGCAAGTCTTCTGGAAACACCTCCGGAAATTCACAAACTACAGGTATATCTTCAATCTTCTTCTCAGCTACCGGCTTTTCAGTTATAAGTGCTATAACTGCCGTATGACCTTTCCGCAGACATTTGTGTGCTTTCATACAAGATATGAGACGCAGTGGCATACTGCTCTTCTCGCCTTGTACATACAATGTCTCTCCTTGCGGAAGAGGTATGCGAACAATCTTTTCATGGCATACGATTTCAGCCTGGTTTTTGGACAACCAGTCCATGCCAATAACTACATCAAAACTGCCTAAGGCAATAGGCATAAGATCAATTTCTAATGTTTGACCCATCAAATCAAGGATACATCCCTTAAAAATATTTTCCACTACAATCAACTTACCATCAGCTAATTCCACAGTGTATGGACTATCTAAGGCAGTGGGACTAACATTTAGTAACTTAGCAAGTGAACTAGATACAAAACTCCGATCGGCACCAGTGTCAAATAACATAGAGGCATAGTGATTATTTAAGAGGAACGTACCGGTAACAATGTTGAGATCCTCCCGTGCTTGACGCCCTCCAATCACAAACGCCCTGCCCCTAGCACCATTGTTGTTGTTGTTATTATTATTATTGTTGGTGCCATTACCATTACCATTGCCGTTGCCATTGCCATTTGCATTATTATTCTCCCCGCCCTTCTTGAGTTGTGGGCAATCCTTCTTAAAGTTCCCCATCTTGCCACACTCAAAACAACCCTTCGGTGCGTTGTTCTGGTTATTATTCTGGTTGTTGTGGTTGTTTTGTAGCTCCCCGCGACAATCCTTAGCCGCATGTCCAATCTTGCCACACCTCTGGCACCTAGCTCTATCACACTGATTACCTGCATGATGATACCCACACCTGTTGCACTTTGGGTGTTTACCAATATAACCCCCTGATGATGATGATTGCTGACCACTGTTTGAATTATGGTAACACTTGTTTGAGTCTTGCTTCCGGTTCTGCTGATACGATTGTTGGTTGTGACCCTTGGAGTTGTTACCTTCCCACTTCCTTTTATGATCTCCCACCTTGGTAGCCGATGTTCGTTTAGGCAGAGTCCCCTGTAATACTGCCTGATCAGTAAGCTGATGCGCTAAACGAACAGCTTGTTGAATTGTGGTGGGATTCGCAGAAGTAACTAATCCCTGAATCTGAGGCACTAGTCCTCCAATGTATCTTTCAATCCACTTGCTGGCTGGAGTAGCCATGTGTGGTAGAAGTCTGGCCAACTCATGTGACCGGGTCGTGTACTCTTCAATATTTGACCCCTCCATCTTGAGGTGCCAATACTCCTCCTCCAGCTTTTGCATCTCACTGCGAGGACAGTACTCCTCTTGCAGTAAAGTTTTGAAGCCATTCCAAGTCAAGGCATTAGCCTCACCCAATCCCAAAGTCTGAACATTTGAGTTCCACTAAGTTAATGCTGGACCCTCCAATGTTCCCGTAGCATACTTCACCTTGCTTTCATCAGGGCAGTTGCACATTTCAAACACAGACTCCGCCTTTTCAATCCACCGAAGGAGTCCTATGGCCCCCTCCGACCCTTTGAAATTGTGTGGCTTACAGTCCAAGAACATCTTGAACGTGCATGCCTGTGGGTTAACCAGTCCCCCTGCCGGACCCTGTGGCCCTGTGGTGTGTGTCTGAGCATATTGTGCGATTGTCTCTGCGACTCTGTTATTGATTAGCTCGTTGAGCTCAGCAACTGTCATGTGAACGTTTCCGTCAGCCACTTTCTTCCTATTTACAAGAAGCGTTAGCGTGTTATCAAAATCCAATGTGACATGTGTAAGCAAAACAACAAACACAACATGTAATATATAAATCAACACAACTGTTGGAAATAAATAATAGTTTTTCAATAGATAGAAATTTGCTTTGAGTACAATACTTTTGAAATCAAACCTAAGTTTTAAAACTACTAGTGTAGGAACACAACCCGTTCCTAATAAGTTTAAACAAAACAAGAAGAAAAAAAAAATCAATCATCCTCAACAGTGGATTCAGGATCAGAATCAACAACTGGTGCTGGTTCCTCCCCTTCTTCCTCTTCATTCTCCTCATCCTCCTCTTCATTGTCTGAGACTACTAAATCCTCTAAGGCTTCTATTCTGCCCTCCAAGATCTCGGCTCGGTTCTCTGAAGCTTCAAGACGACCAATCAAATTAATCATCTCATCCCGCATATCATGAACCAGATGGGCAAGTTCCTCTTGCCTCTCATTAGCATCCCATAGTTCCTGAGAGTTTTGTGCGATCCTGTCTTCTGCCACATACAAATCCTCGCGCAGTTTGGCGATCTCCTCAGCGTCAGTCCTTTGCCTCTTAGGCTCCGGAATATCCAATACTGGTGGTGGATGTGTAGAAGGTCCCTCAGCAGGGATCTGCTGAGTGCCCTCCACTGGCTCCTCCTCCAGATCCTCCTCCGGGTCCTCGTCGGGATCCTCCTCCGGATCCTCCTCCGGATCTGAGTCATCCCTCTCTTATGGTGGAGGAGATGGAATAGGTGGTGGTGGTGATGACGGTGGTGCCGGAACTATCGGTGCCTCGTCCTCAGAATCATCAATATAGATGTAAGGTACTGATGATGATGCCATGCCTGTTACATAAAACCATATGTAAGTGCAGTGCCATGGAATGTGTAAACAAGTCAATTACATAATGTCATATGTAATTTCTAAGTAGTATGTGTAAACATATGTGTCTAATGTCTAACAGTCATAGTCTAAGTCTACAAATGCAAACCTAGTTCGCTATAACCAATGTCTCTGATACCAATCTGTCACACCCCCAATTTTCAACTAACGGAATCATACCGTTTGGGAACGTGACAAACCAGGATCTCAGATCATTAGACATAACGAAGACCTCTATATGAATTTCAAATCATACTTTAGTCTTTAAACATAATATCAGAGTTTTCAAAAATTTGCGGAAGCGTTTAAAAACTAATAACAATTGTAATATGTAAATTACAAAACAAAATCCTCAAATGTTCAAATTTAAATATCCAAAATGTTTAAAATGCATGCGACTCTATCTCCTAGTCCATGCCGGCTTTATTGCGCGCCTTAGCGTCCTGAGAAAACATGAAAATCAAGTCAACACAAAGGTTGGTGCATAACACAGGTTTTAAGTATTCACAATGTTCAAAACAGCAGTTTGAATATCAAGTTGTAGATAACATAATCACACATGCACAGTCATGATAGCTAGTCATATAAACTATTTACATAAGTGGTCGACACCGAAGCTGACGAATTGCCATGCTATAGCATGTTTTTGCCTTGCCACTATTGTCTAGCACAACAATAGTAAAATGTGTTTGGTCAGTCAAACACCTGCGTAGATCCCATCTACCAGGTGAGGTTTGTCAAACCTAATATATCTATTTCCAACTACCACGCTTTGCGCTAATGCAAACTAAACGGTTCGAGGTGTGTAAGGACTTTCAATTGCTATGTTGTCACATAATGTAAACAGCTAACTCATGCAAGTGATATGTATCTAAAAAGAGTTTGTTGCACATGTTTTCTCCCCCAAAACAGTTCAAAATAAGAAAGGGGCCGTGTACGCACCTTTGATAGTTGCAGAATGATCAAACGTACTTAAACTCGTGTAGAAAGTTCTCCTGTGATTTAACAATAACCTAGTGTTATTCGGATTATCGTTTTGTGCTTGAAATCACATACGTGTCAACACACGTATGCTAAAGTGTTAGAAATGTTCATACGTAAATACGCGTGACTTTGAAATCATTTAAATAAAATCACATACGATTTTATTTAAATAAACGTAATTATACGCGATTTCGTTTTCGGATTAAAATACCATTTTTATCTTTCCAATTGGTTCGGGATGAAATTCTGGTTCCAACGCAATTCGAACGGGTTAAAACGGAGTTCGTACGCGAAAGTTATGACAAAAATACTAAAATGGTTTTAATTTCTCAAAAATGGTGGAACCCGGGATCGAACCCGCGACCCCCCCACTTCACACACACGCATCTTACCATTCCAGCCCGCTAGGGTTTCGCAATAGGATTCCCGAATAAATTGTTTTAAGTACTCATCTAACTGGTTTCCCTTTTGACATTATAGCCGAAGCAAATTAGTTCCAATTGACCATGAATTCGAATCTGATCGACCCTAAATCTATAGGGCTTTTTACCCTTGAATCAAAACGAAACAATCTGAAATATTTAATCGGATTCTAAGTCTCAATTGTTTTAAAAAAATCCTCAACCTGATTACATTACAAGCCCTAAAACTAAAATTCCTTAAATTCGTTATAGTTTGATCAAATCAACATGGGTTTACTCTGAAACGGAACAATCTGAAACTAATCATAACAATTAATTTGATTCTACAACTGATTTTCTTGAAAACCCCTAAATCGTTCAACCAAAGAACCCTAGAATTTAAAACCTATCAATTCGTTGTTAAGAAACTAAATTGAACAATGGTTTTGCTTAATCGACATATTCTGAAACTAATCATATGCTTGAATTCGATTATTAACCTGTTCAAGCAAGAATCCCCCAAATTAGTTTTCGTGATGAACCCTAGAATTAGGATTCAATCAATTTTATGATTATACACAAATTACCCATAGAGATTAGTTTAGTCGGTCGTTTTAGAGGATGTAGGACCAATCACTAACCTGTTTTGATAAGGAATTGATGTAGAACCACTTTGAGCCCTAGGTTCGGCCACCCCCAATTCGAAATCTCTATCCTTCACTGTTATGCTCGAATTGCTGCTTGTTTAATCTTCTAATAATGCCGACCAAGATGTTTGAATGCTCAATTTAGTGAAATATAACCGAATTAACACAAACCGATTATACTCTTGTGTTTCGGTCTACCCTCGATCGAATTCTTCTATTCGCGACTTCTTAGATCAAATTTTTGAATGGAAAACTCTCTAACAGTGCCGACTAGAGGGTATTGAGTTTCAATTGTGAGTAACATGATCGAATTGTAGGGTTTTGATGCAACCATGTGACGGTTACGACTTTTGGGTGTGATTTGAGTTTAATTCGACCCTTTCAAAAGTTGTAACAGATAATTAACGGCTAATCATTATCACAATGAGTTATATGATCATTTAATTGGATGATTAACAGCCTATTGATGCACACTTCGAATTCCCCCAACCTTCTTGGCCGAATTTTGACTTTTCTAGTCAAAATTGGGAAATTAGTCTAATCATAAATCAATTTCTTATAATCTAAGTGTATTATACTCTATTTTGTTCAAGCTTAAACCTTCTAATTTGATTTTTGACTCATCATGATCATTTCTTCAAATTCTTGTTAAAGAAAATTAATCCGATAATATTAAATTGTCACCAATTTAACCAATTGAACTATTTTTGGCCTTGATTAATCCAATTGGACTTCCTAAATACCATTGGGCCTACTTTGGCTCATTGGGCCTACCTTCTGTCCACTTGGGCCTCACAAAATATAATTGGGCCTATCTTGGGCCTTGAATTTGGAATTGGGCCTCCCTTAAGCCTCAGATTTGTGGTTGGGCTTACCTTGGCTCTATTGGGCCTTCTTTGGCCTTACTGGGCATGTGGTCTAACCATTTTTAGTTAACAAAGTTAATCCGAAAAGTCGGATTGTCACATCTAGTGTTTTGTTACACGATGTGCGTGTTGCGATAATTCATCGAATTATCGTGTTTGTGTCAGTGTTGGTACAGTAATGCCACGTCTCACACTAAATTAAACAAATTCTAATGCCACGTATACAATCATCAATTAAATAAACATTTAATTGAAACAATGCTGACCTGGATTTTATGGGGTGTCACATTCATTCAGGATGTGTATCGACTACAAAGAACTCAATAAATTGAAAATCAAAAACCATTATCCATTACCACGTATCAACGATCTATTTGATCAATTACAAGGTGCTACTTATTTCTCAAAAATTGATTTAAGATCTGGATATCATTAGTTACGAATTCATGATGATGATGTTCCTAAAACTGCTTTTAGAACTCGTTATGGACATTACGAGTTTTTAGTAATGCCTTTTGGGTTAACAAATGCACCGACAGTTTTCATGGATCTGATGAATCGAGTATGTAGGCCTTATCTGGATAACTTTGTGATTGTATTTATTGACAATATTCTCATTTACTCCCGAAATCAGCAAAAACATGCTCAACACTTGAAACTGATCTTAGAACTTTTGGCACGTGAGAAACTATATGCCAAATTCTCCAAGTGTGAGTCTTGGTTACGAGATGTCCAATTTCTTGGGCATGTAGTGAATGAGAACGGTATTCAAGTGGATCCCAGCAAGATTAAAGCCGTGAAGCAATGGGAGACACCACGAACCCCAACTGAAATACGACAATTTTTAGGACTGGCAGGTTATTATCGTCGATTTATTAAGAACTTTTCAAAATAGCCTTGCCACTAACAACATTGACATAGAAAAATCAACCGTTTATATGGGGTTCCCAACAGGAGGAGGCATTCAAACTGTTGAAACACAAACTCTGCAATGCACCTATACTTGCATTATCAGAAGGTACTGAAAACTTCACTGTGTACTGTGATGCTTCTCGTCAAGGTCTAGGGTGCGTCTTAATGCAGAACGACAAGGTAATTGCTTACGCTTCTCGACAGTTGAAAATACACGAGAAGAATTATACCACTCATGATCTAGAACTTGGTGAAGTTGTGTTTGCACTCAAAATTTGGAAACACTATCTATATGGAACCAAGTGTATTGTATACACTGATCATAAAAGTCTTCAACACATTCTAGATCAGAAAATGTGGCACATGCAACAAAGGTTGTGGGTAGAACTTCTAAACGACTATGACTGTGAAATTCGTTATCACCCAGGTAAAGCGAATGTCGTAGCCTATGCCTTGACTCGCAAGGAACGAATCACACCTTCACACTGGGTCTGAACTTATTCAGGAAACTACTGAAGTGGGAGACAACAGAATTTCACTGGGCCTGAACTTATTTAGGAAACTACTGATAAGATAGCCCAGATACAACAGAGATTACAAGCAACATGTAGCCGCCAAAATAGTTACGCAGACAAACGGCGAAAGCCTTTGGAATTCCAAGGGGGTGACCGAGTCATGTTGAAAGTGTCCCCGTGGAAAGGCGTGGTTCGTTTTGGGGCTAAAGGCAAGTTAGCACCAAGGTACGTCGGACCATTTGAGATAACTCAACGCATAGGTCCTGTGGCATACAGACTCAGACAACCTGATGAACTCAGCGAAATACACGATGTATTTCATGTATCAAACCTCAAGAGAGGTCTCGCTAATGAATCATTGATCATACCTTTGGAAGAGATACAAGTTGATGAACAATTACATTTCATTGAAGAACCTGTAGAGATTTTGGATCGTGAAGTCAATAGACTAAAACGAAGCCGTATTCCTATTGTAAAGGTTAGTTGGAACTCCAAGCGCGGACCAGAATTTACCTGTGAGCGTGAGGATAGCATGAAGACAAAGTATCCCCACCTGTTTAAAGAAGTAGTGCCCTACAATGATGCTTAAATTTTGGGACGAAATTTCTTTAACAAGGGGAGACTGTGACATCCAGTACCTGATCGTCCGGCAAGTCCGTACGGTATGTGTACTTTCACTATTTACTGTGTGTAAATACAATGTATGAACAGTGCGTGTAATGACTGAACTCAGATAACAAGTAACAGTTGTACGTGTTTAAGTGAAAACTTAAATACAGTAAGTACAACAATTCACGATAAACAACAGTTGTTTGTATTTAGGTGAAAACCTAAGTGCAGTTAATACAACGAATCAAGAGAAACAACATTGTGCAATCAAACGACAAGAACATATCGGTTGCGATCTGATATCCATAGATGACAGGAATCAGATGGCCGATAATTCATTATGAAAACAATGGGAATTCAAGGAAAACAATGTGAAAACAGGAAGTTTAGTTGAGTCCGTCAGTGAGGAATCACAATTCAAAACATAATTTCAGTGTCGTTTCAGAATAACGAACTGACAATGTCTTTGCGTGGGTGACGATTCACACAAACATATCTGTGAGTTTAGAGTTCTGAAATGATGATTGAAAAGTAGAAAACAAAATTCAGAAAGCAAAACCATTGTCGTGTTCGATCGGGTGACGATTCGAACGAATACGCGCGAAGGTGACGCGATCTGACGAAACGTTTAAAATAAACGAATTCGATAAAATAATTTAAGAAAAACAAAATTTAGAAGATTTACTAGGAATAACCATCTTTTAATTGTTTAAAACAAATCTTTTTATTTAAAATACGTAAATACGTGTGTAACCACCACTACAAATCAAGAGGCCCTACACTGGCACAGCACCTTTGTGCAACAGCTGTAAGTATCATCATCCACCAAACACCCAGTGCAGGCAATGCACTAACTGCGGGAAGTTTGGACATTGGGCCAATCAATGCCGGGGCACGGAAGCCCAGAACAGAAACAACAATGCATCAACTACTGCTGCTGCTGATCACAGGTCTTGCTACAACTATGGCAAGCCTAGACACTTTTCTCGGGATTGTCCCAAGAAGAATCAACCAAGGGCTCAAGTAGCAAGAGGTAGAGCCTTTTAGATTGGAGTAGCTGCTGCTCGACAAGACCCGAATGTGGTTACGGGTACGTTTCTCCTATTTGACTTTTATGCATCCATATTATTTGACACTGGTGAGGATAAGAGTTTTATCTCATCCGATTTTGCTAGCCATCTTAATCATGTTGAGGAATCTTTAGACTCCCCTTATACTATTGAGATAGCAAACGGCAAACAGATTACAGTTGACACAGTACTTAGGAATTGCCCACTAACACTTGGCGATCACACATTTTCCATCGATTTGATACCGATGGAACTGGGCAGTTTCGATATCATCGTCGGAATGGACTAGCTATCTCTTAACAGAGTTGAGTTCATCTGTTCCGAAAAGCTACTACGCATTACAGTGGAGAACGATCAGATTCTGGAAGTTCACGGAGACCAATCAAACCGCAGTGTCAAGATAATATCGTGTATGAAGGCTCGCAAGTACCTCAGAAAACAGTGCATCACATTCTTAGCTCACGTGGTAGAGAAAGACAAGAAGGCAATCAAGATTCAAGACGTACCAGTTGTGAAAGATTATGCGGACGTGTTTCCGGATGATTTGCCGGGACTGCCACCTGAGAGATCGGTGCAATTTCGAATTGACTTGATTTCGGGAGCAGTTCCTGTGGCTAAGTCTCCTTATAGACTTGCACCATCAGAAATGCAGGAGCTGTCCAATCAATTACAAGAGCTACTCGACAAAGGATTCATTCGACTGAGTTTCTCACCGTGGGGAGCTCCGGTACTCTTTGTTAAGAAGAAGGATGGATCTTTCAGAATGTGCATCGATTACAGAGAGCTCAACAAACTCACTATCAAGAATCGGTACTAGTTACCGAGGATTGATGACTTGTTTGATCAGTTACAGGGAGCTTAGTACTTTTCCAAGATAGACCTGCGTTCAGGTTATCACCAACTCCGGATTCAAGAGGAAGACATACCCAAGACGGCCTTTCGTACCCTATATGGCCACTACGAATTCATGGTGATGCCATTCGGACTGACGAACGCACCGGCAGTGTTCCTGGATTTAATGAACCGGGTGTGCAAGCCGTACCTGGATCAGTTCGTTATCTTCTTTATTGATGATATACTGATCTACTCACGAAGCAAGAAGGAACATGAACAACATCTCAGGACAGTCTTGGAACTCCTGAAAGACGAGCAACTCTATGCCAAATTCTCCAAGTGTGAATTCTGGCTAAGAGAAGTTCAGTTCTTTGGTCATGTGATTAACAGTAATGGTATTCACGTGGATCCTGCCAAGATTGAAGCAATCAAGAACTGGGATGTGCCCACAACACCGACAGAGATCAGATCATTCTTGGGATTGGCAGGTTACTACAGGAGATTCATTTCGAATTTCTCTAAGATAGCCTTGCCTCTCACCAAACTCACACAGAAGAGCGAACCATTCGTGTGGACACAGAAACAAGAAGAGGCATTTCAAACACTGAAACAAAGATTGTGCAATGCTCCAATATTAACACTCCCAGAAGGCAATGATGACTTTGTGGTATACTGTGATGCTTCCCATCAGGGACTCGGTTGTGTTTTAATGCAACGAGACAAAGTTATCGCTTATGCCTCACGACAACTAAAGATACACGAGAAGAACTACACAACACATGACTTGGAACTGGGAGCTGTTGTCTTTGCTTTAAAGATTTGGAGACATTACCTGTATGGTACCAAATGCACTATCTTCACAGACCACAAGAGTTTACAACACATATTTGATCAGAAGGAGCTTAACATGAGACAAAGACGTTGGGTTGAACTCCTGAACGATTTCGATTGTGTGATCAAATAACATCCGAGCAAAGCAAATGTTGTTGCAGACGCTTTGAGCCGGAAGGAAAGAGTCAAACCCTTTCGCGTTCGAGCAATGGGAATGACCGTGCAAACAAGTCTGAGAGATCAAGTCATACAAGCACAACAAGAAACAATGGCAAGAAACAACTTAAAGAACAAGCTCGATTGTGGAGCCGGGAAACATTTTGAGACTTAAAGAAACAACTTAAAGAATTTCACTCGGCCTGAACTTATTCAGGAAACTACTGATAAGATAGCCCAGATACAACAGAGATTACAAGTAACACGTAGCCGCCAACAGAGTTACGCAGATAAACGGCGAAAGCCTTTGGAAATCCAACGGGTGACCGAGTCATGTTGAAAGTGTCCCCGTGGAAAGGCGTGGTTCGTTTTGGGGCTAAAGGCAAGTTAGCACCAAGGTATGTCGGACCGTTTGAGATAACTCAACGCATTGGTCCTGTGGCATATAGACTCAGACTCCCTGATGAACTCAGCGGAATACACGATGTATTTCATGTATCAAACCTCAAGAGATGTCTCGCTGATGAATCATTGATCATACCTTTGGAAGAGATACAAGTTGATGAACAATTACATTTCATTGAAGAACCTGTAGAGATTTTGAATCGTGAAGTCAATAGACTGAAACGAAGCCGTATTCCTATTGTAAAGGTTCGTTGGAACTCCAAGCGCGGACCAGAATTTACCTGTGAGCGTGAGGATAACATGAAGACAAAGTATCCCCACCTGTTTGAAGAAGTAGTGCCCGACAAAGGTTCGTTGGAACACCAACAATCCGAACCCTACTATCCAAGAGTTGGCCCAGATCATTTCGCAACAAGTGGCTGTTGTGTTACCCACTTTGGTGACCCAACTCAATCAAGCTGCTAATGTGAACCCAGTTCAAAACAATGGTAATGGTGGGGGTGCAAATCCAACTTGCACTTTCAAGCACTTCAATTCATGTAACCCCACTAAGTTTGTTGGCACTGAAGGAGCAACTGGACTCCTTCAATGGTTCGAAAGTATAGAGAGCACATTTATCCATTCGGACTGTCCTGAGAACCTTAAGGTTCGATATGCCACTAGTGTCTTTCAAAAAAGGGCACTGACTTGGTGGAATGGTGAGAAACGAACTAGGGGTTCGGATGCTGCACTTGCTTTGACTTGGACTGAGGTCAAGCAACTTATGACTAATGAATTCTGTCCTCGCAACGAAATGAGGAAGCTTGAAGCTGAGTTTTGGGATCTCAAGCAAGACAGTGGGGAGAACCTTGCTTATACGACCCGTTATCATGAACTTAGTCTACTAGTGCCACACTTGGTCACTCCTTTATCTCGGGCCATTGAAAAGTACATTGGTGGCCTTCCTATGCAAATTCAAGATACTGTCTATGGTAGCAATCCTACCACTCTTGAAGAGGCAATCAGACTTTCTGCAACCTTAACTGATAATCATGTTAAGGATGGTACTTTGACAAGGAAGGGTGCCAAGAAGGTTGAATCCAAGTCAACCACTAATGAACTCTCAAAGGAGGTCAAAGCTGAAACCTCAAACTCTTCAAAGTTCAACCATCGAAAGCGAAAGGCCAAGAACTTTGCGGTGGTGACCCCTGCTGCACCACTAAACCAACAAGCCCCAAATCCAAATACCAAACCATATGTGGGGCCAAATCCACTCTGCAACACTTGCAGATATCATCACCCCACTACTCAACCTTGCAGAATTTGCACGAACTGTGGAATGTATGGCCACCTTGCAAACTATTGTCGACATGGGCCACTTGGCCAGCAAGGGCAACAAGTTCAACCAATGAATCAACAACAACTTGCACCCGCAAATCCTGCACAAGCCAATGGAAGGGTATGCTACGAATGTGGCGACCCTAATCACCTTCGAGACCGATGCCCTCGACTTGTGGGAAATAACCAAAGGGTTGCTCGAGCTAGAACTTACCAACTAATGGTCCAAGATGCTCAACCAAATCAAGATGTTGAATGATGTGTTTTTGATCAATGATTGTTATGACATTGCGTTACTTGATTTCAGTGCTAATAAAATTTTGTAGTTTTATAACTTCGAGCTTTTACTTGGTTGAATACAAACTAGATTTGATAGTTCGACATTAGCTATTTTGTATTTGGTTGTATAATGAACTCTAGGAATCACACCTCATTAATGGATCTTGTATCCACCCAGTTGTGTCCCACAACCAGCAAGTAGGGTAAACGTGCAACGCAAATTTCCGTTACGGGTGCACACGAAACGTAAATTTGCAGTACATGTAAATCCTACGAATGCGAGACAAAGGACACAACTGATGAATGATGAAAACTATGAACTCTACCTATATGGATAACTACATGTAAACATCAAAGGTGAAACATTTTTATGTTGTGTTGTATTGTATTTTATTGGTAGGTGATCGGTATGCTTTCAAAGTATTGGTGATGTGGTGGGTTGGCTGCGGTATACCCTATATATAAGCACCACCAATACATTGGGAGTAGAATCGAAAGCTTGACCAATGTTAGGATGGTAGATTTGAATGTTATTACTGAGAAAGCTGATCTTAGTCAAAACTATATGGTTGAAACTACAAACTATACTTATAAGGTGAACTATGTGTGAACATCAAACAAAGGGGAAATATTTTATATTGTGTAGTATTGGTGGGCGATTGGTATGCTTTCAATGTATTGGTGGTGTGGTGGGTTGGCTGCGGTATACCCTATATATAAGCACCAACGGTACATTGGGAGTAGAACCGAAAGCTTGATCAATGATAAGATTGTAGATTTAGTGTCATCATCAAGAGAACTAATCTTAGTTAGATCTATAAGTGATTGTTGCATACTAAGACTTGGTGTATATTTTCATATACTAAATCAAAGGTCTTAGTAGTTACTATATCAAGCCAATTAAACAATCGTTAACAATTAAATGAAGACTTTCGAATTCCATGTCCCACATCAAACATCCACATATGAGATTAACATCTCAAATGATTTGATCTCATATGAATAATACAACAATTTGCATACATCTAAACGATAAAACTAATAACATCATAATACATGATCGTATTATATGTCGCACTTTCTATTGATCACAAACAAAGAAACTTCATATTAAGATCCAAAACCTATCCCACAGGACACGATCTTTAAACTGTGCATTAAAAGAATTGAAGAAATTATGCCTTAAATCCACTTGAATCAACAACGGTGGGACAAATTGCTTAACAAGTTCGATTACGAGAATCAAATTTTGAAGAGGATGCACTCAAATGTAGGAACTGTATCTAAACTTATAACAATTAAACCTAAAACAACGTACTCATAGTTCAACAAATTTCTTGACCCAAGTCAATTTTGATGATGAAAAGTCTTCTGCCGTTCGTCTCTTAATAGCAACCAAGTTTAATGGTTTGCTTTATCCGCGGGAATCGTAATAATCGTTAGCACACGTTCATGAATAAGTCACTCAAACCTCATTATTTTATTCACTCTTATACATACAAAAGTATAAGGATCTGCTAGTTTTCTATTGGTGTTCATTTCGCATCCTGTCTAATCGTGATGCTCGTTTTGCTGCTCATTTTTGACTTTTTCATGAGTTGGATCCAAACCTTTGAACCCCATATAGGACTTGGCAATGCCCGTCTACCTTTTTGCGTGTCCAACCTAAGGAAGTCCCGGGCTAACTAAAAGATCACGTAAAAACAAAGCATCCACATATAGTTTCTTCTTAATTTCGGGACGAAATTCCTAAAAGTAGGGGAGACTGTAACATTTACGAAATTTGTAATAAATATTTATGTTTAATAAAAGAATTATGACGTCATTGGGTATTTTATTATTATTGATTTTATTTATGTATGATAAATTAATTCAAACGAAAGCAAGATAATTAATTTTATAATAGATATTATAAGGTTTAGAAATCATTTATAATTTTATAAAATAAACAAATAAATTTTTAATTATAAATATTTATAAACTTTAAAAAAAAAATCTTCATGAAAAAAAAAATTCATACAAATATATCTTAGTTACAAGTTTTTATAAACTTTAATCATAATTATACAAATAAGGATGTTTTAAAATTTTATAATTTTAAAATAACATTAAAATTTTTTTTTGAAAATATAATCAATTTATATTGATTATGGATTTAAATAAAGAGTAAGCAATTAGAGAAAAAAACAAGGATTTGTAAAAGTTTTGGGTTAAAAGTGTCAAATTCGAAAGTTTGATTTAAAAGAAAACATGGGAGGACTAAAGTTGCCAACACCCTAAAGATGCTCTCCTTCCTCACCCATACACCTAGCCGGATCACCCATGGGTTAAAATCGACCCATTCTCGACCCGCATTTTGTTCCACGCGATTCCAGTCGGTAACAGCGAATCAATCCACAGTTTAGGCAAGGATTTATACGCGTAATCGTTTTCAATCAGTATTAATGACTAATGTCAGCCATTAAACTCGAATTTCGTTTCCAAAAATACGAGATACGACCGGAAATTCAAATCTCAACCCAGCACCTATAAAATCCAAATCAACTCGACCCTAACAATCCTTTAGACCTTACGAAACTCTCTGCGAATCCAAAACTCATTCCAAAACTCGAAAAACAAGCGATTCAAGACCTGCAACTCTCGGCCGCTCGTCTCATTCTCTCTCGATCGAAATCACGAAGATAGCAAATAAAGGTTAGTATTTCGTACACCATTGTGCTCGTCTTTAATCCCCAAACAAGAACCCCATGATGTTGACATCAATCGGGTTCATAACAGAACGAAATCGAAGGAAAAAGGATTTAGGGCTCAAATGGTTAAGATTCTGATTTGGGGATCCCAAAGCCGGTTATGTTAAAACGAATCAAAACCCATTTCCTTCGCAGACCAAGGTCTAGATCAACCGGTTAAGCACACTCTGTTTCGGGTTAATGGTCGCGGGTTCGAACCCCCTAACCGGGTTTGGAACCGGTTTTTGCCATTTTTTTTGATATTAAACTTTATTTTAAATATTTTAATTAACCAGAAAATATTTTTATAAATAAAATATTAATCTGTAATAAAAAAAAATGTTATATACTTAAAATTTTAATTATAACTTTTATTATCAATTTTACTTATTTATCTATTTTTACTTATTTAAATAAATTAAAATGTACTTATTTATTTTAATTATTTACGTAAATAAATAAGTCGTAGACCATTTATTTATTAGTTTATATATTTATTTATTTATTTAGTTATTGAATTATTGAATTATTTATTTATGTATATATATGTTCATACTTAAATCATTTACACATAATAGTAATGATAAAATAATTTAATAAGTTTTATAAAGTTACATAAATAAATAAATAAGTTTCATAAATTATTTATTGAATTATTTATTTATTCACAACTCTTTATCTCATTTATTTAATTATTTATTTATTTTTTTTCTACTCATTTATTTATTCTCATTTATTTATAATAAATGTTATAAACATAATACTTAAATATGTTTAAACAAGAATTATCAAAATAATTTTATAAATCAATATTTAAAATTATAAATTTTTAAATAAATACTTTAAAGTCAACATTTGTAATTTAGACATTTTATTATTTTCATTTAAATCATAACAAACCTAATTGTGTTTATTCAAAATAAATCGAACCCGTTGATCCTTTTAGAACTTAGATCCATAGAATGACATAGTTTTGTTAAACATATGCCTATTGAACTATTTAGGTGAACATTGAATTTGTATTGGACATATTTGAACTATATTTGACAAGACATTGCAAAGGCTAGCTCACACACTAAGGTGAGTCTTCATAGCCCCTCTTTTACTTGTTTTGAACTTTTGGGGTGAAACATGTTACCTTTGAACTTATCTTAACTTCTAAACATTTTCATGTGAACTTAGCTAATGACTTTATAGTTTGTGAACTTTAGTTAAGGATAGGCATTGATCACACACATTTAGTGACTATGATAGATCTATTGGACTGACCATCCCACCGATGTTTGATTTACCCTTCGGGGGAGGCCCGCGGTGATAGTTTACTTGTTTGAGCATTTTAGTAATGCTAATCATAGGTCAATCATCATTTGTTATCATTTGTTGATCTGCTTTACTTGCTAGTTCATTTTGACTATGATCATTATGCTTAGAGTTCACATATAACATTATCTATATCATTTTTATTAAACCTTTTGGTTTGAGTGTCAAAACCTATGAAACTCACCAACTCTTTGAGTTGACACTTGATTTTAACATGTTTCAGGTGGAAATGGAAACTAGCATTATTGAGCTTGGATTTAGCTTTATTTATTTAAATTATGTCTTTGAATGTTTAATTTGAATTTGAAACGATGTAATAGTTAGGGTTGAATTTATTTATTTGACTTTGTAATGAATGATGGATTTAATTTTATTGAATGATTAGTTATTATTATTTACATCTTTATACCCTAAGCTATGAACAATCTACACTTCGTGTCACCCCGATGTTTCCGCCATCGGTCGGGGTGTTACAGATTGGTATCAGAGCCTGGGTTATAGAGAATTAGGTTATTTGAACTAGATGACCTAGACTATAACCATAGGATGCCTTAGTTTGAACTCATAGGTCATGAACTGTCATTTGAACTCTTAGTTGCCATGATAGGTCATACTTGCTTATGTGACTACTTGTTTGATAGGTCAAATAACTGAACCTAGTTTTGGATACCTTAGTATGCACACACTAGACTTTAAGGTTCAAAACTTCTCGACCCCTTTCTTACGACTTGAACGAGGATCGTCATTACGAGGAATGATCTTAGACTTCTAAGTCTAATCTCAAATCCCGTCAATAGTCTTTAGGTTCATTCTAATGATTAGGAAACACATACAATCCGGAAGGGGGAATACCTGTACTTTGGGGAGTTCTGTCTAGGAAAGCATTTCGTATAAATCCAAATCAACCGATGGACCTGTTATGCTTTCCTGGGAACCCTTGGAGTGAGTATGAACCTATAGGCTAAAGTATGTCTTTCTGAAAGTTAAGATGAACTTAAACACTTTGATCTGTCAAAAGTATTCCTTTAGGAATACAATCCAAATATTGCTTTGTGATTGAACTTTCATTTGAACTATCTATTTCTTATTTGAACTCTTTGAGTTATATAAATTCTAACTCTCTTCAATTGAACTCTTGTAGAATCATGCCTATTCGTCGTACTCGCAGAAACACCAACAACACCAATGACACCAACACCAACACAAATAACACCAACAATCCGAACCCTACTATCCAAGAGTTGGCCCAGATCATTTCGCAACAAGTGGCTGTTGTGTTACCCACTTTGGTGACCCAACTCAATCAAGCTGCTAATGTGAACCCAGTTCAAAACAATGGTAATGGTGGGGGTGCAAATCCAACTTGCACTTTCAAGCACTTCAATTCATGTAACCCCACTAAGTTTGTTGGCACTGAAGGAGCAACTGGACTCCTTCAATGGTTCGAAAGTATAGAGAGCACATTTATCCATTCGGACTGTCCTGAGAACCTTAAGGTTCGATATGCCACTAGTGTCTTTCAAAAAAGGGCACTGACTTGGTGGAATGGTGAGAAACGAACTAGGGGTTCGGATGCTGCACTTGCTTTGACTTGGACTGAGGTCAAGCAACTTATGACTAATGAATTCTGTCCTCGCAACGAAATGAGGAAGCTTGAAGCTGAGTTTTGGGATCTCAAGCAAGACAGTGGGGAGAACCTTGCTTATACGACCCGTTATCATGAACTTAGTCTACTAGTGCCACACTTGGTCACTCCTTTATCTCGGGCCATTGAAAAGTACATTGGTGGCCTTCCTATGCAAATTCAAGATACTGTCTATGGTAGCAATCCTACCACTCTTGAAGAGGCAATCAGACTTTCTGCAACCTTAACTGATAATCATGTTAAGGATGATACTTTGACAAGGAAGGGTGCCAAGAAGGTTGAATCCAAGTCAACCACTAATGAACTCTCAAAGGAGGTCAAAGCTGAAACCTCAAACTCTTCAAAGTTCAACCATCGAAAGCGAAAGGCCAAGAACTTTGCGGTGGTGACCCCTGCTGCACCACTAAACCAACAAGCCCCAAATCCAAATACCAAACCATATGTGGGGCCAAATCCACTCTGCAACACTTGCAGATATCATCACCCCACTACTCAACCTTGCAGAATTTGCACGAACTGTGGAATGTATGGCCACCTTGCAAACTATTGTCGACATGGGCCACTTGGCCAGCAAGGGCAACAAGTTCAACCAATGAATCAACAACAACTTGCACCCGCAAATCCTGCACAAGCCAATGGAAGGGTATGCTACGAATGTGGCGACCCTAATCACCTTCGAGACCGATGCCCTCGACTTGTGGGAAATAACCAAAGAGTTGCTCGAGCTAGAACTTACCAACTAATGGTCCAAGATGCTCAACCAAATCAAGATGTTGAATGATGTGTTTTTGATCAATGATTGTTATGACATTGCGTTACTTGATTTCAGTGCTAATAAAATTTTGTAGTTTTATAACTTCGAGCTTTTACTTGGTTGAATACAAACTAGATTTGATAGTTCGACATTAGCTATTTTGTATTTGGTTGTATAATGAACTCTAGGAATCACACCTCATTAATGGATCTTGTATCCACCCAGTTGTGTCCCACAACCAGCAAGTAGGGTAAACGTGCAACGCAAATTTCCGTTACGGGTGCACACGAAACGTAAATTTGCAGTACATGTAAATCCTACGAATGCGAGACAAAGGACACAACTGATGAATGATGAAAACTATGAACTCTACCTATATGGATAACTACATGTAAACATCAAAGGTGAAACATTTTTATGTTGTGTTGTATTGTATTTTATTGGTAGGTGATCGGTATGCTTTCAAAGTATTGGTGATGTGGTGGGTTGGCTGCGGTATACCCTATATATAAGCACCACCAATACATTGGGAGTAGAATCGAAAGCTTGACCAATGTTAGGATGGTAGATTTGAATGTTATTACTGAGAAAGCTGATCTTAGTCAAAACTATATGGTTGAAACTACAAACTATACTTATAAGGTGAACTATGTGTGAACATCAAACAAAGGGGAAATATTTTATATTGTGTAGTATTGGTGGGCGATTGGTATGCTTTCAATGTATTGGTGGTGTGGTGGGTTGGCTGCGGTATACCCTATATATAAGCACCAACGGTACATTGGGAGTAGAACCGAAAGCTTGATCAATGATAAGATTGTAGATTTAGTGTCATCATCAAGAGAACTAATCTTAGTTAGATCTATAAGTGATTGTTGCATACTAAGACTTGGTGTATATTTTCATATACTAAATCAAAGGTCTTAGTAGTTACTATATCAAGCCAATTAAACAATCGTTAACAATTAAATGAAGACTTTCGAATTCCATGTCCCACATCAAACATCCACATATGAGATTAACATCTCAAATGATTTGATCTCATATGAATAATACAACAATTTGCATACATCTAAACGATAAAACTAATAACATCATAATACATGATCGTATTATATGTCGCACTTTCTATTGATCACAAACAAAGAAACTTCATATTAAGATCCAAAACCTATCCCACATGACACGATCTTTAAACTGTGCATTAAAGAATTGAAGAAATTATGCCTTAAATCCACTTGAATCAACAACGGTGGGACAAATTGCTTAACAAGTTCGATTACGAGAATCAAATTTTGAAGAGGATGCACTCAAATGTAGGAACTGTATCTAAACTTATAACAATTAAACCTAAAACAACGTACTCATAGTTCAACAAATTTCTTGACCCAAGTCAATTTTGATGATGAAAAGTCTTCTGCCGTTCGTCTCTTAATAGCAACCAAGTTTAATGGTTTGCTTTATCCGCGGGAATCGTAATAATCGTTAACACACGTTCATGAATAAGTCACTCAAACCTCATTATTTTATTCACTCTTATACATACAAAAGTATAAGGATCTGCTAGTTTTCTATTGGTGTTCATTTCGCATCCTGTCTAATCGTGATGCTCGTTTTGCTGCTCATTTTTGACTTTTTCATGAGTTGGATCCAAACCTTTGAACCCCATATAGGACTTGGCAATGCCCGTCTACCTTTTTGCGTGTCCAACCTAAAGAAGTCCCGGGCTAACTAAAAGATCACGTGAAAACAAAGCATCCACATATAGTTTCTTCTTAATTTCGGGACGAAATTCCTAAAAGTAGGGGAGACTGTAACATTTACGAAATTTGTAATAAATATTTATGTTTAATAAAAGAATTATGACGTCATTGGGTATTTTATTATTATTGATTTTATTTATGTATGATAAATTAATTCAAACAAAAGCAAGATAATTAATTTTATAATAGATATTATAAGGTTTAGAAATCATTTAAAATTTTATAAAATAAACAAATAAATTTTTAATTATAAATATTTATAAACTTTAAAAAAAAATCTTCATGAAAAAAAAAATTCATACAAATATATCTTAGTTACAAGTTTTTATAAACTTTAATCATAATTAAATAAATAATACAAATAAGGATGTTTTAAAATTTTATAATTTTAAAATAACATTAAAATTTTTTTTTGAAAATATAATCAATTTATATTGATTATGGATTTAAATAAAGAGTAAGCAATTAGAGAAAAAAACAAGGATTTGTAAAAGTTTTGGGTTAAAAGTGTCAAATTCGAAAGTTTGATTTAAAAGAAAACATGGGAGGACTAAAGTTGCCAACACCCTAAAGATGCTCTCCTTCCTCACCCATACACCTAGCCGGATCACCCATGGGTTAAAATCGACCCATTCTCGACCCGCATTTTGTTCCGCGCGATTCCAGTCGGTAACAGCGAATCAATCCACAGTTTAGGCAAGGATTTATACGCGTAATCGTTTTCAATCAGTATTAATGACTAATGTCAGCCATTAAACTCGAATTTCGTTTCCAAAAATACGAGATACGACCGGAAATTCAAATCTCAACCCAGCACCTATAAAATCCAAATCAACTCGACCCTAACAATCCTTTAGACCTTACGAAACTCTCTGCGAATCCAAAACTCATTCCAAAACTCGAAAAACAAGCGATTCAAGACCTGCAACTCTCGGCCGCTCGTCTCATTCTCTCTCGATCGAAATCACGAAGATAGCAAATAAAGGTTAGTATTTCGTACACCATTGTGCTCGTCTTTAATCCCCAAACAAGAACCCCATGATGTTGACATCAATCGGGTTCATAACAGAACGAAATCGAAGGAAAAAGGATTTAGGGCTCAAATGGTTAAGATTATGATTTGGGGATCCCAAAGCCGGTTATGTTAAAACGAATCAAAACCCATTTCCTTCGCAGACCAAGGTCTAGATCAACCGGTTAAGCACACTCTGTTTCGGGTTAATGGTCGCGGGTTCGAACCCCCTAACCGGGTTTGGAACCGGTTTTTGCCATTTTTTTTGATATTAAACTTTATTTTAAATATTTTAATTAACCAGAAAATATTTTTATAAATAAAATATTAATCTGTAATAAAAAGAAGGTTATATACTTAAAATTTTAATTATAACTTTTATTATCAATTTTACTTATTTATCTATTTTTACTTATTTAAATAAATTAAAATGTATTTATTTATTTTAATTATTTACGTAAATAAATAAGTCGTAGACCATTTATTTATTAGTTTATATATTTATTTATTTATTTAGTTATTGAATTATTTAAATATTTATTTATGTATATATATGTTCATACTTAAATCATTTACACATAATAGTAATGATAAAATAATTTAATAAGTTTTATAAAGTTACATAAATAAATAAATAAGTTTCATAAATTTATTTATTGAATTACTTATTTATTCACAACTCTTTATCTCATTTATTTAATTTTTTTTTTTCTACTCATTTATTTATTCTCATTTATTTATAATAAATGTTATAAACATAATACTTAAATATGTTTAAACAAGAATTATCAAAATAATTTTATAAATCAATATTTAAAATTATAAATTTTTAAAAAAATACTTTAAAGTCAACATTTGTAATTTAGACATTTTATTATTTTCATTTAAATCATAACAAACCTAATTGTGTTTATTCAAAATAAATCGAACCCGTTGATCCTTTTAGAACTTAGATCCATAGAATGACATAGTTTTGTTAAACATATGCCTATTGAACTATTTAGGTGAACATTGAATTTGTGTTGGACATATTTGAACTATATTTGACAAGACATTGCAAAGGCTAGCTCACACACTAAGGTGAGTCTTCATAGCCCCTCTTTTACTTGTTTTGAACTTTTGGGGTGAAGCATGTTACCTTTGAACTTATCTTAACTTCTAAACATTTTCATGTGAACTTAGCTAATGACTTTATAGTTTGTGAACTTTAGTTAAGGATAGGCATTGATCACACACATTTAGTGACTATGATAGATCTATTGGACTGACCATCCCACCGATGTTTGATTTACCCTTCGGGGGAGGCCCGCGGTGATAGTTTACTTGTTTGAGCATTTTAGTAATGCTAATCATAGGTCAATCATCATTTGTTATCATTTGTTGATCTGCTTTACTTGCTAGTTCATTTTGACTATGATCATTATGCTTAGAGTTCACATATAACATTATCTATATCATTTTTATTAAACCTTTTGGTTTGAGTGTCAAAACCTATGAAACTCACCAACTCTTTGAGTTGACACTTGATTTTAACATGTTTCAGGTGGAAATGGAAACTAGCATTATTGAGCTTGGATTTAGCTTTATTTATTTAAATTATGTCTTTGAATGTTTAATTTGAATTTGAAACGATGTAATAGTTAGGGTTGAATTTATTTATTTGACTTTGTAATGAATGATGGATTTAATTTTATTGAATGATTAGTTATTATTATTTACATCTTTATACCCTAAGCTATGAACAATCTACACTTCGTGTCACCCCGATGTTTCCGCCATCGGTCGGGGTGTTACATGGTGTTCAATGGAGATGATGAGCAGCCACTGGTTCGCATGGGAGCTGGACTCGCCGAACCTTCGACCAGCCGAACCTCGGCAGAGATAGGCAAGAAGCTGGCCGAACCTGCTACCAGGCGAACCCTGTGCTACGAACCACCATCACCGAACCTATCCACCTGGCAGAACCTTGACATGGCCGAACCTTGGACTCGCGAACCACCTAGCCGAACCCCATAACTTCACGAACCCTAAGGAATGCCACGAACAAGTGCTGGGCGATCCTATAGGCTGTCAACTTGAGAGGCTCACCGAACCTAATGTCACGGCTGAACCCAGGGTTGCTGTTAATAGGTTCGCTGGCTCAATGCCATCGAACTTGAGTTTAATCGAATCAGGGTGTGGCTTGACCTAGAATCTTCACCATTCGGCTCAAGCAATATTCCAATTGGTTTAGGCTCATTTGTTTGGCCCACATAACTAATATGGCCCACACTGGATTCGGCCCAACTATTTGGCCCAAACCCTTACCTCGGCCCACATCTTAACTGGATTAGCTTAACATTCGGTCCACATGATGTGGTTGCAACCAATACAAGAAACTAAATTGTGAAAGATGGCATGCATGGAAGTTATGAGATAATCATTAATTACTACAAAGGTGATGGATTGGGTTAATGCATTTCACACAAAATCTAAAACACTAAGCTTTTACAAGAATAGTTACGGTTGTTTATTAACTAGGTAACAAACTATTGCAAGCTTAATAAGAACGACATGAGGAATCTTAAACTATAAATCTGATTTTAACATTTAGGTTGGTTTGCAAAGATCATATCAAAACAAATAACAAGGTATACTAAGCTCAATATAATTTGATTAAGTGATACTATGATTTATAACAGTAAACCCGAAGCCGAATGATGACCGAGACTTATGGGTGTTAGCCAATCCTAAGGCTAACACATACACACACAAACACTTCTATATATATTCATGAGTTACATACAACATGAAATCAATACAGGATCATGAAAACAACATCAAGTACAACAACGAGCGCGCTCATTTTTGTTTAGACATAGTCAACGACATCAACAACAAGGTGAGTTCAAACGCCCGCTTTACTAATCTTAACTGATTTTAACTCTCGGGGCTGAGAAACATGCTAAATCGTTTATTTACTTAAAAGTTTTAGTACAACATATCATTTATACTATGATTTAGATAATATTGCTTGACTTATTATCGCTTATCATTGTATGCATGCTTGTATGATCATAACATGACTGAGACAAATAAGATGAAACATGATTATGTAGCTTCATGAATCATCAACACAATAGAATAATATAGTTGTAAGATTCTATCTTATAACACTTAATTATTCTTACAAGAACAAACCATGAGATTATCACAGGTGAACACGATGACAACAACAGCAGCAAACATGAATGATAAGAAGATAATATATCTTCATAATATCATTCTCTACAGTTACAAGATAGAAACTCATTGATTCTTTTGGATAGATATACTTGGTTAAATTATGAGTAACAATGTAATTTAACTTTATAATTCTATATCATTGTCATGATTAACATTTCTCATTTATATATCATGTGCTATGCAAACAATCTGATCATTTCGATTATCAAACGATATCACGCCCCAAGAACTTTCCGTCTGGCGGGAAAGTCGATCTAGCCCGCCGGCTCGGGGTGTGACATTAAAATCCATGTAGACTTAGGGATTGTGATTATTACTGGTTGAAAGTATGCGAGAAATCGTGAACATGGGAGAAAACCGTGCGAGAAATGGAGTTCCAGATTCTCCGAAATCGAAAAACGAAGAAAAATACAAAAATATCAAAATCAGGGAGTCCTCGCGGTACGCCTAGCCCCAGCTTGCCATGCTAGGCGATACGCGATGAACCAAGAAGTATCTGGATTTCGTAATCCGCGCGCTACGCCTGAACCAGCTTGCCACGCTAGGCGATGCGCGCCGGACTAAAATATCTGAGGACTCCGTAGACCCTCGCGGTACGTCTAGCCACAAACCGCCCCGCTAGGCGGTACGCGAGGGATGAGGCGGTTTGAAAAATGGGTTTTCTTCATCAGATTTCATGCAGAAGTTTCAAAACTATATTTCTCAAGCTCCAACACCTACCAGACGAAAATCTTGATATGTAAATCATCAAATCTCCATTCTGAAGCTCACCAAACGTTTGGATCTTGCTAGGGAACAAGTCTACAATTTATGATCGTTGTTTTGCAATTGAAAATCCGTCTGATTAGGTAACGATTCGTTTAACCTTCTACTTTGATAATGGTTGGATTAGATCTTGTTTTTGAACGTAATGCAATAGTTAGGGATGTTGATTATTGCCTAGATGATGGCTATGAATGTTTATAAACGAAGAACTCGATATGTTAACGAGTAAATCCTTGTTTTGATCTGTTGTAATGCCCGGTTTTTATGAAACTATAACTATGATTATAATTGTTTAAACCATTTGATTGTGACAATGTATGTGATTAGTTTGATCAATCCATGAAATGCAAGGTTAAATCCAAGTGTTTCAAACTAATCACAATCATTAACATACTCATTGGAATGATTATCTGATGTTTATGATAACAGTCAGATTAGTACGTTAAACATGGTTATTAAACATATTCCTATGTCACATTATAATGTTTCATGATATTTGGGTAATCAATAATATGGATTGATCTTTCCTAAGCCATAAATTCATATAGAAACTGTTTCAGTACTATAATCAACAACAGTACATATTTGGTTAGTCTGAGATTATTCTGATTAATCAAACGTGTCATCAACCTTGTATTAGGAACCTTAATAAGTATAGGTTACTACATTGTCATATATTGTATGATATGACATTAAATTAACTAATTAAAAACCTAATATCGGTTTGACGACTTTCAATGCAATGTCTTTGAAAAATAAAAGAAAAAGAAAGAAAAAATCTTTCACGGCTTTTTTTTCTTTTTCTTCTTTTTGTGTTCTTTCTTTCTGCTTTTTTAGAGCAAGAAGCGGAAAAAGTTAGGGAAATGGAGAGACCAATCACCACCGGTAAATTCCGCTTTGGGGCAGGTCAAGAAGGGCAGAAGAATTGACGTTCAGAAAGATCTAATCAGTAAGTTAAAACATAAATAACTTATTAAACATAAACTAATGCAGAATTTAGCTACCAATATCATTCTGCGTGTGATTTCACTACCCTTGTGACTTCAGGTGAGTTTCGTACAACCCCTTTTCTTTTTAATGTTTTATAAATACCGAGGTACTACTGTGGAACTTTTCTCGATCATATGATATGTATCACTGTTATCTGTGTGATTTCATGTGAACTTGTTGTGAACTTGTGGATTTCATGGGATTTTGCCTGTTGAACAGAACACTATCACAGTATCTAAAAGTCCTCATTCATTGAACTGTATCAAGTGAACCCATGTGAGGCCGAATAGGAAACCATGATAGTACTTTCGGCTGACAAGCCATTTGCCGGGAGCTCGCAACTCCCCTTAGTGTAAATGTTTGTTACCCGTTTACAGAACTTCTTAATGTTGTGATAGACATTAAGATAATGAGGCATAAAGATGTTAACAAGGGATAGTATCTTCGTAGAACAGAACGGAGTAGTCCGAAAGGAACTAGATACGGATCCCATGGTTATCTTGAACTGTATATATCTAACATTTGCATATCATATCATATTGTTTAACTGGAACATTACGAACTCACCAGCTTTATTCTGATCTTTTCAAAACTTAAAACTTTTGCATGTAGACAGTGACCGTCGGTGAGGCTGCCCTTTTGAACACTTGTAATTAAATAAATTAGTTTGTGTAATAAAATAGTTTGTAAACTGTAATGACAGTTGTGATTACAAAACCCTTGTAATATGTTATTTTTAAGTTAATCTGTGTGTTGTGATACTGGATCAAGTAAGTGACACCTCATCTCTGAGAAATCACCACTATGTTTTCGCAACATTTACCAGTGACATCATCAACAGGTGACGAGAGGTGGGGGTGTGACAACTATGGGTGTTCATGCGTGTTTTTAATGTACATCCAAATGTGTTGTTATTTTGGGTGTTTATTGTGTATTTTTATGTCTAAATACCTTTACATTAAAGATAATTAAAGAATATTTTTACACCCAAAATAACAACCCAAGCTTGTTTAGCAGTTAAAAAAAATTCAGTTACAAAAAATAAAATAAAAAGTTTGTTATTAAGTAATCATGAACATACCGAATATATAGATTTGTAGATTTTGACAAAAAAGATGTGAAAGAGTTGCCTAAATATTTTATTTTACTTTTTTTGAGAAAAAAAAATGTAGATCTTGATGAATGTCACGAAAAAGTCGTTCGGTGTCAGTTAGATAAAGGAGATGGGGCGAGTGTTGGCTTCACTGATGGCAGGTGATGGCGTCGATAGATTATCCAAATGGTGAAGAGGGTGTGTAGAATTTAGATTAGGAAACAAGAGAGAGAAAAACATTTAATAATTGATATGTGTAAAATTATCCAAATGCCCTCAACTATAAAAAAATAAAAAAAAAAGGAGAAAAAAATAAAATGCTTATATTGAGTTTAATAATTAACTCACTAAGATCACGTTTGCAAAATATGAATGTCCTATTTATATATACACACGTTGGCGGATCTAAAGCTTGATGTGTGGGCTCACGGGAACCCACACTATTTCGAGGATCTAGTAAAATTTTTTGTTTCCGAAAGTTTTAAAAGTTACGGTGAACCCACTAATATTTTTAATAGTAAATCCTCTATGTGATAAGATAAGAATTGTCCATATATTCATCTTTTGATTTTCTCTTTGTGATTTACCAGCAAGCGAAATAGTAGTTATTGGCGGTTAAACAATTGAGACAACTTAATTCCGGTAAAATAAACTTAGCAAATTCCGTTTATATTTCTAGATATTGTCTTGAACCCCACAAGGGATGTTGCCCCTTGACCCCTGCCTGCTGACAGGCAAGCAGTGCAGCCATAGGGGCTCTGCCCCAAGACCTCGTAAAGGGGTGAGACCCCCTTGACTCCTACTTGGTCCGGAGTTCAAAAATCTTAAACGAGCATGCTTTTCACACCTTTGAACTCTTTACAAACGATGATTTTTGGTTATTGACTTAATATGTCAAACTATTATTACATGATGAATATTACAAGAACCAAACCATAAATTTTCATGTCCGGTTCTATCTAATTGAAGTGTATTAAAATAGTGAGCCCATTGAAAAAATTTTCTGAATCTACCACTGTACACATATATGTATGTGTATATATACCAATACAGGTGCATTATGCATACATAAATACGTACATACATGCGCGCGCGAACATACACATACATTTAGTTCAAACAAGCCATTAGGGGAGCAGACCTTAGAGAGAGTTTAGGGCTTGGCATAATGATAAAATAAGGTTGCTCAGCTTGTCTCATTCATTAATGACTCTTTTCAAGCTCAGCTTTTTAAAAGCAAGCAACAAGCCAAAAATCTTTGTATCATCCCGAGAAGTTAGTGGCATCGATCAATTGGTGAGGAGTGTAATAGTTGGTTGGTGGTAGTTTGCTTAATTGGTTAGTGGCCGGTAGAGGCAAAGTTTTCGTTGGCGTATTGGGTTTCATGTGGCAAGCGGTGGTTATTTGTTACAGCGGTCGATGGTTGATGGTGGTGTTAAGTGATGCGAGAGGTGGTCAGTTGGTGGTGCGGGTTGACGTGTTGTGTTAATGGTAGCCCATGACTGACGGTGCTTGGTGACTAGACAAGCTAATGTACTTAATATAAGCCCACTCATGTTTCTTGAGAAGGTAACTAAAACCAAATTTAACCCTTTTGTGTTAATTTTTTGTCATTTTATCTTTAAAATCATGTTCTAAAATTTTTGTTGATTGTTTCACCAAAATCACTTTTGTATTCAAAATATCTCATATTCAAACATCCAAGCATTCAAAGTATCTAAGGAATCTTGTCTCAATAATAAAGGAGTACATAAATATCGTAAGACACGAGGGTTCAAACCCCACTTGGGGCATTTCCTTTGATATCTAGGTGAGGGGTTGAATATGTCTTTAATCCCGGGTTCGATCTCAATCGGGACGAGGGTTTACCTATTCACATGGTTCTCAGGACATAATAATTGTCCCGTGCCGTAAGTGCCATTTAAGCCACCAAAGTGGGTCAAATATGGGATAATCATTGCATTATCATCGGTTGTTTCCACTTGTTTTGGAATCTATCTTTTTAAATCCCTATTCACTTATCTTGTTTGTTTCGTTCTTGTCTTGAATTCTCTCGCTTTTGTCTCGTCATCAATGTTTTCAGAACGATGTTTAACCACACGTCTTATTGGTTACTGTTTAGACCGTTCAAAACGGGTTCAAGAACCGGATGACATAACTAATATATATGATCATTGGATTATCATCGGTTGTTTTCTCTTGTTTTGGAATCTAACTTTTTAAATCCCTATTCACCTATCTTGTTTATTTCGTTCTTGTCTTGAATTCTCTCGCTTTTGTCTCGTCATCAATGTTTTTAGAACAAGACCGGACGTTGAACAAAACGTCTTACTGGTTACTGATCATATCGTTTGAACCGTATTCAAGAACCGGATGACATAATAAATATATATAATACTCTAAAAAAATTACACAATTATAAACACATTTAATCAAACATAAATACTATTTAAACAAAAATAATCATGTTATAGGATTTGGTTTTAATGTTTAATTCTTTGGATTTTAGTTAAAAAAAATAAAAGAAATTCAAAAAAATTCAAAATCCGGTCCGATCAGTGAACCGTTTCACAGTACGACTGATTAATCGGCTCAACCGGCCGATTCGTTTGAAGGCTGTTCACAAGCTTATTTTGGACCAGCCAATTCATCGGTTCTTGGTCCGCTTATGAAAACCATTCTCGTCATACTTCTGTCAAAAACGAAATAAATATATCTTTTTCTTTGCAATATTCCAAAACAACTTCAAACTAACACGTAAAATACAGCATTACAAATGACCAAATAAATCATTAGCATATATTCAACCATTCAACAAATGCATGTGACAAAAAGCTTGATTCTTAATTCTCATAACACAATTAACATAAACGAAAATTTCAAATATTTCCTATCATAAGCAAATTGATATATGCACTTAGCCATAAAGTTTAGATCTTTAAAAAACATTATATGGTTTAATGATTTCAATAAAACTAAGACACCGCCTATGATGTTAGTTACATAAAAACTAATAATGTGAGTTCCCCCTTTTTATATAAAAAAAAACTTTTAAAATAATAAATTTATAATAAAATCTATTATATTTAATAAATAAAAATCATTGGGAGACACATGGCACAATTCTAGGCTATCTAATTTTTTTCCCCCCAAAAACTTGACCCGTTTAAGCTATAACACGCGGATCCTTTTCTTATGTTAAAAAACCACGCGGATCCTACATGGATGGTTTTTTTACCCGTTTTCTACACCACCGTATTCTAGAAGCCTCCTCATTTTTTTGGTTTCTGGAAACGTCTTCATCTATCTCTCTCTGGAAGAACTAATTCAAAAAACCCTAATATCAACCCTCTTCTTCCAAATGTAAATTGATTCTCGATCTCATCTATTTTATTTCATATGATTCTTCTCCTTACTCCTTTCGACCATTCTGATGATGTTTTTTTCGTTAATCACAGGTTATATCCGGGTGAAAAACTTCCAATGAACCATGATATCAAGCCATCTTCTTCCATTGTAAGTTGATTCTATATCTGATATGTTTTACATCGATTTATACAACAGATCTGTGTAAAAATACATGCAACAGATCACGATTGAGGTTTGGGAATTTGGGGTTTTTTCTTCTTTTTTTTCGTTTTCGTATTTTCTGTTATTTTGGAACAGATTATGTTTTGAATTTGTTGTTTTCATAATTTCTTGATCTCTGGAATTGGAAATTTAAGGTTTCTGATGATTGTATCTCATTTGTTTAGAAGATAGTTAAATCATGTGACTGAGATTGATGCAGAGAGGACACGCAACAAATTTTTATTAATAAATTTAGATACTTGCTCAATGCTCATATCGTTTTCTTCCTTTTTGAATTTTGTGTTTTATGTAAATGTTTAATCTATTTCTCTTCAATTCAGGTTTTTAATTGGTGTTTTCAATTGTGGATTTAGTCATGCTTATGATTATATTCCAATTATAGTCATGCTTATGATTATATTCCAATTATTAGTATATCTATTATGAACCTTTAAGGATAAGTGGTCTCTGTTTATAGATTTAAGTCTAGTAATTGATTATACTATTTGTAATTATCTCAGAATTGCCAAACAATTTAGTAAATGATCATTTCAATTTTAACCACAAAAAGCACATTCAAACACTATTTTCCAATGTCTAATTAGTGAGTATTGTTTAAAAAGTTATTTTTGTTAACTTTTTAAAATAGTTTAATTTTATTGTTACATATAATCTATTTAAATTTATTTAAATATAATAAAAATTACTAATGTATTTTCGGATGCATTTTCTTATATATATATATATATATATATATATATATATATATATATATATTCAAATCCAAAGATTGCATTTGAAATTACTCAAATTAAGATGATATTCGAATTTGCAACCTTACCGTGTTAATTAAAATAAAAAATGGTAAGTTTTAAATATCATTGATTGATTTCTTAAAAAATAATAAACTTGCTTCCATTTAATTAATGTTTTTATTTTGGAACGTTTAATTTATTATTATACTTACTATTTAAATTTATAAATGGGAAGTTTTAAATATCATTGACTGATTGATTTTATTATTATTAATTTATTATTATTGTTGTTGTTGTTGTTGTTGTTGTTGTTGTTACTATTACTATTACTACTACTATTACTACTACTATTACTACTACTATTACTAGTATTATTAGTATTACTATTATTATTACTATTATTATTACTATTATTATTATTATTATTATTATTATTAACAAAGTTACAAATGTATCTTTAACAACTAATGTATATCTTACCAGATGAACTGCAACTCTGAATATAACATTCAAAATTACTGCAAGACATGGCCAAATCATACGCTTATCATATTCATATTTCAAAATCAATAATAGTTTATGAAATATGATAGTACCAGCGCTTAAGCTTTAAAAAATTCTTAATTACTCATTGGACCTAATGTGTAATTGCACTAATGAAACATATTTTGCAGTTTAATATAGTGCATGTTTTCTTTTACGAAATTTTAATTTGTTTAATTAAATTATTTTATCCATTTTTTTTTAAACAACCTTATATTTAATATATTTCTTCGAAACAAGTTACATCAAAACAGCAGGTAGACGGGCAACAAGCTGCGCCGCCAACCCTTTCTGAATTGCAAATCCTAACCTTCCAAACACAAGCCAAACAACAGCAACTATGACCTAATTTTCATATTTCAAAATGACTAACAATTTCAACCCAGTAGCACCAAACCATTATGACTAATCATAATTAAGCATTGGACCTAATGGTTAAATACAAGTTGCAACCTGTAGGAATTGTATCATGAATATCATGCCTAGCTTGAAGAAGTAGAAGCCTAGCTTGAAGAAGTAAAAGCCTAGCGTATTTCTCAAAAAATTTAGACATGTATAATTTTTCCAAGTAACTAAATCTAACTTTTAGTTGCATGCCTTTGAATTATACTTCTAAAATAAGGTGCTAGAATGAGGTTGATTATTTGGTTAACATGTGAATTATTACTACCTAAAGTTGTTACTTATAAGTAATTTTAATCAAATTTTAGTCTTCGAAAATAATCATAAATTAATCTATTAATAATTATAAATAAAAATTATTAGGTACACTTGTCATTATTCTTTCATTTTCCCGCTCCTCTCTTTGTTTAATTAATTATATTTATTAATTAGTTATGAATTAATAGTAATAGATTATAATATGCATAATAATTAATATATTATTAAATAAATGAAATTAAAGTGAAATTAATTACGAAGCTTTTAAATGAACTCATTTTTATTTAACAATTTTTATTTAATTATTTATATCACAAATTTAAATTATATTTCTTAAAATGTTTTAAAACAATAATTATACTAATTGTTTTTATGAGTGATTTTAGAAATTTTTTAAAATTTAATGTGATTGGATGATTTCAATAGAAAAAATATATTATATTGAAATAAAAAACAAGTAATTTAGAAAATCTAATTTTAATTCTTAATTTTTTATTTGTATTAATATAAAATTTTATTCAAGTTAATTTGTGTGTGTTAAATAATATTTAAAAGATAAAAAGCTTAACGCATAGTTGAAACATTTTGACACATAGTTGAAAAAATGTTAACGCATGGTTGAAAAAAAATTAAATATTAAAACGTAATTTATGATTATCACAACAATTTTTAAACATATTTTGATGATTGTACGTATTAACAAATTATATTATATTTGATTTATATGTTTATACATAAGTTTATTTAAAGTGTGCAATTGACATGTTTTTTGTCAAAACTTTTTGTTGCTAAATATATATATATATATATATAATATTTTTTTCAGCCCATGTAACACACGGGATTTTAACCTAGTTTACTTAATATATATATAACATAAAACATAGAATATATATATATTTATTATCGATAGTATTAAATACTAGTTATTAATACTAATTTAGAATATTCAAGTAAAAAATTGTATATTATTAGTAACATTGTTTTTTTAGTTTTCATATTTAGAAATAACTAGTAATTTTACCACCATGCGTTGCAGCGGCGTCTTGAATTTATACTGTCGAATAAAAACATATTATATTTGATTAAACTTGTTTCCGAACTAAATTTATTTTGTAACATAGAACAACTAAAAACGTACGTAAAATAAACATAAAACGTATTTTATTTGACACGAGTTGTTTTTAAAAAAATTTGCATTGAAATGTAAATTAACTCAAATTTATAACAACATGCAAAGGGTAAACTCAAAATTTTAGAAACTCGCACGGGTCCAAATGACATTTTTGAAAGTTAATGAGTGAAAGTGTTAATCTCGAATAAGAGGCATAACTCGAATTTATACTAAAACATATATATATAGGGAATGGTTCGGTTGTTAACCCTTCCTTATTGCGATAACCGTTTAACCCAATTAAACCAATTAGAATATGACACATCATCCATCATAATTTCTCAAATAAGGGGTAACTATGGTATTTCATACCCTATGATAATTAATGTTTGTATTGTTTTTTTGACTTTTTCTACCCTCTTGAATTTTTGAAAGTATCAATTATTAACTTAACAAGGAAGCTACAAGTTAATTCTTCATTTTTCGAACGACGTAAAGTAATTATCTACTTATTAAACAAAAATAAATATCATCTTCTCCATAACAAATCACATATTTTTATTTCTCCATAACATTCATCACAAGCATTAATAAACATGCACAAAACGAGATGTATTCTAGTAAGAACCATCATATTTTGCTTTGTCATTTCTGATAATTTCTTATTTACCTTCATCAAATAAAAATAAAAAATAAATTACACTTGCATTTTTAAAACGTAAATTTACATAAATGAAATAATATATTATATAATTGCTATGAATAAACAGAATATACACAATTGTTATAATAATGTAAGTTGATGTAAGTTTTTGTAAGTTGATATAAATGACTTTGTTACGTTAATATAAGTAGATGTAAGTAGACGTAAGTTGACGTAAGTTGACGTAAGTTGCTGTAATTTGATGGAAGTCGTCGTAATTTGATGTAAGTCGTTGTAGGTTGATTTTAGTCGATGTAAGTTGTTGTAAGTTGATATAAATGACTTTGTTACGTTAATATAAGTAGATGTAAGTAGACGTAAGTTGACGGAAGTCGTCGTAATTTGATGTAAGTCGTTGTAGGTTGATTTTAGTCGATATAAGTTGTTTTAAGTTGATATAAATGACTTTGTTACGTTAATATAAGTAGATGTAAGTAGACGTAAGTTGACGTAAGTTGCTGCAATTTGATGGAAGTCGTCGTAATTTGATGTAAGTCGTTGTAGGTTGATTTTAGCAAACTTACTGCTCCCTCGCATTTTATTAAGCCACCCATTGCAAAGAAACCATAAGATAGTCGTTGTTCTTGTAACTCCGAACAACAAATTCAAGATTTGTAAAACTCCAAATTATATAACTTAATCTATTTGATCATAAAGTTCATTAAAATACATAAAGACCCATAATGTGAAATTAGGCATTCAAGAAACCAAAAAACTTGAAATTTAACAAAATTTGCAATATTCAATTTAATCAATACATATAATAATCCGTCTACAAACTTGTGACAATCGAAGCAGGTTGCTATTTTGGATGTTCACAATCAAAAAAGAGAGTTGTTAAGAATGATAATTGAAAAAAGCATGTTGCTAACTTAACAAATGTCATTCAAAAATTGTTCTAAACCTAAACACAACCAAAACATTGTCAATGGTTGATCCATACGAACACCTCAAAATTATAAAAACCCAAGATGGTACGCTTACCAGCCTAATGGAATTTCCCCAAATTCTGGCAACAGGCAACGACGACCTCCTCCCTGATCAAATAGTTTACAGCAAAGATGTCACCTGATGCCACCAAGAACACGTGGCTACGTATTTTCCGGCCTGCAAACATTCCGACCGGCAAGCTTCCGACGCGACATTAAACCACGATACTATGAAAAGACTCTCCGACGCCTTTATTATATAACCCCTTCATCGAATTTAGCTTTGACATCGTAGTCTCATGTGGGATCAGTGCTCGACCGGAGAAGAGTGGATGGAAGAAGATAACTCTTGACCAGGAACTTCAATGGAGGTTTTCAAATGAAATGAAGAAAGAGATTGGTAATAAAAAAGTTTGGTCAGTGATTTGATGTATACTTTTGAAAAGAAAATGACTAAATTACCCTCGCTGTACTAAAACTCCAATTTTTTATTACCCTTAAATCTTAGCCATAGGATGAATAAGATAAAGTTGATCCAGCCACTTATATTTAGTTAAACAGTTAACGCAATAACACAAGTTAACAAAAGATCCTCCCCCTATATATATATATATATATATATATATATATATATATATATATATATATATATATATATATATATTAAGTTAAGGAACGAAATGATTAACTTTAAAACTTTATAAACTCAATATGTATTGAAGTTGTGTTATAGACAGAAAAGAAAAACATGTATAATACGTTACGTTATAAACATGATCTGATATTGAAACGATTAAACTGTCAAATAAAAAAAAGAGAAGTATATGTCAAAAATACAAAAAAAAAATAAAAAATGAAAAATAAAAAATAAAATGGCAAAAAAACTTATTTGGCCGGTAGGAATCGAACGTGGAGCCACAGATTGAAACCCTAGAGAACTATCCATTTAGACCAACTTTTTTTCATATTTGTAAAGAATATATTAAAATAGGAGTTAGTTGATGCCTTTTAAAATCATCACCAAAGGTAAATAAATAACAAAATTGTTGCTGCCAAGATTGGATCTCACATCTTCATGTAAATGTGTAGAGTATCTAACCACTGCATCACATGACCTTTTTTTTTTGAATGTTTTCATTTATATTAACAATGATACTTGTCAATTGCAAAATAAGAGACAAAATAGTGACTGCTAGGATTCGAACTCGCGCAACCAAGCTGCCGTGCGAACGCTCTGACCAGTGCACCAAATGAGCCATTATTGACTTAGAATGAAAAAAGTTGTATTTATTATGAAAGTTGTCGGTGGTAAAACCCATCGACATTGCTTTTTAAGATATATGTAATACGTGATATGTATAAAAAATAATAATAATAAGAATGACTCATGACATTTATTTAAAATAGTTAATTCAGAGTTTGTATGTGTGTGTGTCAGTGTGTGTGTGTGTGTGTACAACTCGGTCAATATCCCATGTATTACATGTGTTAAATAAAAAAATAATAAATAGTTAATAATAATATGATTAATAGTTTATATAGTTTTATACATACGTAATAAAATAATATTATTATTTATTTAAACACTAAGTTTATTAAAGTTTCATTTTTGAATATTTCGTTTTGAAAAATAATTATTGAATATTTTATATTTCATAATAATTTGGATTCTAAAAAAATGTACACTTTTAAAATTAATATGTTTTAGTGCTTTAAAAACCTGCAGCCTCAGGGTAGCAACCTCAGAATCCAATTGGGCTACCCTGGCTTGTAATGTGGTGATAGTGGCCGTCAATTCCTGTATGGTGATGCTCTCATCCACCGGAATGGAATCATGGGGCGATGGAGTCCTGAGCCTAGCTCCTGCACCTCCACCACCAGATGTGGTTTCTTGGCTCCCTGGATTCTTCTCATTGAAGATGACCTCAAAGAAGTCATCAGCAATGTGAATTGCCACATGGGAGGTACTAATTCCTGTACCACTGTCATGAAGAACCTGAGAAGGTTCAACAGTAGTGGTAGTCTCCACTGTAATGACCCCTTCAGAACTTCTGTGGTCAACCTCTGTGCTGGAAGGCTCTGGGTCAGGAAACCTTGCTTGTAGTTCTGTCACCACTCTCATTAAAGTTTGGGTAGTGGGAGAGAGTGGGTCATCCAGAGCAACTGTAGAGGGTCCTTCAACCTTGGTGAACATATGGGTGGGGGGCACCGGTGGGTTATAATCACCTGGTGACCTGGGAGACAGTCCCTTAACTAAGGGAGTTGCTTCGACCGAAGCAGCCTCCATGATTGGGGTATCCCTTTGGATATTCTCAGGTATGTATGGTGACATACTTTGAGGGCTTTCAGGCTGGAGAGGGGCAGCCACTGGTTCCAGAGGAAGAACCAATTGTAAAGCAGTAGGTGTGGTTTGCACCTTGGGAAGAACTGGCCCCTACCAGTTCTTTTTGCCCTTTTCTTTGTGGGTTCAGAAGAAGGTGTCTGAACAGCTGTAAAGAGCTGCTCAGGGGTTCATTTGCATTTGTATGTGATTTTTATTGGGTGTGGGATAAAAGGGCAAGGTGTGGGATCAGCATTTGTTGGTTCTACAAAGCTGTCACCTTCAGGAGCATGGAGCTCCATGGAAGAAAGAAGGGAAGTGAAAGTTCCTGAGAACTGAACACTCTTCTTCTTGAGTTGTTCAAAAACCTTGGCAGTAACCAACGGGATATTATATATGTTCCCGGTCAGTGAGAGGGAAGATCCCAACTCACTGATAAAAATGTGCTGCAAAAATCTGTGATACATACAAAATTTCTTGGGTGACGACAGATTTTCAGCCAAATTATTGAAAATAAAAGCAGAGAAATTAAAAAGTTGATTAGAGATCAAGACATGAATAGCCGCAGCTAAATCAGAGGGAACTTGATCCCTACCACCGGTTTTATTAGACCAATGGTGAAGAACAACATGTATGAGATATTTGTAATTGTATGACACTATACCCTTCAAATAGGTTGTTGAAGGGAGAGGACCTTCGTACTCCAATGACCTGAAGGTCACGACTACCTCATCCCTTGTGAATGAGACCCCTCCACCGGCATCATTAAGATGAAGATGCCGACAGATAGTCTCCACAGAAATGGAGATGGGATGAGCATCAATGGTATCCATGAGAGTTCTACCATTGGGAGATGAGCAATAGAACAAGAACGCCAAAACTGTTGGTGATAAGATTCATACACCACAGCTTTGATGGTGAGTGCGAAGTGATACATGCTCCTTTGGAGAAAGGAGATGATTGGTGCGAAATCAGCATCGTGTTCAGCTGATAACTCCGCAACCAAGTTGTGAGCAGGTCGAAAAGCGAGTGATTCCATGGCAATCGAGGAGAATTTAGGGTTTAATTAGAGAGAAAACAAGGGAATTGATTTGAAAATGGAACAGTGAGAGAAAATGGAATGAGCGGGAGACCTTTTATACTTTCGGATGTCAGCATTTAATATAGACACACATTTAATTTTTGAGATCCGAAGTGCTAGAGAAAAGGTCTTCCGAGACATCTGTTGTGCACTGGGATTCTCACAATTTTCAGAAGGGGCAACTAGGTTCCAAAGATATTGCTATCGGAAGGAGTACATGAGACCAGAAGATGTTCTTCGGAAGACAGACACTTCCAATGCATATTTAAAGTATGTTAAATATAGCATCGGAAGCACTTTCTTCGGAAGGTTCAGAAAGGTTCATCAGATTGGATTATGCTTCGGAAGACATCTTCTTTTGATGACTATATATTGCTTAGACAAGCAGTTTTATTGAATCAGAAGATGAAGCTTCCGAAGGCAAAGTCAATGTATCGGAAGATGAGTACCTTGGAAGAATTAATGTCTTCCAAAGTGTGATTGCTTCTGACTCAAGAGTTAAAGAATACTTCCAAAGACTTTAAATATATTCAGAAGGATTATTTACACCTTGTTACAAATTCATTTATTCAAAATTGATCATACCAATGGTTGTTATTAAGTACTTGAATCTTCCTTCATCAAAAGCCTTGGTTAAGATATCAGCCAGATTGTGTTCTGTATCAGCTTTGACTAGATGAATTAACTTCTTTTCTCCACGTACAATCTCTGATAAAGTGATATATGATGTCAATGTGCTTGGTCTTCGAATGCTTGACAGGATTGTTGGTAATGGAGATTGCACTGGAGTTGTCAATCTGTATAAGAGTATTACAGAGTTCTACTTCATAATCTTTCATTTGTTTTTGAATCCAGATTACTTGAGCACAGCAACTAGAGGCAGCAATGTATTCAGCTTCTGCAGTAGAAGTAGAGACACATGTTTGCTTCTTACATTGCCATAAAACTATTCTGGACCCAAGAAACAAACATCCTCTTGATGTGGACTTCTTGCTAATGTTGCAACCTCCACAATCACTATTAGTGTAGGCCATGAACTGAAAGTCTGCATTCCTAGGATACAACAATCCTAGGCGTGGTGCTCCTTTGAGGTATCTGAAGATTCTTTTCACAGCAAGCATGTGTGAACTCTTTGGATTAGCCTGAAACCTTGCACACAAACAAGTTGCAAACATGATCTCAGGCCTGCTTGATGTGAGATACATCAAAGAGCCAATCATAGCTCTGTATATGTGCTTATCAACATCCTCCCCCTCAAGATCAGGGCGTAAGGATGTTGTTTTGGACATTGGGGTGCCTAGAGCTTCACTTGTAGTCCAAGAAAGAAAGTGAGCTCTCCCATTAAGCTCATTTCAAATTTAGACTTCATTAGTGCTTCAAAGTCCTTGCAGAGAGATTCATCAGTAGAACCAAAGATAATATCATCAACATAAATTTTGACAAGCATAATACGTTGATTGGATTTCTTGAAGAAAAAAGACTTATCAATAGTCCCTCTCTTGAAATTGTTTGACAATAAAAAGGAGGAAAAAGTTTCATACCATTTTCTAGGAGCTTGATACAGCCCATATAGAGCTTTATTAAGCTTACATACATGATTAGGAAACTTAGGATCCTCAAATCTAGGTGGTTGACAAACATATACTTCTTCATCAATTTTTCGATAGAGGAAGGCACTTTTGACATCCATTTGAAATACCTTGAAGTCTTTGGCAGTTGCAAATGCTAGAAATATTCTGATAGCCTCAATCCTTGCAGCTGGAGCAAAAACATCATCATAGTCGATCCCTTCCTCCTGTGTGTACCCTTGTACAACTAGTCATGCCTTGTTTTTGATGACATCACCTTTGTCATCCTTCTTATTTCTAAAAACCCATTTGGTTCCAATTGCATATTTACCCTTAGGTAAAGGGCAGATTTTCCAAACTCCTTGCCTTTCAAACTGAAGAAGTTCATCTTGCATTGATTCTACCCAACTGCTATCTTTGAATGCTTTAGTAACTTTCTTTGGTTCTATTTGGGATAGCGTCACACCCCGGGCCGGCGGGAACGGATCGGGTTTTCCCGTCGGGCGGAAGGTTCCCGGGGCGCGATATCTTGGAGTGATAATCAAATGATCAGATTGTTTACATAGCACATGAGATATAAATAAGAAATGCTAATCATGACATGAAATAGAATTACAAAGTTAAATTACATTGTACATCATAATTTAACTAAGTAAATCTAATCAAAAAGAATCAATGAGTTTATATCTTGAACTGTACAAGATATACAAAAGTGATTCACTGTTTTTGTCATATCAAAAGTATGCAGTCAAAAGTAAGCTAGGTCTTCTACAAGTCCACTAGCTTAACACTTGCACAATTGTATCTACACCTGTCCGTCACCTGAGAAAACATGCATTTAAACAAAGTCAACACTAGGTTGGTGAGTTCATAAGTAAGTAAATTGAAAACCAATGAATTGATCATGCACACATCCACAATGTCATCGTTGTTGCTTGTAATACTTGTTTCATCTGTACCACCCAATGGCCTCTCCTTAGTTATATGTACAAGTAGTGTATCACCTGATCAAGTATGCTTATATATAGGGAATCCTGAAAGGGTCAAGCCCAGACGCTATCCCACCACATACTCAGTCAAGTTCCACACCACTTGCGATACAACTAAAGATATCCATTTCCCCGCTTATTCATCGCACTTGAGATGTATTCAGTTATTGTATTGATGATAGAATAATATATTGTATGGGGTTTAACTATCAAACCGAAGTATTGATAACCCTCGATGTATTAAGGAATTTTAGATTAATATAATCTTGTCCTTGAATTATTCTATACTTGAGGTGGGTTAACTGATGATACTCTATTAAGTATTAAGAGTGTGAGTTAACCCCTTGCAACTTATCCTTGAACCATAGTGCATAGAGCCTAAAAGGAATCCAATGTACTCCTCACGTAATCAGAGTACAATGCATCCGATTTACCTCTACCACCTTGCATGTACCGCGGCCTCAACGAAATCTATTACTAGTAGTGTAACATGAGAGCAGATCACCTTCTCAACCTACTAGTCAATAGGGTTTTCGCTGGATTAATTACTTATCACTGTAGATTAATATCACCATGTGTCGCTTACCAGAACCTGACTTGAGGTCGCCCTGTCACCGGTCATACGTTACCGGCCAATGAATTGTTACGATCAACATACTAGCCCTACAAGCTAGAGGTTTGTCAAACCTATGGTACCACTATGCTATCGTCGGTTTAGTCACGTCAAACTAACTGGTCAGCGAATTTAAGGGACTTACATGATCACTTGAACAAATTGGCACATGATTGAAGTGATATAATGCAAACAGGTCAAATGTAACTAATTGTAATTGTATTCACTTGTACTCTTGTTCTCATTGTAATATGTTCTCCGTGATATTAACAAAGTTAAATAAGAACTAGTCTTATTAAGTTATGTTAATTAATTGAGTGAATGATGTTGTTATCATGAAATTATGTTATCATGATTATCATTCCATGCTACTTGTTCTTCTTGTAATATGTGTTGAGTTATAAGGTTAAGTATTTTAAGATCTAATCTTATTACACTTATTTAACTCTTGTATTGAATGATGTAGTAAAGATATATTATCTTTATATCATTCTTGTGTTTTGCTCTTGTAATCATGTCATCATGTTTCCTTGTAATTGTTGTAATGTCATTTCTTGTAAGAATAACTAAGTGTTGTAAGAGTTAACTTACTACTAAGTTAGTCTATTGTATCGATGAGTTATGATATTAAAAATATCATCATCATCTTATCTTTCCTGTATTCTTGAATTCAAACAAGCATGCATACAATGATTTATGATAATAAGCAGTTTAATATCAATTAATCAAAGTATTAACAATATGTAAGCAAAACTTTTAAATAAATAAAAGTAAAGCATGTTTCTCAGCCCCGAGAGTTTAAAATCAGTAAAGATTAAAGAAAAGGGGCATATGAACTCACCTTGTAGTACTGGGGTTTGACTTGACCTAAATGAGAATGCACGCGCTCTCGTTTGTATTCGTTGTGTTCACGATCCTGTATTGATTTGTTGTAACTTGTAAGTATAAACTTAATAGACTTCTGGGTGTGTATGTGTGGGTGTTAGCCCTAAGTTGGCTTTCACGCGTAAGACTTGGTCATGATCACCGTTCGGTCTCTTATGCAGGTTTTAAGTTAAAAACCTTATGAGTTATTATCTTGTAATCTTTGACTTGACTCATTCTTGTAATTGTACACTTTGATCTTATGAAATATGTTAAACCCGATGGTTTGAAATGATGTGTAGACCGAACTATGTGACCAAGTCCTATGTTAGGCCTCTAGGTAATTTGTTGGGCCCTAGGCCCAAACCTATGGGCCTTGGTCTGTTCTTGAACCACTAAGAGTGTTTGACCATTTTAGAACATGTGAATCAGTGATATACGGTGTGGCAATACGAAAGCTTGATCAATTGCTAAGAGGCCTAGTGAATAAGTGGCCTTGTGGGCCTCCATTGGGCCACGATGAGAAATTGTTGGGCCCTATGTGGGCCCAATCAAGATTTGTCGGGCCAAAGATTAAAATGAACTGTAGGAACCATGGTTGGGCCAGAATTAGGTTATTGACCAAGTAACTGAACAAGTGGCTCTCAAAATGAAGACAAGGGCCTCAAATAGGCCTTGGATTAGTCTAGGTGGGCCTCGGGTGGATTTGGCTGGGCCCAATGGGTTTTGTCTCGGGCCTTCATCAATAAAGTTCATGGGCCAAGCTGGGCCCTGCTTACATGGGTTGAAACAATCGTGGGCCTCGAATTTGGGCTTTTGGCCAAGATTGTGGCCTTGAATCACATTTTGTGGGCCATGGGCCGAAATTATTGGGCCCCAAGGGATTTCTCTCAGGCCCTGAGCACAATAAGTGTTGGGCCAACATGGGCCTGGATCAATTGGGCCGAAACTATTGTGGGCCCAATTCAAGGGAAATATGGGCCATTTGGGCTTGTGTGAGTTAATTCTATGGGCCAACTTCATTCCAAACAGGTTTTATGATCAAAATAGTTCATTTTGGGTCAAGTTGAACTGAAATAGAGCTTGGGCCTGTGTTGGGCCAGGTTATTGGGTTGTTGGGCCTCCTTAGCTAGGTTTTGGGCCTAGATAGCGGCCGAATAAGGTCTTTGTCGAATGGCCCAAGCATCGAATGAAGGTGGTGCGGTCGAATGGTGTCCCACGAATGAACCAGGGTGGCGACTGAGGAAGTGACGAATGGGGTTGGTCGAATGAGGCCACCATGTTCGGCCGAATGGAGTGTCTATGGTCGAATAGCATGTTCCCACGACTGAGTCTAAGCGAATGAGTGAAGCTCGAATGAATGAATGGCGAATGTCAACTGGTCGAATGAGAGGCTGGTTGGCGAAAGAGAGGTGGCCATTCGGCGAAGGGTAACTGGGTGGCGAATGTGAGCTGGTCGAATGACATTAGGGTCGAAAGAGAGTCATTCGGCTCTAGTCATTCGTGGAGCTGAGCAACACATTCGACCGTAGTAGGTTTGGCCAGAAGTCAGTTCCATTCCAAAGATTGAGATGATTTCGAAGATGGTACAGGTTGGGTGGGTTCTCCTGGTCGTGGGTTGCACGGTTGAGAGATGGTTTGCCGGCTAGAACATGAAATTTCAACTTAAGGGTTGAAAACCCTAATTTCGTGGTTTTTGCTTGCTTCATACCTCGAATTTCAGTGATGTAAAGCTTAGATCCGTTGTACTTTCTTGTAGAGGATGTCGAGGGCTACGCGTGGGCGAAAGAATCACTCAAAACCGTTGAGAAATGAAGAAGTTATGGTGTTTTGAAGGTTTAACAATGGTGGAGGGTGTGGTGGCCGGAAATTGAGAAGGAGAGAGAGGATGAAGATGATAAAATGAGAAAACATCCTCATTTTAGGTTTTTTACTACGAGTGGTGTCCGGGTCCGTTTCGGTTGCTCGGTTCGTAACTTCGTCGCGTAACCGGAAAATTACGCGTAATTTAAATAGATTTAAATAAAAGGATTTAATTTAATTATTTGATGAGTTTCAAAATTGTAAAAATGTTATTTATTTAATTTTATTAAATTATTTTTGTTCGTGTCGTGTTTTCGTTTTCGTTTCGTTAGATCGCGTAACCTTCGCGCGTAATTCGTTCGAATCGTCACCCGAACGAATACGACGATGGTTTTGCTTTCTGACTTTTGTTTTCTACTTTTCTGTCATTATTTTAGAACTCTAAACTCACAGATATGTTTGTGTGAATCGTCACTCACGCAAACACGCTGTCAGTTCGTTATTCTGAAATAACACTGCATTTTTGTTTAAATTGTGTTTCCTCACTGTCGGACTCAACTAAACATCCTGTTTTCATATTGTTATTGTACTGACTTGTCGGCCATCTGATTCCTGTCATCTGTGGACATCAGATCGCAACCGATATGTTTTCGTTGTTCACTTGTAAACTGTTGTTTCCTGTGATTCGTTGTGTTAACTGTACTTAAGTTTTCACTTAAATACACACAACTATTGTTTCAAATGTATGTTGTACTTACTGTATTTAGGTTTACACGAAAATACGTACAACTGTTCTTGCATTTAGAATCCCGTTAATACAAGTACTGTTTATGTATACGTATTTGCACATAGTATAAAGTGAAAGTACACATACCGTACGGACTTGCCGGACGATCTGGCACTTGCTGTTACAGTCTCCCCTTGTTAAAGAAATTTCGTCCCGAAATTTAAGCATCAAAGTCGGGCTTCAATTCTCGAACAGATGGGGATACTTTGCTTTCATGTTGTCCTCACGTTCCCAGGTAAATTCTGGTCCACGCTTGGAGTTCCATCGAACCTTTACAATAGGGATACGGCTCCGTTTCAGTCTCTTGACTTCACGTTCCATAATCTCTACAGGTTCTTCAATGAAATGTAATTGCTCATCAATTTGTATCTCTTCCAACGGTATGATCAATGTTTCGTCTGCTAGACACCTCTTGAGATTTGATACATGAAATACATTGTGTACTCCGCTGAGTTCATCAGGGAGTCTGAGTCTGTATGCCACTGGACCTATGCGTTGAGTAATCTCAAACGGTCCGACATACCGAGGTGCTAGTTTGCCCTTAGCCCCAAAGCGAACTACGCCTTTCCATGGGGACACTTTCAACATGACTCGGTCACCCACGTCGAATTCCAAAGGCTTACGCCGTTTGTCTGCGTAACTCTTTTGGCGGCTACGTGTTGCTTGTAATCGTTGTTGTATCTGGGCAATCTTATCAGTAGTTTCCTGAATAAGTTCGGGCCCAGTTATTCTGTTGTCTCCCACTTCAGTCCAACAAATTGGAGACCGACATTTTCTACCATAGAGTGCTTCAAAAGGAGCACATCCAATGCTGCTGTGGTAGCTATTGTTGTAGGAGAACTCAATGAGTGGTAAATGTGTGTCCCAACTTCCACCGAAGTCTAGGATGCATGTTCTCAACATATCCTCTAGGGTTTGAATGGTGCGTTCGCTTTGTCCATCCGTTTGTGGATGATAAGCGGTGCTCAAGTTAACACTTGTCCCTAAGGATTGTTGCAATGATTGCCAGAACCGCGAAGTAAATCGACTGTCCCGGTCCGAAATAATAGACAACGGCACACCGTGCCTTACTACTATTTCATCGATGTATAGTCTCGCTAGTTTCTCCATCTTGTATGTCTCTCTGATTGGCAAAAAGTGTGCGGACTTGGTCAATCTATCAATGATGACCCAAATCGAATCATGTCCGCTGGAAGTGCGGGGCAGCTTGGTAATGAAATCCATAGCTATTTGCTCCCACTTTCATTGTGGTATCTCCGGTTGTTCCAGCAAACCCGAAGGTTTCTGGTGTTCAGCTTTGACTTTGGCACATGTGATACATTTGCCAACATAAGTGGCAATGTCTTTCTTCATACCCGGCCACCAATAAAATGACCTAAGATCTTGGTACATCTTATCGGCACCAGGATGAACTGAATAACGTGTCTTGTGTGCCTCGTCAAGTATGAGTGTTCGAAGTTCATCTAATGCTGGAATCCAAACACGATCCAGATAATAGATAACTCCGTCTTGTTTTGTCTTGAAGTGTTTCTCGGCTCCACAATCGAGCTCGCGTTTCAGGTTGTTTCTTGCCACTGCTTCCTGTTGTGCTTGTAAAATGTGATCTCTCAAACTGGTTTGCACAGTCATTCCCATAGCACGAACGCGTAAAGGTTTGACTCTTTCCTTCCGACTCAAAGCATCTGCAACAACATTTGCTTTGCCCGGATGGTATTTGATCACACAATCGTAATCATTCAGGAGCTCAACCCAACGTCTCTGTCTCATGTTAAGCTCCTTCTGATCAAATATGTGCTGTAAACTCTTGTGATCTGTGAAGATAGTGCATTTGGTACCATAAAGGTAATGTCTCCAAATCTTTAATGCAAAAATCACAGCTCCCAGTTCAAGATCATGCGTCGTGTAATTCTTCTCGTGTATCTTCAGCTGTCGTGAGGCATAAGCAATGACTTTGTCTCGTTGCATTAAAACACATCCGAGTCCCTGATGGGAAGCATCACAATAAACTACAAAGTCATCATTGCCTTCTGGGAGTGTTAAGATTGGAGCATTGCACAATCTTTGTTTCAATGTCTGGAATGCCTCTTCTTGTTTCTGAGTCCACAAAAAGGGTTCAGACTTCTGTGTGAGCTTGGTGAGAGGTAAAGCTATCTTAGAGAAATTCGAAATGAATCTCCTGTAATAACCTGCCAATCCCAAGAATGATCGAATCTCTGTTGGTGTTGTAGGCACATCCCAGTTCTTGATTGCTTCAATCTTGGTAGGATCCACGTGAATACCATCACTGTTAATCACGTGACCCAAAAACTGAACTTCTCTTAACCAAAATTCACATTTAGAGAATTTGGCATAGAGTTGTTCTTCTTTCAGAAGCTCCAAAACTGTCTTGAGGTGTTGCTCATGTTCCTGCTTGGTTCTTGAATAAATCAGTATATCGTCAATGAAGACGATTACAAACTGATCTAGGTACGGCTTGCACACCCGGTTCATTAAGTCCATGAACACAGCCGGTGCGTTAGTTAATCCAAATGGCATCACCATAAATTCTTAATGACCATATCGAGTACGAAAAGCCGTCTTGGGTATGTCTTCTTCTTGTATCCGGAGCTGATGATAGCCTGATCTCAGGTCTATCTTTGAGAAGTACTGTGCTCCTTGTAACTGATCGAACAAATCATCAATCCTCGGTAACGGGTACCGATTCTTGATGGTGAGTTTGTTGAGTTCTCGATAGTCGATGCACATTCTGAAAGTTCCATCCTTCTTTTTAACAAAAAGAACCGGAGCTCCCCACGGGGAAAAACTCGGTCGGATGAATCCTTTATCGAGAAGTTCTTGCAATTGGTTAGACAACTCTTGCATTTCCGATGGTGCGAGTCTGTAGGGAGATTTGGCTACAGGAGTTGCTCCCGGAATCAAATCGATGCGGAACTGCACCGCTCTCTCGGGTGGCAGTCCCGGTAAGTCATCCGGAAACACTTCTGTAAAATCTCTCACAATTGGTACATCTTGAATCTTGATTGCTTTCTTGTCTTTCTGAATCACATGGGCTAGAAATGCAACACATTGTTTCCGTAAGCACTTGCGAGCTTTCATGCACGAAATTATCTTGACACTGCGTTTCGCTTGGTCTCCACGAATCTCCAAGACCTCATTGTTTTCCATAGGAATACGTAGTAGTTTATCAGAACAGATGAACTCAACTCGGTTAAGAGATAGCCAATCCATTCCGATGATGATGTCGAAACTGCCCAGCTCCATCGGTATCAAGTCGATAGAAAATGTATAATCACCAAGTGTTAGTGGGCAATTCCTAAGTACTGTGTCAACTGTAATCTGTTTGCCATTAGCTATCTCAATACTATAAGGGGAGTCTAATGATTCCTCAGCATGATTAAGATGGCTAGCAAAATCGGATGAGATAAAACTCTGATCTGCACCAGTATCAAATAATATAGAGGCATAAAAATCAGATAGGAGAAATGTACCCGTAATGACGTTCGGGTCTTGTCTAGCTGCAGCAGCTCCTATTTGAAAGGCTCGTCCTCTTGGTGCTTGAGCCCTTTGTTGGTTTCTCTTGGGGCAATCCCTAGAGAAGTGACCAGGTTCACCACAATTGTAGCAGGACCTGCGATCAGTAGCAGCAGCAGTAGTGGCTGCATTGTTGTTTCTGTTTGGAGCTCCCGTGCTCCTGCAGCGGCTTGCCCAATGACCAAAATTTCCACAGTTTGTGCATTGCATGCACTGAGAGTTTGGCGCATGATGGTACTGGCAAGTGTTGCACAAAGGTGCAGTGCCAGTGTAGGGCTTTCTGACTTGCAGTGGTGGTGGCTGATTAAGCATTGGAGCCTGAGTAGTGGCAGCAAAGTTTCTTGCCACTTTTTGTTTCTTAGCCGGGCGTTTATCCGACTTCTTGGAAGTTCCAGCTTTGGATGTTCCAGTCTCATCCTTCAAAACTCCAGACTTAACCATCACCTTGGTAAGTTTAGCTGATAGGGAGATAGCAGCCTCCAAAGTAGCAGGATAAGCAGCCAACACGATACTTTGGATGCATGAAGGTAATCCTGCCACATAACGGTCAATCAGCTTTTCCAATGTTGGTACCATTTCTGGCACCAAAGCTACCAACTCATGATAGCGAGTGGTGAAGGTCATATGATCAGCCCCCTTCATCACATGGTTCGAGAGTTCCGTTTCCAGTAGTTGCAGTTCGTGTTTCGGACAGAACTCGTTCCTCAGAAGAAGCTTAAATTCTGCCCATGGCATCGCCATTGCTTCATCTCTTCCCTTTGCTCGAATCTGAGCATTCCACCATGTAAGTGCTCGCTTGCTGAATGAACCAGCTGCATAGCGAACTTTATGGTGTTCTGGACAGTTGCTAATGTCCAGAGTGTTCTCCATCTTTTCTAGCCATTGGATCAGTCCAACAGCTCCTTCAACCCCAGTGAAACTTGGGGGCTTGCATCCTACAAAAGACTTGTAGGAGTAGTCCGAAGTATGACTAGTGTTTCCACTAGCCTCTCCTGTAGTATGGCCAGAATTGTTGTTGTGGCCTTGGATCCTGTTTATCATTTCTGGTATGACATCTTTCAGCTGACTTGTCAGTTGAGTACTCAGCAGGGTTGCCAAGGCGATAGTAGCAGGATCTATCATCTGAACAGTGCTTGAGCCTGGTGGTGGAGAGTGTGGAGGAGGAGGAGGAGGAGGTGGTGGTGGTGAATGTGGAGGAGAGTCAGCTGGTGATGGAGTCGATGAATGCGGAGCTGAACCTAGAGTCAACGGTAATAGTGGTGGTTGTCTTCGCGGCGGCATTCTGATCATAACCGAAAAGAAATCGGTTAGTGCAGTGATCAGAAGCAGAAGACATATGCAAATAGAATCCTATATCATAAGAACTCTACATGAGGGTCCCTAGGTTATAGTCTAGGCCAAACCATTTTAGTAATATGACCTATATTTCTCTATAACCATGGCTCTAATACCAATCTGTCACACCCCGGGCCGGCGGGAACGGATCGGGTTTTCCCGTCGGGCGGAAGGTTCCCGGGGCGCGATATCTTGGAGTGATAATCAAATGATCAGATTGTTTACATAGCACATGAGATATAAATAAGAAATGCTAATCATGACATGAAATAGAATTACAAAGTTAAATTACATTGTACATCATAATTTAACTAAGTAAATCTAATCAAAAAGAATCAATGAGTTTATATCTTGAACTGTACAAGATATACAAAAGTGATTCACTGTTTTTGTCATATCAAAAGTATGCAGTCAAAAGTAAGCTAGGTCTTCTACAAGTCCACTAGCTTAACACTTGCACAATTGTATCTACACCTGTCCGTCACCTGAGAAAACATGCATTTAAACAAAGTCAACACTAGGTTGGTGAGGTCATAAGTAAGTAAATTGAAAACCAATGAATTGATCATGCACACATCCACAATGTCATCGTTGTTGCTTGTAATACTTGTTTCATCTGTACCACCCAATGGCCTCTCCTTAGTTATATGTACAAGTAGTGTATCACCTGATCAAGTATGCTTATATATAGGGAATCCTGAAAGGGTCAAGCCCAGACGCTATCCCACCACATACTCAGTCAAGTTCCACACCACTTGCGATACAACTAAAGATATCCATTTCCCCGCTTATTCATCGCACTTGAGATGTATTCAGTTATTGTATTGATGATAGAATAATATATTGTATGGGGTTTAACTATCAAACCGAAGTATTGATAACCCTCGATGTATTAAGGAATTTTAGATTAATATAATCTTGTCCTTGAATTATTCTATACTTGAGGTGGGTTAACTGATGATACTCTATTAAGTATTAAGAGTGTGAGTTAACCCCTTGCAACTTATCCTTGAACCATAGTGCATAGAGCCTAAAAGGAATCCAATGTACTCCTCACGTAATCAGAGTACAATGCATCCGATTTACCTCTACCACCTTGCATGTACCGCGGCCTCAACGAAATCTATTACTAGTAGTGTAACATGAGAGCAGATCACCTTCTCAACCTACTAGTCAATAGAGTTTTCGCTGGATTAATTACTTATCACTGTAGATTAATATCACCATGTGTCGCTTACCAGAACCTGACTTGAGGTCGCCCTGTCACCGGTCATACGTTACCGGCCAATGAATTGTTACGATCAACATACTAGCCCTACAAGCTAGAGGTTTGTCAAACCTATGGTACCACTATGCTATCGTCGGTTTAGTCACGTCAAACTAACTGGTCAGCGAATTTAAGGGACTTACATGATCACTTGAACAAATTGGCACATGATTGAAGTGATATAATGCAAACAGGTCAAATGTAACTAATTGTAATTGTATTCACTTGTACTCTTGTTCTCATTGTAATATGTTCTCCGTGATATTAACAAAGTTAAATAAGAACTAGTCTTATTAAGTTATGTTAATTAATTGAGTGAATGATGTTGTTATCATGAAATTATGTTATCATGATTATCATTCCATGCTACTTGTTCTTCTTGTAATATGTGTTGAGTTATAAGGTTAAGTATTTTAAGATCTAATCTTATTACACTTATTTAACTCTTGTATTGAATGATGTAGTAAAGATATATTATCTTTATATCATTCTTGTGTTTTGCTCTTGTAATCATGTCATCATGTTTCCTTGTAATTGTTGTAATGTCATTTCTTGTAAGAATAACTAAGTGTTGTAAGAGTTAACTTACTACTAAGTTAGTCTATTGTATCGATGAGTTATGATATTAAAAATATCATCATCATCTTATCTTTCCTGTATTCTTGAATTCAAACAAGCATGCATACAATGATTTATGATAATAAGCAGTTTAATATCAATTAATCAAAGTATTAACAATATGTAAGCAAAACTTTTAAATAAATAAAAGTAAAGCATGTTTCTCAGCCCCGAGAGTTTAAAATCAGTAAAGATTAAAGAAAAGGGGCATATGAACTCACCTTGTAGTACTGGGGGTTTGACTTGACCTAAATGAGAATGCACGCGCTCTCGTTTGTATTCGTTGTGTTCACGATCCTGTATTGATTTGTTGTAACTTGTAAGTATAAACTTAATAGACTTCTGGGTGTGTATGTGTGGGTGTTAGCCCTAAGTTGGCTTTCACGTGTAAGACTTGGTCATGATCACCGTTCGGTCTCTTATGCAGGTTTTAAGTTAAAAACCTTATGAGTTATTATCTTGTAATCTTTGACTTGACTCATTCTTGTAATTGTACACTTTGATCTTATGAAATATGTTAAACCCGATGGTTTGAAATGATGTGTAGACCGAACTATGTGACCAAGTCCTATGTTAGGCCTCTAGGTAATTTGTTGGGCCCTAGGCCCAAACCTATGGGCCTTGGTCTGTTCTTGAACCACTAAGAGTGTTTGACCATTTTAGAACATGTGAATCAGTGATATACGGTGTGGCAATACGAAAGCTTGATCAATTGCTAAGAGGCCTAGTGAATAAGTGGCCTTGTGGGCCTCCATTGGGCCACGATGAGAAATTGTTGGGCCCTATGTGGGCCCAATCAAGATTTGTCGGGCCAAAGATTAAAATGAACTGTAGGAACCATGGTTGGGCCAGAATTAGGTTATTGACCAAGTAACTGAACAAGTGGCTCTCAAAATGAAGACAAGGGCCTCAAATAGGCCTTGGATTAGTCTAGGTGGGCCTCGGGTGGATTTGGCTGGGCCCAATGGGTTTTGTCTCGGGCCTTCATCAATAAAGTTCATGGGCCAAGCTGGGCCCTGCTTACATGGGTTGAAACAATCGTGGGCCTCGAATTTGGGCTTTTGGCCAAGATTGTGGCCTTGAATCACATTTTGTGGGCCATGGGCCGAAATTATTGGGCCCCAAGGGATTTCTCTCAGGCCCTGAGCACAATAAGTGTTGGGCCAACATGGGCCTGGATCAATTGGGCCGAAACTATTGTGGGCCCAATTCAAGGGAAATATGGGCCATTTGGGCTTGTGTGAGTTAATTCTATGGGCCAACTTCATTCCAAACAGGTTTTATGATCAAAATAGTTCATTTTGGGTCAAGTTGAACTGAAATAGAGCTTGGGCCTGTGTTGGGCCAGGTTATTGGGTTGTTGGGCCTCCTTAGCTAGGTTTTGGGCCTAGATAGCGGCCGAATAAGGTCTTTGTCGAATGGCCCAAGCATCGAATGAAGGTGGTGCGGTCGAATGGTGTCCCACGAATGAACCAGGGTGGCGACTGAGGAAGTGACGAATGGGGTTGGTCGAATGAGGCCACCATGTTCGGCCGAATGGAGTGTCTATGGTCGAATAGCATGTTCCCACGACTGAGTCTAAGCGAATGAGTGAAGCTCGAATGAATGAATGGCGAATGTCAACTGGTCGAATGAGAGGCTGGTTGGCGAAAGAGAGGTGGCCATTCGGCGAAGGGTAACTGGGTGGCGAATGTGAGCTGGTCGAATGACATTAGGGTCGAAAGAGAGTCATTCGGCTCTAGTCATTCGTGGAGCTGAGCAACACATTCGACCGTAGTAGGTTTGGCCAGAAGTCAGTTCCATTCCAAAGCTTGAGATGATTTCGAAGATGGTACAGGTTGGGTGGGTTCTCCTGGTCGTGGGTTGCACGGTTGAGAGATGGTTTGCCGGCTAGAACATGAAATTTCAACTTAAGGGTTGAAAACCCTAATTTCGTGGTTTTTGCTTGCTTCATACCTCGAATTTCAGTGATGTAAAGCTTAGATCCGTTGTACTTTCTTGTAGAGGATGTCGAGGGCTACGCGTGGGCGAAAGAATCACTCAAAACCGTTGAGAAATGAAGAAGTTATGGTGTTTTGAAGGTTTAACAATGGTGGAGGGTGTGGTGGCCGGAAATTGAGAAGGAGAGAGAGGATGAAGATGATAAAATGAGAAAACATCCTCATTTTAGGTTTTTATACTACGAGTGGTGTCCGGGTCCGTTTCGGTTGCTCGGTTCGTAACTTCGTCGCGTAACCGGAAAATTACGCGTAATTTAAATAGATTTAAATAAAAGGATTTAATTTAATTATTTGATGAGTTTCAAAATTGTAAAAATGTTATTTATTTAATTTTATTAAATTATTTTTGTTCGTGTCGTGTTTTCGTTTTCGTTTCGTCAGATCGCGTAACCTTCGCGCGTAATTCGTTCGAATCGTCACCCGAACGAATACGACGATGGTTTTGCTTTCTGACTTTTGTTTTCTACTTTTCAGTCATTATTTTAGAACTCTAAACTCACAGATATGTTTGTGTGAATCGTCACTCACGCAAACACGCTGTCAGTTCGTTATTCTGAAATAACACTGCATTTATGTTTAAATTGTGTTTCCTCACTGTCGGACTCAACTAAACATCCTGTTTTCATATTGTTATTGTACTGACTTGTCGGCCATCTGATTCCTGTCATCTGTGGACATCAGATCGCAACCGATATGTTTTCGTTGTTCACTTGTAAACTGTTGTTTCCTGTGATTCGTTGTGTTAACTGTACTTAAGTTTTCACTTAAATACACACAACTATTGTTTCAAATGTATGTTGTACTTACTGTATTTAGGTTTACACGAAAATACGTACAACTGTTCTTGCATTTAGAATCCCGTTAATACAAGTACTGTTTATGTATACGTATTTGCACATAGTATAAAGTGAAAGTACACATACCGTACGGACTTGCCGGACGATCTGGCACTTGCTGTTACAGATAGAAAGCAAGAAAACAAAAATATGTTTGCTTCATGCATGGAAATCCTTGTTCTTACTCCTTCTTCAATACTGCCAATGATATTCTCAGTTGGTTGGGTGTTATGAATGTGCGTTCTTGGAATTACATCCAGCTGGGAACTCAAATCCAAGTTGTTGGGCTTAAGGATTGGAAGTACAACCTCAAGCTGGATTTCTGGTAGATCTTGGATTCTCTGATGTTGGACTGCTATGGGTGGATTTTATCTGGATAGAGAAGTTTCCACTGTGTTTGCTTCGTTAATAGGGCTCCAAACTTCCTCTTGACTCTGTGGAGCAAAAGTAAAGTCACTTAGAGGAACAGCCCGAGAGATGATGATTGTCTCCGAATGTGAGGCTGCTTGAGGTGTTGAAGTGGATTCTGCCAAGGTTTGTCTTGAAGCTATTAGCAGTTCAACACGAAAATCTTCCTCTCTTCTATGCTGAGCGGGATCGGAGGTAGCTGTCTGCGGTTCTAGAACATACTCTTTCACAAGATTAAATGCAGATGTGAATTTATCAAGATCAAACAACCAATCAGGGCCTATTCCAGGTTTATTGATAGTATGTTCATTAAACTGAACATTTGCAGATTCTTCAATAATCCTTGAATCTTTGATGTAAACTCTATATGCCTTAGCCTATGAAGAGTACCCAACAAAGTAGCCCTCTGCTGATTTCTTAGCAAACTTGGCTAGATAAACTTTGGTATTCAAAATGGTGCATTAACATCCAAATGATTTAAGAAACCCAATAAATGGTTTTCTCTTATGCCAACTTTCATAAGGAGTCATACCATGTGATTTACCTACCAATATTCTATTTTGGACATAACAGGCAGTGTTGATTGCTTCTGCCCAAATAGTTATTGGTAGGATGGCATCAGATAACATGGTCCTAGCAGCCTCAATCAGTGTCCTATTCCTTCTCTCAGCAACACCATTTTGTTGTGGAGTCCTAGGAGCACTGAATTGTCTTGTAATACCCTTGGATTCACAAAAAGAGTTTAAAGTATAATTTTTGAATTCAGTTCCTTGATCAGACCTTATAATTTTTACATTGTGGTCACTATCATTCTCAACCCTAATAATAAATGACTTCAAGATTTCAGCAGTTTCATCCTTGGTACTCAAAAAGAATACCCAGGTATATCTTGAGAAGTCATCAGTGAACACCAAGCAGTAGGACTTTCTACCTAGACTTTTCACACTTGTAGGGCCAAAACAAGTCCATGTGTAGCAAGTGTAGGACTTTTGTTATTGAATTTATCTATTTGGCATGATGAGATGATTTGTGTTGCTTCCCTTTTAGACAGGCAACACATTTATCAACACATAAATTCCTTTTTTGGAAAACACTTAACTAAGTTATTTTTGACAAGTTTATTCAGATTTTTCAAGTTTACATGACAAAGTCTCCTATGCCAAAGGGATGATTCATCAAGTGAGGCTTTTGAGACAAAGCAATTTATATTGCTAAGTGGTGAAGCTGTGCTCATGTCCAGCATATACATGTTGTTCCTTCTTGGAGCTTTGAGCAGAATTTTGTCATTTGTAACAACAAATCCTGCTTTCAGGACAATACATTCATGCTTAGTGAACAACATGTTATGTTTCTGGTCGCAAATATGTGAGACACTTAACAAATTATAATTTAATTCTTTCACATAATGCACATTCTCAAAACTTACCTTACCATTTGTTATTGTGTCTCTACCTGTGATGTATCCACCCATAGGATCACTTCTAAAAGCAACTGACCCTCCAAAAAATGGTTCATGTTTTTGTAGGTGGGTCTTGTTGCCCGTCATGTGCCGGGGGCAGCCACTATCAACAATTCACAAGTTTCCTTTTGAGTCTTGTTGTCCCTGCACATGATTAGAAGTGAATTAGTTTCTGATGGGAACCCAAGCCCATATGGTCTTGGGTTTTCCATTTGCATCATTATAGGAAAATTTCTTTGAAATCATCTTTGGTGGAACAGATGATATGCTTGCTGATGGAATAGGAGGTTGAGTAGAGTCCTTTCTTTTCCAGACTCTCTTGACCTTTGGAGCTGTTGGAGGAATTTTCTTTTTCTGGCTTCCATTGAAACCAACTTTTGCTTTCTCTTCTGATGGTTTTGATTTTGTATCGAGGTGGGGCCTTTCTTCTGATGGACCCTTTGCTTTCGATGTTCAGTGTGACTTCTTGGTTTTGTCAGAAGCAATTTTGACATATGCTTCCGATGTTCCCTTTGCTTCGGAAGACTTCCTGCTCTTCCTCTTCATGTTGTCAGAAGTACCTGCTTCCGCAGTTTCCTGTGATGCTTGATTGATCTTTTTCTCTCGGAAGCAAATTTTTCTTCCTAAGAAAAAGATGATTTGCTCAAAGATTTCCTGCTGTTTTCTCTTACTTTTGATCTTGAAAGTGTTCTGCTTCTAGGATTGAAGAAGCAATCGGCAGCAAAATGACTTGTATCTCCACACATAAGACACACAGTCTGAACTTGGTTTGATTTCTGAAACTTCTCTCTTGTGGAGGAAACTGAGCTGTGCTTTACTAAACTTGATTGTTTTGACTTGGGTGTTCTAACAGGACTTTTGTTTGGGTGATTTACCTAAACCTTAGATGTGCTTGCATTTCTATTTCCTGATCTAACCCTGTGTGACTTGTCAGATGGACAAGTAACATATTCATTTAATGATGTGCTCCCCGTTTGCACATATTCAGCTTTGACAAAAGCAGGTGAAGTTTTCTTGTTTCTTTTTTTATGCTTTAAAACTGATTTTTCTTTTTCAAAGAAAATGGGAGTATCATCCTCAAATGAACAGGTTGACTAAGTAGGGCTAAGATCACGTGAGTCATTTTCTTGAGCAATCTTGTGTATATCCAAATCCTCATCATATACAAGACTTGCTTCAGGTTTGCATCGTACCTCCACCATTGGAGTATAAGCACATGGAGGTTCCATTTTATTGTAACCCACCCCAGTACCCTTCTTCTTTACCAGCTCAGGTATCTCAGTCATTTAGAGAAGTTTCTTAAACTTCTCACCTTGACTGAGAAACCTGTCATTGTATGACTCAACCAATACAAGTTCTATTTTGGCAGTTGTTAGTCTTTCTAAAAGATTGTTTATTTGACACTGCTTGTAACTGTCTTCATGTTTTAAACTGGAGATAGTCTTTTCTAACTCCTCAATCTTTTCTTTGTAATTTATTTCAGCTTCAAAGAAATTTGCCACTATAACTTGTATTGACTCAAGCACATCACAGACTTGAGCATTAAAACGTTTGTAAGCATTTAATTTTTCCAAACTTTCAGGGGTACAGTGTCATCTATTACCTTGAATGTGGAAGTGGATTCATTGGCCATCAATGCATTGTTTGAGGTAGATGCTTCCTCAACTTGAAAACTCTAGTCAGAGAAGTCATGCTGCTTTGCAATGTTTTCATTGTTGGATGGGCTTGGTGCTTTGTAGTTTGGCTGACCAGAAGTTGATGGTTGAGAACTTTGAGATTTGCACTCTCTTGCAAAATGTCCCAACTGCTGACAGTTATAGCATTTGAGTTTAGACTTATCCAGACCAAACCCAGTTTTCATGTTATGATTTTTGAACTGTCTTCTAGTTCTCTAGTAAAACTTCTTTGCTCTGTATGAGATCATGGCCATTTGGTAGTTGATGTCCATCTCTTCCAGGTCATCTGCAGGGATCCCATCTAGATCCTCCTGACACAAATGAAAGTAATTTGTTTCTTCTGCCATGAATGCTCCCTAACCTGAGGTGAGCAGTGGAGTTGAGCTTGCAAACGGGTTTGAATGAGATGTTGATGGAGTTGGTGTTTTTGGAATTTGACAATGGATGTGGAGTTTGATTGGGATGTGGAGTTTGATTGGTATATGGGTTGATAGTTTTGAAATGGAGAATTGTGGATGGGGGCATACAAAGCAGCTGAACCTGTAGGAATTGAGGTTGGCTTAGGTTCTTGGGCATCAATCTCCATTTGGTATGCACTAAGTATACCAAACAATTCTCCCGGCTTCAAAGTTCTAAGATTTTATGTTCTACGAATAGCAACATAATAGATATTCCAGGCTTGTGGAAGTGATCTTAGAAACTTCCTGATGACATCTTGATTCTCCTTCACCCCTGCAGCAGTTAACTCATCAACTAGTTGAACATACCTTAGATACTGAGAAGCCATCTTCTCATTGTTCTCTTGGCAAAAGTTCTCAAACTTTTGCTTCAGCGTATTCTTTTTAGTCTCCTTCACATCGTCAGACCCTTCATACATCTGTTGCAAAGAGTTCCACAGCTCTTTGACAGACTTGCATTTCTTGAATGCATGTATGATAGAGTTTGGGATTGCCATTTGAATCAGCCATAGTACTTTAGAATCCACTTCCATCTTTTTGTCATCTTCTTCTGAGTACAAAGATGGATCTTTTGGCACAGGTGTTCCACCAGTACCTGCAGCAGCAACAGTTGGAATTAATGGTCCCTCAAGAACCGACTTCCATAGCTTGAAGTCTTGATTCCTGATAAACCCCTCCATTCTAACTTTCCAGGTGTCATAATCATCTGGTGTAAACATAGGGGGTTTGCTAAGCGTGCCATTTTCTGTGTCGTGCTTGTTAATTGTTGTCATTTTATCAAAAGGATTTTGAGCAAAGAGTAGTAGAAGGTAACAACTGGTAACTTAAGAATGGTTAGTTACCTAAGTTAGAGAGCCAAGGCTCTGATACCACTTGTTGGATCGGGTTATGTAACTTACACAACACTTTCAGAAGGTATCTTCTACTAAGTTGATAGATGCGGAAATTCTATCAACTTGATTTGCAAAAACAGATTGAAACAAATACAGAAAACAATTATAAATTCAAGGTCAAAGTATATTGCATTGAACTGTTGATATTACAAATTTTAGCTCAAGCACAAGCGCACTTACTAAGTTACAGAAGAAGGATTATATACTAAAACCTACAGTTGTATCCTCGTAGGGATACAAGGTTGTACAAAATACTAGAAGCAAACTAATGCTAAAACTAGTATATGTTATGGTCTTAACAGGCCAAGCCATATTAATTACAATTAATACATAAGACTCCATTGACTTTTATAATAAATGTCTACATTACAAAAGGCATTAAATTCTTGATATCTCTATAGTTTTGACAAATATCCTTTGCTACTTACTATCATATGAATGTCTTCTTTGTTGGTCTTCAAGGAATAAAGCAGCTCTGATTATTTCTATAAGTATATGGAATCTTTGTCAGAACCAAGTCTTCGGAAGTCTTTGTATTCGGAGGCTATTACACAATCGGAAGCAGTTGTCTTCGAAAGTCATTGTCTTCCTTGGAAGATCTCAAAGAACAAGGCTATCTTCCGAATGTACTTGTTCTTCTGAGGAACTTAGGTTCCTTCCGAAGACCATTTACTTCCGGAAGACATCACTGTTCTTTTGAGACATGTATTGGACTTCAGGGAGTTGAGGCAAGGACTTGGATAGTTTTGGAAAGCATCAGCCTTCATGATCTTACAAAAGATTATTTCAATGATATATACTCAATAATTATAATATTAGAACTTTCATATTGTGTTCAATGAATCAAGTTTTAAATAACTCGAGTATTTCATATATTATAATTTTGAATTTTGAATTTTTGAGTAGAATTCAAATTCGAGATAAATTATTCGCGTTCAAAATTCGAATTCAACTTGATTCGATTTCAATTTATTTAAATAAATAGCTCTAATATAAAATTCAATTTTTTTATATATTAAACTAGTTATATATATATATAATAAACATATATACATATATAAACATATATAATTCGAATTTCGAATTGAATCGAATCGAATTGAAAAATACAAATTCGATTCGAAATTCAATATCAGGCTTCGAATCGAATCAAATCGAATTTCGAATTAGTGATTTCCGAATTAAAATCGAATCGAATTTCCCATTTTCGAATCCAGTTCGAAAATTGAACATTTCTACTCCCATATGTTATTGTTTACGTGTTTAACATGTTACTTGATATTGTGTGATCCTAAATGGTAATTTTATAAGCAATATTGCTTTAGATTGGTACCTGAGTATATAAGATCCAACATAAATGAGTTGGGATGCCATGTTTCAAATTGTGTGACTGTTGTCTTCACACAAATGAGTGAATTACCATATAATTGGATGTTTACTAAGGTGGTGTTTGTTTTTTAAAAGGTAAAATGTCTACGGATTACATCTGCAGATATATGTAAAAGAAGAGATGTATCAAATGTCTACCATCTGCTAGAAAAAGAGTGTGTTTTTAACGTCTGTTAACTGTTAAAATAAAATTGTGGTTGTGTACGACTAGAGGTGCACAAAAAAACCGGTTAACCGGACCGTTTTGGGTACCGGTTATCGCAACTGAATAAACCGCCGGTTAGAGACCGGTTTCGAAATTTTGAGCAAAAACCGGTTAAAGTAGAACCAGCTTTTTTGAACGGTTATAAACCGGTTACACATTTCAAAAAAACTAGCTGTTTGTTACCGTCGAAGGAAAACTATCCGTTGGGGACCGGTTTAACCTGGTCCTGAATAATTCAAAAAATAGCCGTTTGTAGCCGTTTGAAACCTTTTTTTGGACCCTTTTGCCCCTAAGAGAAAGTATAAATAGACATGGGTGTTTTGGTTTGATCACACAACATCTATTCTCCGATTACGCTACTAAACACTCGAAAACGATCAAAAATGATCATAAACGCTCAAAAAACGATCACCTACTTCTTAATTCAATCTCGATTTAATGGCAAGCTCACAAAGTGCTCAAAGTTCCGTTGGTATTACTGCATCCTCTTCAACCGAACCAACCGTTGTTAGAATCAAAGCTATAACGAGAAACAAATATCTATTCCAACATTTCGACTTATGTTTGACAACGCCATATGACAAAGCAAACCTTGGAAGTATTTCATGAAAATTTAGTCCAACGACGTCGGGCTAAGATTTTTCCTAGGCGATGTTGGGTCGCCATTGAGGAATTCACCAGTTTATTTGGAACTTTTAAAAATTCAACAAGTGTTTTATTGGGTGTTTATTATCCCATGTATTGTTTGGTTCTTCAACAATTATTTATAATGACATAAAAAATAACGAATTTCAATCGGAAGGCGATATATATAGGGGAATGTTACTTCCAATGAAATTAAAACTATTGAACTTTCAAGGTATGTCGGCCGTTTTTACTTGTGTGACGACATTAAACACATGTTTCAATTGTTGAAACATTAATTGATATAATTGTTATTGCTTTGGGTTTGGATGATCCAAACTTTTTTACAAACACTAAAAATAAATTTAACATCTATTTTCAAAATATGTTTGATCATTATTTACAAAAGTATGTTGAAACATCTAACATACAACAAACAATGTATGTGGCTTTTAGTTCGAGTAGAAGCCTAAATGTTAACTTTGATTTGTTTAGCACTTTAAGGCAAAATGTAACCAAACAGGCTCGAGATACTGGCGCAAATAGAGAAATTGGAAGATACCTAGGGACGGATTGGATCTCTTGTATTAATCTGGAAGAATTTGAAAACTTTGATATTTTGGCCTGGTGGAAACAAAAGGAATCCCAATTTCCAATTCTATCTACCATGGTCCGTGATTTACTAAGTGTTTCCAACCTTCTACGGTTGCTTCGGAATCTGGTTTTTATCTTAGTGGCAAGGTTTTATTGATACAAAGGACGAGGCTTACTCCAGCATCATTGGAAATGTGCATTTGCTTGAAAGACGATTTGGACGCAATGGAACACGCACAAGACCACACAACACTTGAAGGGGAGCTTGAGGTAAAAGAAACAATGCATGGGGTGGAAGTTGAGGAAAGAATAACTTTACCACTTTCTAATGACTAACAAGCAATGGATGAATTGAAGCAGAACAATAGACCGAAACTCCAATCTGAAGCACATTCCGAAGGCTAATTATGATTCAGATTTTATATTTCTTTTTTTATTTTGTTTTGTTCTTAATTTATCTTGTTGAAATATTGTTATTTTATTTTAATCTTACTTAATTTTTATTCTTTAAATTTTATATACATTAAGTTTGTAAACTAGTAATAATTTTGAATAAATATTCATTTTTTATTTTATTTTAATTTATTTATATATTTTAATTTTTAATTTTTATTTGTTTAATTTTTTATTTTTTCGTATTTTTATTTGTTTAACAAAAGGTATAAAAACGGTCAAAAAAAATAAAAAAAACGATTTTTGTACCGGTTCCACCGGTTAATAACCGGTTCGGTTCCTTCGGTTATAAGAAACATGTTATAGAAACCGGGTTTTTAACATAACCGGTTATTGGGAAAAACCCGGTTTCTATAACCTAATACCGGTTCACCGGTTCGGTTATTGGGAAACCAGTTTCCCACGGTTAACCATTTTGTGCATGTCTATGAACGACGGCGGCGGTGGTGATGGACGGCGGTGGCGGTGGCGGTGGCGGTGGCGGTGGTGGCCGACGGTGGTGGCGGTAGGGGTGACCAACGTTGGTGGTGGTGGTGGTGGATGGTGGTGGGCGCCGGTGGTGGTGGTGGTGGGGGTGGCCAACGGTGGCGGCCGGTGGTGGCCACTGATGGTGGTGGCAGGCGGTGGTGGTGGTGGGTAGTCTCTGCAGACCTTAGAAGATCCTAGAAGTGGTTGGGTCGCATCTGCACCAAGAAGGGCACGCGCAGACTTTTTTTAATGAAATATCTTCGAAAAACAAAACGTCTATAGATACCAACGTCTACGCGTGGTCTGTGCGGCGCAGATAAAAGAGGTTGTGCAGACGTTTTAAGGAAAAACAAACAGCAGTTAAGACACCGACTACGATGAAGAGTTTTTTAAGTTTATGAATGAGTTTATTATAATATCAGTTGTAAACCAAACATGAGAATGATTGAGAAATCAATTGACCAACTTCATTATGATCAATTCAAAATTTAATTTAAATAGTTGCACATATCTTTGAATGTTTGTAATTGTTACCCTTATTGATGTTACCTCTATTATAATGAGATAAAAAGGTTATTTCTGAATAAACTCTCGGCTAACTTTATTTATCTAGAATATATGTTATAATTGATTCTTTCTGCATACTATGATATGTGTTGATGAATCCAGATCCACGTCGGGTGTGGCGTCGAGCCAAGTTGTGTCTTGCTATCCCATGCATGCATATGGATCCTAGCTGCAACAATATATAAGATCTACGTTATAGTGCTCGCGGGGATTATCCCTATGGACACTCCAACGCTAAAGTCAGTATCTTATGAAAGATAATAAGATGAAGAATGCATAATAATATGGACAATTAATTATGAAAGATAAGATATGAGAGAAGTGATGGACAATTAATTATGAACATAGCCAAGGCTCTCTAGGAGGACTACAAGAAAGTGTTGTCTTGGTCATACTAGGAACCAAGATCTTACCTAATGCCTGGTCAACAATTTATATAAAGGAACATAGCTGGGAGAGGAAAGAAATTGCTAAAGGTAGGAATGATACTCTTGGCCTTACTACAGGAGGAAACCTCCTACTACAATACTCAGACATCGGGATAAGTCACCGGTGGATCGGAGGTGATATGCAAGTGAAAGTGAGAATAGAATTAAGAGTTGCTGTGGAACGTGGAGTCATGTATAAATTAGCCTTGCTCCTCTATTTGTAATGTTGGGAATCCTATGAGCTTGTGCCCTTCATTCCTTTCCTCTATGAGAATACGATCTTCTTGGTTTCCTTGTATTTTCCTTGATACCTTCAACTATTTTTTTTGTGTAACTCATTGACTTTAACTTTATCTGCTATCATGTTGTAATTAGCCAGCCTAATCTAGAGAATTTCATTTTTTAGACCTTGGCTTCACCCATTAAATAAACCAAGGTTCCCTTTGTTGTACTATATATTCTTAGCCTACTCATATGTGAATGAGCGTATTTAATATGCTACATGTTTTGCTCGTCGAGATTATCTTGCCTTACATTGTTAAGTTGTTTTGCAAGTTAGCCAGGATGTTTCATCTAATGTTACCGTTTTAGCAAGTTGGTCATGATATTATATCCTACGGAATCAATATGTTTACAAAGCAATATAGTTGATAGTATTTTTGGTCTATAAATCAACGTATTTTGTATAAGTTTTTCTCTCTCTTATAGTATTCTCAATGGGTGTAGTATTTGAATGCCGTTTTGAATATTTATATGTGTTTGTGTGTGAGAAACCAACAGGTTGTGATTATTCGATTAATGCTAGTAACCATAAAACAAACCATTGCAAGTCTTTGAAGACACACTTCCTGTACTTCGAGTATCAAGGTCATGACATGTGCATATGCGTGCAATGCACCATTTTTAAACCCTCATTCAGTGTTTTTAAACCCTGACCGGATCGGGTTTTGGCCAACTCATATGACCCGGATATATGCTCATAACCGTTTTTAGGCGAATCGATGAGATCGACGGCGGCCGGCGGTCTGACTGGAAGTTCGGAAAACCTCTGGTGGAATCACTTTTTTAGGTGTATAATATTTGGATTTTTTTTTAAATTTTTATGTATTTTATATATTTATGTATATAATATTTACTAGATTAAGTCCCGTGTAACACACGGGTTGAAAACTAAAACATTATATATTTTGTAAGAAAACTTGTTTTGGGTAAATAACGGTTTTGGCCTCGGTTTAAGTGTTTTAACAATTTCAGCCGAAAATATAATCTTCTATCAATTCAGCTATATTAGATTTTGGGCCAAAACCGTTATAATAATCAAGTTTGAGGGGCAAAACTGATAGTTGTCTAACCCATAGGGGTTGAATTGATAAAAGATTATATTTTATGCCAAAATAGTATCAATTCAGCTATATTAGATTTTGGGTCAAAACCGTTATAATAGTCAAGTTTGAGGGGCAAAACTGATATTTGTCTAACCCATAGGGGTTGAATTGATAAAAGATTATATTTTATGCCAAAATAGTTAAAACACTCAACCTTAGGGGTCAAAACGGTAATTTATTCCTTATTTTAAATAAAATTTGTCTTTTAGTAAAACTTATTGTTTTTTTATAAAACATATATTATTTTCTAAATTAATATAGGCTTAAGATATATATGTTTTTTAAAATTTTGATTTTTAAAAAAATTTCATATTTTACAAACTTTTCTTGAATTGTATTTTTTTTAATAAAAAGGATTTTATTTTGAATTTATTAGAAACTATTTTATAATATGAAAAGATATATAATAGTACTAGCTTATTAGCCCCGTGTATTACACGGGCTAAATCATAAAATTATATTAAATAATATGAATTAACAATTAAGATATAAAAATTGTAAAATGATTTTTTTGATAACCTTTTGTGTTTTAAGTTGCAAAATGAAGTTAATTAAAATTAAATATTAATCACAGAATGATCATAGATTTAATATTCAATAAAATTTGAAACCATTCATAAAATATAATTATCATCGTTATTCTTTCTTTAATTAGAATTTAAAATTTTTATGTTGATTATCTTGATAATTTAATTTGAAAATTTTTTAAATTTCAAAATTATTAATCAAAAATGAAAAATGTTTGATATGATTAAATTTTTATTAGTATTTAAAGAAAAATAAATATCATCTTTTTAAATTAAGAAGTTCGACTACATTTATTAAATTTAATTTATTTTTAAAATATTAAAAATTAATATAATGATGACAAGTGGCATCAATTGCAATTTGTCCATTCATTTGATGGCATGTGGCATGTAGTTTAACCTATTAACGACAAGTGGCGGAGTATTATTCTTTTATTATATACTATGTTACTAACCCGTGTAAAACATGAAGTTGTATACAAAAATAAGCACTTGTTAAATTGATCACTTATAAAAAATTAAATATAGATAAAGTAAACTTTTTAACATTTTCTAAAAGGAAAAATAGTATACTTTATAAATCTTTAAACACTTTTTTATATACAAGATTGCATATACAAAAACAATATTGTAATAAATATTTGATTATTAAATTTAGTTAAATTATTATTCATTGATTAAAATTAATTGAATATTTGAATAAAAGATTTGAAAATTTTGAATTTCAAAATTATTGATCAAAATATGAAAAGTTTTGACATGATTGTATTTTTATTAACATTTAAAGATAATTTGACTTAATGAATTTACCTCATTTAAAGTATGAATTAATTATATTTATTAAATGAAATTAATTTTTAAAATGTCTATAATTAATATAGTTTTGACATGTGGCACACATATGACATTGATAGCCTAAAATGATTCCATGTGTCCAAATAGTTAGTCTTTTATTAGATAGTATAGATATAGATATAGATTATAAATATAGATTAGTCATTAAATTAATAATTATTTGATAAAATAGAGAATTTATTATCATTAATATGAAAGAGATTTAATTGAAATATATAAAAGTGACACATGTCAATGGTAGTCTAACAAATTGACATGTGGCAAAATTATCTTTGTTTATTATAATAATAATAACTAGGTATCTTCCCCGCGCATTACGGCGGGCTATCACAGTACAATCCCAAGAACGGATATTATATAATTTGTAAAAGCAGAAATTACACAACAAAATTAAATACATCATCACAAACTAAACCTTAAGTCCTAAAACATAAACCTAAACCTTAAACCATAAACCAATAAAAACCCAAATCTCTATCAAAGTCTCTCAAATTCATTGAAACTCAAATCTCTAAACAAATATCTCAAATTTAATAGCCTTATCTATGTTTATTAATTTTCAAAGTTAACAAACTTCTTCCGATCCAAGTCTAAACTTTCAAAACGTCACTATATGGATCAAACACCTATAAACCATACATTACTATTAATATATATATACACACTATTGATTATTATTATTATTATTATTATTATTATTATTATTATTATTATATATATATATAATATAATGGGACCCACCATTTATTTAATATTTATATTTTAACTATTCATTTTCATCATCTTTAATTATATATATAGTAATAAGATGACTTCATCTAGTTTTTAAATCCGCTCCAATCGGTACGATCGCCGACTTGTAAAGAGACCGATTCGACGTTCGGTCCGGTTTTAAAAACATTCCCACTCATTTCTCCCTCATAAATAAGAAATTAATGTCCTCGATTAGAAGGCATAGTGAAAATGATTCTCATCAACTTGTGAGGGTTCGAATCCTACTGTTTGCATGTTGGGTAACAATTAGTTAATAATGAACATGAACACTATTAAACAAGAATAAACGAACAATAACACTATTGAACATTTATAAGCGAACATAACACTATTGAACAAGCATAAATGAACGCAAACGACAAGTTTCATAAATGTAAATACATATCATCCTTATATTAGATAGTTAACGAACATAAATGAACTTAAACGAACACAACCGAGCAGTTCATGAATGTAACCTTCGGGGTTTTCTTATTCAATTTATAAATGCAATTATCTTTTAATTAAAATAAACTAAAGTTCATGGGGTTTAGACTTTTATTCTTGATAATAAAAATATTATTATGAATGATCAAAAATAAATCTTACATAACTTTAGTTTATTTTAATTAAAACACAATTGCATTTATAGATTGTTTAAGAAAACCACAAAGGTTACAATGAACATAAATAAACGAACACTAGGTGTGTTCATGTTCATTTATTTAATTAAACGAACACAAATTTTATGTTCATGTTCGTTTGTTTATTAAATAAGCGAACATAAACGAATTTTTCATCGAACAGTTCATGAACATTTCGCAAATTGTGCGGTTCTTTACAGGACTATCGGTGTTTCTTATTTTTGTTCATATATTTTAATGCTTTTGAGTATTCTTGGTCAATTCACTTGGTCATTATCCTAATTTTATTATGAATTTTAATCATTTTGTGTTTTTTTAGTTTGCGTCGAGTCAGTTGTAGTAGTTCATGGTGTTATTACTATGGATATGTATGAAACTGAAAAAACCAACTCAAAACCTAAAAACAAAAAATTCAAAATCTAAATAACTGAACTCACTCTTGCAAAAGTCAGTCTTTAAGGCCGAGTACTCGCTCCAAAGAGTTGTTCCGAGGTCGAGTACTTCCTGAGTATTACCCGAGTCCTCCCCGCCTAGGGCCGAGTCCTCCCCGATTACTTGCTTTAAGGAGTTGTTCCGATCTAGGTGCGCCTAACAACTTTTGCAACATTGACTGAATCAAATAAAAGCTGAGGTACTTGGTGCAAGTTTTCTAAAAACCAAAAGTTGAGTTTGGTTTGGTTTTAATTGAAAATAAAAGCAAAAAAACCGGATATTTGTTTATTACATGTAAACTTGTATATATATGTGCAAAATATAAAATTTGAAACCAAAGCCAAACACAAAACTAAAAACCGAAAAAAATAACCCATTTCAAATAGGTTTTAGAAACAAACTGTAATTTCGGTTTTGGGTTTGGATTGAGCTAAAATCCAACCCCTAGTTGTGACTTGATTTAATGTTGGAAATTTTGAAATTTTTCACTGACTTTGGATAGAAATATTATTTGCATGTGTTACCAATTTAATTATAAATTAGTGTTTTTGGGTTCTACTAAACGAGAACATCACAACGAACTAAAACATTTTTAATATGAAACTAATTGAATATCGGTTAGTTAGGTATCAGGGGAACCTAGAGATTTATCACGTAAGTGGATTCTCACGGTTATAAAAAAATGAATGATATATCAATGTTTCTAAAGTATGTGATAGAAACTTAAAAGCTATGAAATGAACTTGTCCCACAATAAAGAATTCTAATCCATGTGTTGGTTTATAGTAAAGGTGTGACAATTTGGTTACAAGCTCAATCCATTATTGTTTTAAATCAGTGATAGTAACAAGATCGTACTCTCAACGGTTAGAAAATATTCGATAAATTGTAAATGTGGGAGAAAACTGTGCGAAAAACAGAGTTCGCATTACCAGAATTTTGATAAAAAGAAAATTGGATAAACATTAGAACTCCGGAATCCTTTGCAGTACGCTAAGACCATTTGGGAACTCTTGGCGGTACGCGATTAGCCCAAAATATATAAATTTCCCCGGTTTAATTCGCGGTACGCCAAAGCTTCTCAGGCCCTCTTGGCGTTACGTGATGAAGAGTCGGCAGAAATAAATCTGCTAGAAAAATCAGATTTCATGCAAAGTTTATAATTTTTTTTTCTTCTCTCAAACTTCTATCTCAAAAATACAATATGATCAAACTTACAACCTCAAAATCTTGCTGTAAAGCCATAGGAACATCCTAATCAAGCTGGAAGTCATTCCTACAACATCGGATCATCTTTTGCAAACGAAAATCTTCCGAACGGGTAACGATTTGATCTCTCATACTAGTTTGATAATGTATAAATTAAATCTAGTATTTAACCACAATGCGAGGGTTATTGTTGTTGATTATTGCCTAGATGATGGCTAAGAATATGTGACACCCTGCAAATTGTCATCATTACTTTAATTAAATAATATTTTTATATTATTAAATCATATGTGGCACTAGAATTTTTTTAATTTAGTGTGACACGTGGCATGATAGTATAAACACAAACACATCGCACCATGATTCGATGAATTACCGGAAACGTACACACGTGTCTTGAACTCACGAACATCGGTGAAATATCGACCAATTGAAACAAACGAACAATAGTGAAAGATGGGTGAACATATGACAAACCAAATCAAGGAAAAGATCGAAAAAAGATAAACGATAACGAAAAACGAATGGAAAAAATCAAATAAATAAAAATAAGCCATTGGGCCAGTCCAGGACCCATCACGGTTCCCGAAGGCTGGGTGGCAAATTTCAATTCAGCCGAAACTCTTGGCGGTACGCCACGACTATGGGTGTTCACGGTCTGGTTTCAAACCGCGAAACCGCCCAAACCGTTCATCGGTTTGGTTTCACGGTTGGTTTTTTTCTCAAACATTCGGTCGGTTGGTTTCAAAAGTTTAAAACTGTAATAAACGGTTTGGTTTATGGTTTTCATAAAAAACTGATCGTAAAGAACCGGACCGGACCGTATATGTGTGTGCACGCGTATATATAAATATAGATATACGTATATACACATAGATATATCGATATATATATATAGGGAATTGATCAAAAATTAACCATTTCTTATTACGTTAACCGAATAACTACATCTTATTACTTTGTGCCCATATTAAAGTAAATCTAAAGGTGTAGGTTTTTTCTTCTTTTTTAATTAATGTAGGACTCACTTACATTAATAAAAAAAAGAAGAAAAAACCTACAGCTTAGATTTCCTTTAATGTGGCCCCCAAAGTAATAAGACGTAGTTATTCGGTTAACGCATTAAACGTGAGTTAACAAAGGACCCACACCCTATATATATATATATATATATATATATATATATATACATACATATACATATACATACATATACATATATATATACATATACATATATATATACATATACATATATATATACATATACATATATATATACATATACATATATATATACATATACATATATATATACATATACATATATGTATATGTATATATATATATGTATGTATGTATATATATATATGCATATGCATATGCATACATAGATGTTTATATAAGTGTGTATGCACATATTGAGTTCTTGATTTATTTCAAATTTTTTTAAAAATACATATGGACTTGGTGTAAATAGTCCGTGTGTAACTATAAAAGTTTGGTTTGATTCGATATTATTTTTAACGAGATCAAAATTCCAAACCGTAAACCAAACTGGAACCAAACCGTTGATAACGGACCGTTGATAACGGTTTGGTTTGGTTCGGTTTTTATTTTGAAGGGGTCGGTTTTGGTATTCATTGTTAAAAAACCGTTGTTAACGGTTTGGTTGCGGTTCCACTTAAAAACCGTAAAAACCGGACCGCGAACACCCCTAGCCACGACCGATCATTTTCCACCTCGGTGGTACGCCACGACTGATCATTTTCCACATTAGCGGTACGCGAAGCCCCCTAGAACACTAAAACTTTATAAAAACCATCCCTGCTCATTTAACTACTCCTACCCTCATTTCTCTCAAATACACACACTTCATCTCCAGTCAAAACCGCTGCCAAGCCTTTCCCAACCCTCTGGAAACCATAATTACCAACCTATGAGGAACCACCATTTGAAGGATAGAAGCTTGAAGGAAGCTTATAGGGGTCACACATTATCACCATAGCCATATTGCAGCTATAGAATCATTGTCGATAACTTCCAAAACCTATTACCATCTGATTCAGCTCCAAGGACCTTCATAAGGTAGTTTTTCTTGATAAATGCATATAAAAACCCACATGCAACCATAAATACACACATGCAACACTAAAATGAACACATGCACGAATTTGTGCATCTATGAACTTGTGTTTATGACCATGATTTACTAATTTGAGATGTTAGAATCATCTTTGATGAGTATTGTTGTATATGATGGCATTTAATGATGATTGGTGCATGTTACTATAAATAGTAACTTTGATGATACAAAATAGTGTTAGATGATGATCTAGACCTTGCATATAGCTTAAAATAATGATTTGGGGTTAGTAATGTGACTAATAACATGTTAGCAAGGTTAAAATTGATAAAATGGGTGTTTTGTTCATAAGTTGCTAAAACTGGAAACTTTGGTTAAGAGATTTGGTCATGCATGTAACATTTGGTGATGTTTGATTTATTTGATGATGTTAATAGTCATATGAACACATTTGAATCATTTGTTGTTGGTTAAAATGATGGGTATAGCCAACTTACCATGAAAGGAAACTTTTACAATTGTGGATTTTTATAAATTAGGACAATTGAGCATGTTTTTGATAATAATAGATGATTTAAAATTGTCACGCCTCCAAATTCCCACTTGCGGTGTCAGACCGCTAGGTGTGACGTGGCCAGAATCACAACTCTTATTCATATAGAACGACTCTATATCCGTTTGAAAATACGTTAGATATAAATAGTAAGTTGTCCATTGAACGTGATTTATGTGTTTACATGCAATATGTGATAAATGACAAACATTAGACGAACGATAATAAACTAACGAGTCACCAACGGGTCGTCGAGTCGACACGGTCAAACTTGGTCAAACATGAGCAAACACAACAACATGGAGTTGTTGTGCATAAACACAAACACGAACATGAACACGAACACACGAACATAAACTTATATATATCCTACGTGATATAGGTAGCAGTTAATGGACAAACGAGCTTAATACTTACGCAAGCACAACTTAGGTGGGTTTAGGGCTCCTTTTCAATTAAACTTTCTTCAAGCTTTAAACTAGGGGTAGAATACATGTTGTTTAAAACTATTTGTACTAACATTGTTTGTATGTTGGTTTATTGGGAACAAACTCATAAGTGTTGTGTATCGTATAAAGTACTCACACATTCATACCGCTAATGTGTATGCAACGAGGCAAGCTTAGATAGTACTATTGGGATTGACGTACCCCACACGGCGCCAATACTAATAGGAGGTCAGGACGTATGTAAACTCGACCCATCGCCATTATTTTTATGATATACATGGAGGAGGCACGACAAACAGTCTAGTTCGGTATTGACACAACTAACACTTAGGGCCTCGGGCCTGGCAAACATTAATAAACAACATGACATATGACAAACTCTATTTTTATTACTACTGTTGATATAAAACTGTGAACTCACCAACTTTATGTTGACACATTTTTAACATGTATTCTCAGGTAATTGAAACGCACATGGCTAGGATGCACAAGAAGTCACAGGATGGTGTCCTTCATGCATTTTAGGCCTAGGATTATTTAAACAATGTTTTGTCTTTAAACGTTTTAAAACAATTTACTTCCACTACTGTACTTTTTAATCTAATATTCCACTATGTAACTTTTATAAATATTTTGGGATATTTATGATATATTGACGTGTTTTAAAATGCATATAGAATCGTTTTATATGACCAACGAATCCGATCCTGCCACGTCACACCCGGCGGCCTGACGCCGCAAGTGTAATTTGGGGGTGTGACAGAATATATAGAAATAAAGAAATATAAATGTTAACGGTGAAATCTTCGTTTTGATTCGTTATACTACCCGATTATCATGAAACCGTTCTTTAGAGCATAATGGTTTTAACCTATTTGATCTTAACAATGGTTATGGATGACTTGATCATTCCTTGAAATGCTAGATCAAATCTAAGTGTTTTAAAGCTAATGACAAGAGTTAGGATAATCATTTGAATAACAATATGATGTTCATGTTAACAGTCAGATTAGTATATTGAATATGGAAGTTTAAAAGTCAGATTAGTATATTGAATATGGAAGTTAAATCCATTTCAATATAATATTCCTATATTTCATGATATCTAAGTGATTCTTAACAAGGATGGACTATTCCTAGATCAGAAATCAGTCAGAAAACTGTTCCGAAGATATAATCAACGACAATACCTATTTGGTTAATCTGAGAATGTTCTGATTAATTAAATGAGTCATAAACTCCTTAATAGGAACTTAATCATTATAGATTCCCAGTTTATCACACTTTGTGTGATATTCAGTTAAGGAGGCTGATTAAGGATTTAATATCAGTTTGATGACTCGAGTTGCAATGACATTGACATTGAATGTTAAGGAAGTTCTGATAAGCAAATTAAACACAAATAATTTATAAAACTTTAATTTAATGCTAAACTGAAATACAAGAACCATAACACAAATCTGCGCACTAACTATTGATTGCAATACTTCAGGTGAGTTTCGTACAACCCCTTTTCTTTTTAATGTTTTACAAACATCGGGGGTATCGTTATGAAATCTTTATTAAACGTGTGATATGCTTATACAACTGTATCTAGTGAACTCATGTGGGGCCGAACGAATAAACAAAGGAAGTACTATCGGGCTGACAATACATTTGCTGGGAGGATTGCATCTCCCCTAGTGTGAATGTTTGTTACTATTTCTAGTATCAAATTTAACGTAGTCATACTTTAAGGTGAGGCATCTATATTTACCTTCGAGTAATACTATATCTTTCAGTAGGAAAGGAAACAGATAGGGGTCACATGATTATTCCAATTGTGTCAATGCGTACCATTGACTCCACTTAACATATCATATTGTATCAAGTCTTGAATATGTATGAACTCACCAGTTTTATACTGACCTTTCAAACTCCAATTCTTTTACAGGTAGACAGTGACGATGTGTGAGAATTACAGTTTCAGGCACTTTGTAAATGAGTAACTCAGTATGTTTAGAATGTTTAAGTTGTGAACAATGAATGGTGATTTGTAATAATAATATTATCCTCGTAATAAATTTTCTTTAAGTTAACTATGTGTGTGTGTGATACCGAAACAAGTAAAGTTGCACCCGTCTTTAAGACATCACCACTATGCTTCCGCAATCTTCAAAGAATGAACAGTGATATCATCATTAGGTGACGAGAGGTGAGGGTGTGGCAAGAGATGTGTATGAGTCAGTTTTAAAACAAAAACCATAAATGACACTTTTGGTTAAGGTAATTTATAAACCGATTAGTTTCAGTTAATTTGATTTCATTAATCAGTTATAAACGTCTAGTTTGATTCGGTTAACATTTAATTAACCAAAATTTGACAAACAACCAAATTTTAACTTAAGCTTAAAATTTAACTAAAACTGAAAATTTTGACTTGTGTTTAAGTTCACATAAGGTTGTGGTAACACCAAGTATAATAAAACTCAGTTATTATTTTTAAAAGAAAATATAAATTGAAAAAGAATTATGATCGACTTACATAGAAATGAATTTACTAAGATCTCTTTTTATTATAAAAGGGCCTCTTGCAATTTTCATCAACCTAACTATGTGGGATTTTTATTTTTAATGAAATACGACAACTAACCCATTTTATGCTTCTTCTTAATTAGTGTTCATGTCATTTATGTATTATTCTTAAAATCTAAAAAGTTAGATTTAAGTTTCTACAATTTCTAGTTTCTTATCTTATGATTTTTATTTTTTGAAAAAAAACATGGTGGAGAACACAAACATATCCGTCATTGGAACATGTTTTTAATTGTTTTTAAGCTTTCGGTTCATGACCTTATTTCTTGACATGGAGTTAGGTGATCTTCAAATCAATACCTGTACTAATTTCCAAAACATAATATGAAAAAAGATAGCTTTAGGATTGTATCAGTTCCGTTCGGTTATGAAACACCCTTAACAATAATCATAACCGATTTACTGATTAATCAAAAACCTTAACTATAACCGTCGGATAATATCCGTTATCGGTTAATCCGGTTATGTGACGGTTTGGTTATTGGCTAATTCCGGTTAACGGTTATGGCTTGCTCACCGCTAGTTTATAGAGTTTTTATAGGAATGCATTCCCATATAACCATACACACCTAGTGGTAGACAGGACTCAGGATGGTGTGAGATGCCATGATGTATGACGAGGCAATATGCAAATGTGGCATTGTGATGGCGTATGAATTTCCAACATTCTTAACTCTACAAGCGCTTGCTTTGAATAGTTTCATAGGTGCTAGGGTAATCCCAACAATGCATTGTTCCGTTGTTGCATCATGACAGATAGATGGGTTCACTGAGTGACACGAAATCTATTTTAACGACGCCTCATACAATTTTGTATTGCATTTTGTTTCAATAATTTGTTCTTGTATATATGTTATTCTAATATTCTAATTATATTATTATATTGTATTTCAAATTAATGAAATAATAAAAGTATTTCATTATGGACGGCTTTCTACATTTAATAAATTTGTCATGGTGTAACAGATGCTAATAGCATAATTAAATGCTTGTATAGTTGTATATACAAGATTGAAAAATGGTGAAGTATATATTGGTGTTAGAAATAATGAATTAAAAATGAATTGAAGTTAGATATTAATATTACCGTTGAAGTATGAAAATATAATATTAGTTTATAATATTGTAGGTATCAACTCTACGTGATAAAACAATAAATATTTTCATATTGCAATCTGAATAAAAAACAATTAACAAGTTTTGGTTGGTTGGTTGGTATCAATTCATTGGTTGAAATTAAGACAATGATTTAAATATATTATACGCCGTGTGAAGTCAATTAAAAAGACGGTCGTGAAAACAAAATGTGTAGGGTTTTTTCATATTGACTTGGTATCACAAAATATTTTAATATATATATAATGTGATCGTTAACAAGCCTCTCATCGTCATCATCGACATCATTACAAATACATAATAATGTTAAAAAAGATTTTTAAAAACTTTAAAACTGATCCAAACAAACTTCGAACGAACTCATTTTCGTATAATTGAAACCAACTTGTTGAAGCATGAACCCTAAACATTAAATCCCAAGACATAAATCATAATACTAAAACCTAAACTTTAAACCAAACACTAAAACCTAAAAATAAAAAACAAGCTTGTCCTAAAACTTAAACTCTATAGCCAAACTTTAGAGCTAAAATCTAAAAGCAAATATTGTATAGTTCGAAGATATGGTTCCAACATCGTCGTAACGACTGCACTCAGGCTTTGTTTGAGCTGGTTTTGAGGGTTTTATAAATTTTTTTAAACATTATTAGGCAAAATATATTTTTTTGATCTTGTCCATATATATATATATTGAAAATAAATATGTGGTTCATATTAAAGTTGAATAAAAAATTAGGGTCTGATAAACAAATCAATTTTAATGTATGTTGAATTAAAAACCATTCTTACTTGAAAACTAAATGAATCATTTCTAGACATAAGTTTAAATAGTATATTAGTAACTTCCCCTGTTATATATGTGTGTGGATCCAGAAGACTATAAGTTCTGGAAGAAAAAAAAACGGTGTTCGACTTTCAATGCAAGATCAAAGCATCTTTTGACTCTGTCACAAAAAATACAAGGGAGAGTTGAATACAATAACAAACGACTATTCTTCTAAATAGTGTTTCTGTTTTTTTTCTTCCGTACAAATCGTATGAAGTCACCCAACATGTCATGCATGTATATTTTTACTCAACGGTGTAAAACCGGTTCTCAAAATGACATTGTAATATTGCCAGATGTTTTTTCTCTATTCAAAGTGGTTGAAAATTTTGATCTTGAAAGGTGCAAGTCTAGGCATTTAACACAAGTAAACTAGGAGTTGTTTCAAAATTAATATTAAGGAAAAAGAAAAAATTATTGTAGAATTGAGTTACTTTTTATTAATAATTATAATAATGATATATATTATTTCTAGAAAACACACTATCAAATAATCTATGCAAAACCGAATGATGAATAAATAAATATAAAATAAAATTTTATAGGGAGAAAATGATTAAAACAGTTCTTTAATGATTTTTCAACAATTCTCATTATAGTATCTTCTATTAATGCAATAACAAGAAAACTAACTCTTAGACTATTGTAATAAGGATTCGTGCTAGAGTGTTAACGAGCCGAGCCGAAACAAGTCGAACCAAGCCAGGGCAAGCTTGGACTCGTCTCAAATTTAAACAGAGCATGGCTTGGTTCGGCTCGGATCGGATAGTAAATCGAGCCTTAAATCTCGACTCGTTCTTAACCGAGTTCTCTCAAGAGAACTTGTTCCTCCAAAGGCATTATAACCTAAGAAGCGTGTGCTACGGTAGATGTTCACCCATCAAAGATTGTAACTACGGTTATTGGAGATTTTAGATGTAGTCTAAAAAGATGAAGCTAATGATGGAGATGTTTGGAGAGATCACTCTTCTCTATTTTGGTTTTTGTCTAGAATATGTCTTATATTTACTATACCATACTTTATCTATAGCGACGAAACAATGTTCACTTATAACGACGACATGTGTTTTTTATAAGGCCTTTTGACCCATTGAATAAGTAATCTTTATAGAGTCGTCGCTATAAGTCAACCTATACCAACGATGAATCGTCTTTATAGGCTTATCATAAGCTTTTACTAATTATAAATAAAACCCAATATAAATAATTTTAACTTCTCACAACGACTTGTATTCGGTTAAACTTCTATTTATTCAAAAAATAATAATGAAAAAAACTTGTCTTGGTAACTTCTTATTGACATAGATTAACCATAAATTTTAAATTGGTAAGAACGACATGTTGTTGCTAAAGGTTATTTTTTATATACTTTATTTAGTTTTTTCATTCTTTCGCTATAAATTTTGAATATATATAATAATACATCTAGATAGTCAACTGTCACACCCCCAAATTACCACTTACGACGTCAAGTCGTTGAGTGTGAAGTGACAGGATCAGAAGCACTAGTCATATAGAACGACTCTATATGCTTTTGTAAAATACACAGTTATAATAGAAATAACCAAAGTTGTTTAATAGTTATGTAGCGGATATAAATGTTTACACAGCTGAAGTATTAAATTGACACGACATTGTTCATATATACTTAATAACGTAAAATGTTTTCAAAATAGTTGTTATGCATGCAGGACCCTCTTCCTGAGACTCCATGTGTGTCCTAGTCTTGTGCATTCAGTTACCTGAAAATACATGTTAAAATGTGTCAACATAAAGTTGGTAAGTTCATAGGTTTAAGTAATAGTAAAAACAGTTAACAAGATATATGTTGGGCATGTTAAGTTGTAGGCCATAGGTCCCGAGTGTATGTGTTGCACATCTACCGAAACTAGACTGTTAGATGGATCCGCCGAGTCTATCGTAAAAACTATGGCATGTCGATATTACGCTTGTCCTGACCGCCAGTCAGAGTTGTCGACGAGCGGGGTTTGTCAGACCTAATAGCACTATCCAATAACGCCTCGTTCTTGTTTAACTAACGGTAAGATTTTGTGAAGACTTTGTTACGATATAAGCACATTCAAAAGTTGTTTGTACAACATATTATTAATACATATAAAATAGTTTGCAATGTATTCTCCCCCAAAAACAATTATGATAGGAAAATGGGGCTGTAAATTCACCTGAGTTGTAGCTGTGGTTGTTTGTGCGAACGATTGTCCTTAACTATCACATATATCACAAAGGTATTGTGAGTTCGTGTTCGCAATCATGTTCATGTTCGTATTGGCCTAACTAGACCATGTTTGTGTCCAAACAACTCTAAGTTGTCGTGTTTGACTGTGTTTGACCATGTTGACTCAACGACACGTTGGTGACTCGTTTAGTTCTTAAAGTTTGTTTAACGTGTGTTAAGTATCATGTATTGCTCGTAAACATATAAATCACGTTCAATGGGAAACTTACTATTTATAGTAAGTATTCATTTTTAGCAGGTTTCTATTTTTAGTAAGTTTACATAAAATCACCTTTTAACAATTCTAGAATGCTTGTTTTACCTAAATGATCATGTTATCACATAGCACGTTATCATGAGTTATTACTAAAACACATAATTCATGTTAAGTACCTAAAGTTACTAATTATATAAAGTTACTATTCTTGTCATGTTTTAACATCAAAAATCATGCAATTTCTTTCATAGCATTATAACAAGGCATTAACAATCATGTTTCACGCTTTATTCATGTCCTTACATCTTAATTTACAAAATCCCTAAATATCACAGGTTACTATTTTTAGTAATTTACCTCATTTATCATGTTTTAATATCAATATTCATGCAACAACTCTCACATTATCATAATATGGTATTTTCAAACACATTTCACCAACTAACATATTCCTATAATGTATTTCAACATCCCAATTTCAAAGTTACTATAAATGGAAAGTTTTCTATAAACATTATTTTAAATCACGATTAACATCATCAAATTACTTAGACATGACCAACATCAATATGCATGACCCAATTTCTTAACCAAAGTTTTTATTTTTAGAAACCTATGAACAAATCATCTATTTCATCAAATCCAACTAAACTAATGCCTCAATAAACACAACATTAGTCATAAATCATCATTTTAACATACCTATTATGTCTGAAATATCATCTAGTATTCATTTGCATTTTTAAAGTTACTATTTATAGTAACATATATCAAAATCACCCATTTCAATGAATCAACCGAGTTAACTCGCACATATCATCATTCATATGACATCAACACAACACCTTGATCAATCCAATAGGTTAAATTAATCATCAAAACATCCCAATACAGATTTATAAGTGTATTACTTCGTGCATGTGTTGATTTTTGTGTTGTATGCGAGTTTAAATGCTTGAATGTGTGTTTAAATGGGTTTTTAGTGCAAAAGGACTATTAGAGCTACCTCAATGGGTCTTGGATGTTGAAATGAAGCTAGGAATTGATGGGTACATGATCTGGGAGCCTCTGGGAATGGTTCTTCAGCAGCTAGACAGTGGTGATGATGGTGATTAGTTCTCCCAAGCTTCGTTTGGGTCCAAGACTTCAACAATCCTTCAATAAGGCTTGGTTGAGCTTCCTGAGGTTTAGAATGCTCTACGCAGAGTGTTTTGGTCGGAGTTGAGTGTAAGAGTTTGAATGTTGAGGTAAAAATGAAAAATAAAAGGAATGAGTTTGTGCTTATAATGTTTTTGGCTTATGGAAGGCTTCGCGTACCGCCAAGGACAAAATAGCCGGGTTCTCTATCAAGACACGCCGCGTACCGCCAAGGTGGAAAATAATCGATCGTGGCGTACCGTGACTAATTTCGGCTGAATTCAAATTTTCCCACCCATCGTCGCGTACCACGAAGGATCTCACTGGGATCCTTGTCGTACTGCGAAAGGTCCTGGGTTGGCCCAACGGCCCATTTTTATTTGTTTGATTCGTTTTTCGTCTGTCTTTCATTTTCGTTAATCGTTTTTCGACTTTTGTATTGATTTTGTTTGTTATTAGTTCATGTATTGTTCAATTAGTGTTCAATTGCATAAATCGTTCGATATTTCACCAACGCTCGTGAGTTGTTAGACACGTGTGTGTTTTCCGGTCATTCCTCGAATTACTGTGCGATGTGTTTGTATTTGCACTATCGTGCCACGTGCCACACTAAATTAGACCAATTCTAATGACATGTATGTAATAATACATTAAATTATTATTTAACTAAAGTAAATGCTGACCTAAAAATTGCGAGGTGTCACATCAACACAATAATTTATAACTTTATTAAAAACACAAATCACAATATATCCAAATATCTCAACACAATGACAAATTGTTTGAATTAAACATATGTTGTTATTGTTAGAGTTGTTACACTTCTTTCATTTGTTGTGTGTGTTGTAGTTTTGATTGTCTATATTGTTGTTATTGTTAGAGTTGTTACACTTGCTCATTCATTAGTTGTTGTCATTATTGTTGTGGATGGGATATGTATTATACATATGAGGGTGGGATGGCTCACAACACAACTAACACCCTTTATATGCTCATGCATATGATCTAAAGCACGCTTCATAAAACCAATCTCATGATGAATCAAGTTGACACATTATGTTTTTTTGATTTTTAGAGACCTATTTAACCTTGGAGAGTGATTCAGGAACACACATCCACAAACCGATTTTGGGGTGATTTTGGACAACCTAAAGCACGAAGAAAAACCCGATTCACAATTGAGAAATATTTGAAATAAGGAATTGAAGATTAATCATGATCATGCAAGGCTATAACACTCGTGATTATTTTCAAGTGTAGGACTATTATTAGTTATTCTATTCAATTTAGTTTACTCATAAATTTAGACGTAGATTTGGAACAATTACTTAAGATTTGATGGATTGTTTTTGCATATTACTTTGTTTTCAAGATCGAATTTGTCTTGTTTAGATTTAATTAACAATTATTAGTCTTTCGTTCTTCTTTAATTATTAACTATATATTGTCACTTGTTTTCATTGAGTACTAATTGCTTGAATTAGACATCCTAGCACATGTTCTTATTTGGTTCCAGATACTTACTTTAACATAATTGCGTTCTTTTGTTATGTGTAATTCTTTAATTCAAATTAACACACAAGTTGCGTCTATGTAACTTTACAATAGAGAGAACTAGGTTATACGTTATGCTTCATAGCCTAAACCCTAGAAATAATTATCTTTCTATTTACTTTTTACATTATCCAATTTTGATTCAAGTTTACTATTTTTTTGCAATTCATGATTACAATTTTTTTTTTGTCAATCAACAAACCCAATCAATTTTAAGTTTAATCACTCATGTAACTTAGTTAAAAAGAAATTAATTATGGCTTTACACCTTGCACAAACTTTTCGTTTACTTGCCATAACTAAGGTGATTCAAAAGACACTTAATTGCATCTCTTATTTGTTCACTACTTTGACACCAATCACTTACTAGTGTGGGATCACAATTACATAGATATATAGTCAATTAGATTTAGATTGAAAATCACTTACATGTGATATATACACATTCTTTGTTATTACTTCAAAAGCTATGTATTGTGGATGTTAATTCTAATATATGACCGAAATAACAACATTGAATGTGATAAATTCATATACATATATTTGCTATCATAGATAAATCTCTTGTTATGAATCCACCCAGACTTACTAAAGCATTTCCATTAATATATATTTGAGTAATTGTTGATATGGTACATGTCAGGGACGAAGGATCTAATGGGCCAGGGGTGGCCCCGGCCCCTGCTGTTTTTCGGCTCAGAAGCAGGTATGTAGTGGTATTTGGTCTGAAAATTTTATATTAACAGAGTCCGGCCCCTTTGGTTTTTCTTCCTAAAAATCCTTGGGCCCCCTTGGTTTCTAAAAAAAATATACTAAAGTTAAACTAGAATATTAATAATACGTTTAAGTGTTTAACGGTTTACTGTTTAAACTCAATTTTCAGTTAAATATAAGTATAAAGCTTAATTTATAAAAAGGTTAAAGCTTGAAGGGGCAATATGTAAATTTTAACTTAAAAAAGGGTGAATAAACATAAGAATAGGGTTGGTCGATTAGAAGTCTGGAAAAAAAATCACGCACAGCCGCACGTACCGATCTTCAATTCATAAGGTAATCTTCGAATTTGATCTTCAGTTCGTAAGTTATAGCTTGTGTTTGAGTACTTCTAACTTCTGGTTCACGATTCAAGCAATTAGATTGACTGATTGACTCCATTAACCCATTAATCCATACGCATTCATCCCATTAATCACGCATTCACGCACATACGAATTCGTCCCATTAATCCATTATTGTTACGAATTCACGCAATTAGTTTGAGTACTTTGTTGATTTTTGTGTGTATGAGAGGAGTTTGTTAAGAGGTCAATTGGAGATTTTTAATGTTGAAATGGCGAAGAATGACAAGCTAAATGGTGTATCAACCATTTCTGATCCATGCAAAACTCTGACGGAAACGAAAAAATGTGAGCCGTATTATTTGATTGATAGAGTGTTTCGGTTAATCCTGACACTTCCAGTATCTACCGCAACAACTGAGAGGGGATTTTCAGCAATGAAAATTATCAAGAATCACCTTCGCAATAAAATGTCGGATGAGTATCTTGCGGATTCCTTTTTGATTTATATTGAAAAAGAAATTGCTGAGAAGTTTGATTCAGACTCTATCATTGATGAATTTAAAGAGCTTAAGGGTCGGCAAGCTGAGTTGTCGTTTATCTTTCGGGCACTTACTCTTTTATCTTAAACATTTTATCTTTTTGTTTGTTAAAAACATTTTCTCTTGTTTGTTGATTTCCTTGTTGTTTTCTAAATTATATCTTTAAAGTATTTAATTGTTTTACCCGACCCGAATGGCCGACCCAATATAAGAAATATAGCAATAGGAAAACAAATATTGGCCCGTGGCTTTCGGCCCCCTACCGAAAAACTTCATGCTTCGTCCCTGGTACATGTGGTTTGCTAGCAAACCACCTAAACGTACCATCTCGGTAATTTACTCTATATATTTCTTTCATATGTTATAATCGATGTATTTAAGAATTAATGTTTTGTGATATGATACGACATGACATGACATGACATGAAAATGTTATGAGCCAAATTTATCTATATGTTGATGACAAATATAATCTTGATGAAACAAGTGAGATTGAGATTCGATATTTGATGTTGGAAAGTTGCACTAATGCTTCTTGATCTCTTGAAAATTTTAAATCTTGCATGTATATATAATCTGTTTAATCTCCCAAGTAACGTTGTATGATTGTTCATGAATAGTCTGTTTGTGACACTCTTCGCTGATGTGTAATGAATCGTAGAGTCATCCTATTAATAAACAAACAATTGTGCAATCAATGAAGTGCTAAACATTTGTACACTTGTCATGTAAATGACTAAATGAGCATTTGTAGTTTTGTACCATGGCTTGTTATTAAACATTATAAATTGGGCCTATTGATTCACATTTGAACAATGGGTCGATCTGTGCTTATAATAAGCCAGGTAGGCTAGTAAGATTAAAATCGGTTCGTTGTAATATGATTAAAGGAACGCATGAAGTCATGATGGATCAATTAGAGATATTGAAACGTAGATATAAAACACGGTTTTGTCATGTAAATTGAGATATAGAAATTATAAAAAAGTTAAAAAAGATGTCGTATGATGTTGCGTGTGTATGAAAATAAGTATATGTGTTACGTTGGTGACATTAATGTAATTAAATACAAAAAAGAAATGTATGAAGATACAACAACTCGCTTATGGTGATCAAATATAGATAAAAAAACATTTATATAATCATACTCGTGTTTTAGTATGTTTCAGTCATATTCTTCATGTTACCGGCACGTTTTCGTCAATCGATATAACTCATGATTATAGGGGAAAGATCAAATAAGAAGAGATTTTTGCCTAAGAAGAGTAAAAACTAATAATAATTTGAAATTTGGCATTATAATTTACGTATAACTTCATATTTTTTGTACTAGATTTTTATTTTTTATACTAGATTTTTATTTTTTTGTATTAGATTATTTTTTTTGTTCTTCATTTTACTTGTACTAGATTTTTGTGTTTTTTGTAATACATTTTTATTTTTTTGTACTGGATTCTTATTTTTTGTACTGTATTTTTTATTTTTTATGTACTGGATTATGATTTTTGTACTGGATCCAACCCCCATGATTATATATATATACATATATATAATATATAGGGAATTAATAAAATGAAAACCCCATTTTAGTGAGAAAGCCATGAAAACAATTCAAAAATCATGTAAAAACGTATTTTTTTTAAAAAAAATTTACAGGTTTGTAATATTATTGTGCACATTTTTATAAAAGAATCAAAACACGCCGAGTAGATATTTTTTTAAAAATATATTTTATAAACCTATGTAAAACATACGTAACACTGCGTCAGATCTGAAGAAATTTTTTTACATTTTGTTACGTATGTTTTACATAGTTTAATAAAATATTTTTTAAAATATCTACCTGGCCCTTTTTTATTTTTTTTATAAAAATGTGTCTAATAGTGTTAAAAACCTGTAAAATAAAATTTCAAAAAAATACGTTTTTTTACATGATTTTTGCATTGTTTTCATGGTTTTCTCACGAATAAGTGATTTTCAAATTATCGTTACCCTATATATATAGTAATTACAAACAAAAGTTATTAAGGAAAATTAGATTATAAATTTAAACTTTATATATTTAGAGCGTCAACGGAATATTTAACAAAGTTATAGGGTAATTTTTAAAAGGTTTCAAAGTTAAGGTAGAAGTAGTAGGTTATATTTACTAAATGACAATAGTAAATGAGTTAGATACAATTAATGGTGTGTAAAATGCGGTTCGGTTTCGGTTTTTATGCTTAACCATAATCATAAGCGCTAGCTTTGGTTATGTGATGTCCTTTAACCTAACCATAACCAAACTTCAGTTTCAGTTAATAATTCTAATGTCGGTTTTGGTTAATATCGATTAAGTAACTAACCCCTAATTCAAGCTAAAATTTGAGCTAAATTAAAATGATTTTATGGTTATATGCTTGTTTTGGATCAGTTTTGCTTAACTTACCAAGCCAACATGTGATGTAATAATATGGACAAGTAGCGTATAATTAAATCATTATGCCCAAAATTCAACCAAACAACTATATATTAAAGAGATGAAAGGATGTATCGGTTCAGTTCGATTAACATACAGCTATATGACACCCTTAACCATAATCACAATCGAATTATCGGTTAATCAGAAAGCCTCAACAATAACTGTTGTTAATTTCAGTAATCGATTAATTCGGTTCGGTGACTATTCGGTTATCGGTTAATTTCAATTAAAGGTAAAGGTTCGCTCACCTCCTATATGTAATTAATCCGACATCACGCATTGTGCATTTGTGTGTCCTTGAGCAGGAATCGATGGCTGTGAAAACATTATTAAAATGGTTTTTAAAAGTATGGCAGTTTTGCTTTACCCATCGTCCACTTATATAGATGAAACTAATCATATTTTTCCGGCTTCTCGTCTTGCTTGCAAGAATATAAGCAGTTCTTTTCCCTTTCCTTTTTGCACAATCTTTTCTATTATAGAGTCCAATCGCGAGAGTCTTGGGATGCTTTACTCCTAACCCCACAAGATTCCGAGACGGAGCTTAACCTGAGTCTCGATAAGGCTGAAGGGTCCTAAGAGCAAGGTGCTTAGTCGCTCTCCCTTTGCTAATTGAACACCTACCCGATCTAGCTTTCGAAACAAGCTAAAACTGCCATACTTTTAAAAACCCTTATAATAATGTTTTCACTTGCAAGTTGTTGTAAATCACAGGAAAGCCCAAGTTAGTAGCCCAGTCAAATAAACTATTATTGTCGACTTGATATTTAAGGAAGTACAACTAAACTTGCGTGGAATTAATGACCTGACTGAGATCATTGTTTTGAAAGCAGACCGGGAACCGGGGCGGTCGGCCCAAAATAAACATATGAACCGTCTTCAACCGAACTTGATGGTTGAGCCAGTTCACCTATATGACAGGATTTAAATTTTTTTAACTAAAATGCAGATAATTTTACTATTATAATAAAAAAATTTATTTTTGTCACTTGTCATGTTTTTAAAATACTATTGTCACATGTCATCTTATTATTATTTTATTTAATTATCTTTCTTAATAAATAATTATATTATCTCTCCTATTAAATAATTATAATATTAATCATATTATTCATCTTTTTTCATATTAAGAACTAAAAATAGTTTTAAATAAATTTAAATTTTATCAAAAAAGCACATTAAAAAAGTTTATAAAATATGTACTTTTCTCATGATTAAAATTTCTTATAAATTTTCTTAAAAAAATAAAATTTTCCAAAAAAAACAAGTTTTCTTAAAAGATAATTTTTAAAAAAATGAAATTAACTACAAAACTGAGTTTTTAAACAAAATGTTTAAAAATAATTTTTTTAAACCAAAAGTTATAGAAATAATAGGGAAAATTATACTATTGTCAGAAAAAACTATATGAAGCTTTCAACGTCATAGGTTAAAAATCTCAACTGTTACAAACTAAGGTCATATACTAATTCTTTAGTTATTAAAGTTTTAATTATTGGTCTGTTAAATAAAATATGTATATATACTTACTTTAATCATTCTACACTAAAATATTGTTTTGTAATTCTTAAGTTTTTATTACTAACTATTCAACATTTTATGATCAATCCGTGTAATACACGGGTTAATAACCTAGTGAAACATTAAAATCAAACTTTATATATTTTTTTAACATGATTATGTTTGTTGAACAATAATTATGTGTATTGAAATATGTTTGTAATTCTAGATTTTTTTTTGGAATTTTTTATGTATTTATAATGTAATCAAGTTCTTGAATTCGTTCCGACCAGTAACTAATAAGACATCTGGTTCAACGTCCGGTCCGTTCCGAAAACATTGCTAGAGATGCACAATAGTTTTTTTTTTAAACTGGTTCAGTTTCGATTAAACAAGTCTAAACCGATTTTTGGTGAAACTGGACAGGGTTAGGAATCATATTTTGTGAAGTGATCATTTCGGTTTAATTTTGGTTATTGCTTCATGATTTCTAAACGGCAATTATTTTATTTATAAAACGACATCTTGCCAAGTGTTGCTTCATAATTATAAATCATGAAAAATCAAACCGAACCAGTTGTCAAACTATTATGATAGGATTCGATGAAAAGCAAGAATTGATGTTTAGAACAGGCACATCTCCTCTACTGATCACAATATTCTTATTCTTATATACTCAATTTCAAAGATCGGTGTAGTTTTTGTCTTTTTTGCTTTTGCACATATTTCGAGTAGGTCTTATATGTTAATTAACGACAAATAAATGTTGTCTACCTGAGATGGTCAACCTATGGTTGCTTAGGTTTTGAGCTTTTGTTCGCACGGGTTCGAATCCCGTTGCCGGCGTTGCGTTCTTTCTTTTCCAGCCCACAAAATCCGTATTAGTTCTGTGTTTTCAAGTCGGTAGGGGTTAACTTCGGTTGCCTAGCTCAGATGGTCATCATCCTCTCTTTGTGTGTTGGGCACTTCGTGGTGACGCCGTTTCATATCACTCAACAACCATTTTTTTTGTGTTTTGGATTATTCTTTCCAACATATTACACATACTTTATTTTTTAATTGTCACAATCTCAGGGCTAGAAGTAGGCATGTAAACGAACCGAACAGTTCATGAACTATTCGTGAACTGTTCGTGAACTGTTCGGTAAGAAGTTCGTTTATGTTCGTTTATTTAATAAATGAACGAACACGAACATAAAATTTGTGTTCATTTAATTAAATGAACGAACATGAACACACCTTGTGTTCGTTTATTTATGTTCATGAACATTTCGGTTATGTTCTTTTATTTACGTTCGTTTATTTGTGTTCGTTTATGTTCGTTAACTATGTAATGTTAGTTTTTGTTCGGTTAACTGACTAATTTACGAATGATATGTATTTACATTTAAGAGACTTGTCGTTTGTGCTCGTTTATACTTGTTCAATTGTGTTCGTTTATGTTTGTTCAATAGTGTTCATGTTGGTTTATGATTGTTCAAGGGTGTTAAAAAATGTACATTTAAGTTTGTTCGTTTATTTTAGTTCGTTTGTGTTCATTTATGTTCATGAACAGTTCGTTTAATTTATTAATGAACGAACACAAACGAACACGAACATATTCATTTTCTTAATAAACAAACACAAACACAAAATTCATGTTCGTTAATGTGTTCGTGTTCGTGTTCGGTTACGTTTAAATGAACGAACACGAACATGCATTTATTTGTGTTCGTTCGGTTCGTTTACAGGCCTAGCTAGAAGAGTTTCCATTTCATGTTTATTATGTATTTAAGAGTCAATGGTTCGAAAGTCATCTTTTGCTAACAACTTACTCCTTTTGTTTTCTGTTTTTTTTTTCCTTTTTATCTCATTATATTCTTTTTTACTTTTTGAATATAATCTTTATGTCTTTTTTAGGTTAATGTTGATATGTATTTTTGATAAGTAAGTTTCAGTATAAATAATTGTCAAGATGGAACCCGTCTATGGTATATTTTAATGTTTTTTAAATTCACATTCAAGTTTCCTGATTCTAGTTTTTACATTTACATAGATCTTTTAGCTATATATCAATCATATGACTATTTTTAATCTCCAAAAAACAAGTTGTAACCCAATGCATCTCTTTTATATACCTAAGACACAACGTGCATAATGAATTTTGTAAACATATCGCATAATGTGATATCACTTATAGGGCAAAATAATGTTTTCTATTTACGGTTCAATCTTCATAACCAACCAATCGTAACTTAGTATGTTTCTTAATAGTACCACGACGTTGCAACACGTTAGTTTATATTGTGTCACCCCGCTACAACGCGCATGTCAGCTTTCTAGTTAGAATCAAATGTGGTCTGTGACAACGAAACGAAACATGGCTAATAACCCGCAAACCAAATGGAACGAGATATATAGCATCATTCTTTTAAGCATACCGTGAAAACCAAAATATGTTGATTGTATTAAAATTTTAAACATCCATTCACATTAACAGTTAATTTATATATGTATTAGTCCTCGTAGGCAAAAGTGAGATTGTAAATTTTAATGTTATTTTACTGAATTTTTATGAAGATAACATTAAAAGCGTTGAGTTGGTCGATTAATCTTGTATCATGAGTCGAGGTATCATTGGAATGAGTCTCTGTATTTCTACGGGTAGAGATACGACTATATATATCTTACTCTTCTTATATCCTACCCTAACTTTACTAATGATAGAATATAATAAGTACGATAATGATGATGAAATAATATATATTTTTCATAGTAAAATGAATATTTGCAAGTAATATAATAACCTAGAAAGATAATAAAAAGATACTAATTTCCACTTGAAGGCATACCGTATTACAAATACATCATCATTGTACTCAGTATATTCAGGACGGATCTTGGGACAACAGACTGGGTTCATTGGAACCCACCATGTTTAAAAGATCTAGTAGATTTTTTTTTTTGAAATACATAAAGGTAAAGTGAATTCATAGTATTTTAAGGGTAAGTCCTTAATATAATTTTCCATGTGGCCTAGTGGTAAGGAATCTTCATTTCATCCATTAGATATCGGGTTCGATTGTTTATATTTTTGATTTTTTTACAGATCAATAGAAATAATTAAAATTAGCCATTTGGGGTTTTGTTTTGTACTCTCCAGCTCCCGCTTCCCAAGTCCCGACCTCCCTAGCTCCCATGCGGCTTGAGAGCCTCTCGTCCTCCGCTCTGTGACTCCATCAACTGACCTCACTTGCTCCCTTCAGCGGTTCAGAAGCTTAGCCGGCTGCCCCTCGTTGGTTTAGGAGACTAGCCCCTTCGATGTGACATCCCTCAATTTTCAAATTGACTTATTAACACCGTTAATGTATTTAACGTTAACTACGACTGAATTGTCAGCAAATGTAATAATTAAATGTTTATTCTCATTTAAAGTTAGCAATATATATATATATATATATTTAAAATATATAGTCTTGCATTGGTAATCCTCAGAGTTACGATACCACTTTGTGCTGAATATCTGAAACAAACATTGATGAAAACTCATTATATGAGTTTAGTCACTATGCCTAATTTAACACGAAACCATAATTCATTCGTAAAGAATTTGAATTAACGAGGAAAAACAGTGAATTAAAACTTTAACCGGTAAATTTACAGACAACTAACTATACATGTGTTTACCTGTTTTACCTGGTTAAAGCCTACGCAATAGACCAAACTTCATCCAATATTATTATTATTAACTAAAATTTAATTATTTAGTACGTCTTAATATTTCATTAATTTTCAAATAAAAATCGTTTATAAAAATAATTACCCGGTACAAGATTTAAACACCATAATACTCAGTTTATACCAGTTTTAACCTACATATACCAAAATATGGCAAAGAAGATACACATGCCAAGTTGTGTCTTACAAGAATCTCTAAAGTATATTTAAAAAGATGCAAAATCTTCAAAAAGTGCATGCAAACTTGATTCACCATTCTTACGCTCCAACATCACTTTCACCACTTTAACACACCATCTCTCTCCCCCCTCTCATATGAACGTCCACATCCCCTCTCCCCACAATATATTCACCTCTTAAAACTTGAATCACCATTTCCTTCACCCTTCATCAAGTTCTTGCATGATCTTGGTGAATTTTGAAGCTTTGGTGTAAGAACAAAGGTGGAAAGGAGTTCAAGAAGGAAATCAAGGCTTGTTCTTTCTCACCATTTGTGTTACTCTTAATTATATCCAGCTCCTTTAATCTAACATCCGCCCCCGTATACCACCAATATTGTCCGCTTTGCGCACTCGGAGCTCACGGTTTTGCCTTCGTTTGCCCGGGTGAAAACTTCTCAGGGAGGTCACCCATCCCTGGATTGCTGCAACCCGAGCACGCTTAACTATGAAGTTTTCATGTGCTCCACATCCAGCTAAGCCGAAAACGCGTTGATGGTGTAAGAGGCGGATCGTTACATATGAGACAGGAATCTCTCATGTTCACGGCCGATGTGGGATTGCCTAGGATGTTACATACACCCCCCCTTTAGGGACTCATCGTCCTCGATGAGGTTTGCCCCACCATCCCTTGTAAAACAGGATTGTCTCTGATACCATTCTGTAACATCCCGCCCCGTCTACCACCAATATTGTCCGTTTTGCCCACTTGAAGCTCACGGTTTTGCCTTCGTCTGCCCGGGTGAAAACTTCCCAGGGAGGTCAACCATCCCTAGATTGCTGCAACTCGAGCACACTTAACTGTGAAGTTTTCATGTGCTTCACAGCCATCTAAGCCGAAAACGTGTTGATGATTTAAGAGGCGGATCGTTACATATGAGACATGAATCTCTCCTGTACAAGGCTGATGTGAGATTGCCTAGGATGTTATAGTTAAAGGTATAATAGTCAAGATCTTTGTTTTTCATAAGTTTTACCTAGTTACACACACAAACATACATTCTGCAAATTCTGGCAGAATGTTGTCATGACTTTAATAAGTCATAAAATGGTCATAACAACCCCAAACTAAACCAACTTAGATTCCACGACTAAGTTCATTGTGTTAGATTTCCATGCACTACTTATACAGACTCTAACTTGACCAAATGATACCCCAAACAGCCTTCACAAGTTTAGTGCACGGATTTGTACCCCTTGACTTGTGCAGTTGTTTTGACTTACTTAAGATCCGATTCATGAAAACTTTTCTAAATGAAAGTTGTTCATAATATATTAAAATGGTAGACCAGAGAATTTCATTATCTAACTCAAAGGTTTACTATGTCAAAAACGAATCCAAACTCACTGGAATAAATTTGTTAAAACAGAAACTTCAAGGACTTATACTTGTTAGACTGTTTTGACCCATTTACAAGCAAAATCACGAAACGTTTTCTAAATGAAAGTTCAAAACATCTTAAAATAGTGTACTGGAAAGTTTCATAATTTTATTCCAAGGATTAGTATTTTTAAAACTCACCCAAACAAGTTGACAGAATCTGTCCAAAAAAAAATAATAACAGTTTTATAAACTAAAACATTTTTACCGAAATTTATCAATCATTCTCAAATATATAAATGTGTGTATATGTGATTACACATATTTGAATGATGTGATATATATATATATATACATGTATATATGCACACTTATAAATATATATATATATATATGTGTGTGTGTGTGTGTTGAATTAATTAATAGGTATTGAATATGCTAAACAAAATGGTAATTTTTCCATAATGCGTCGTTATAATGACGAAATTTTTATAAAATCCGACACTTAGTAATTTCAAGGTATTATAAAATAATGTTTCAAATATAAGTTAAAAGCATAATCATTTTAAGTAAATCCCGACACACAAAACACAAACACAACTACATAAACTATAGCAAGTTCACAAACTCAAAAGAAACTCATTATGTTATAAGAACCGACTTATAAGTCTTCGTATAAACTACAATCAAGAAGTCAATCATCAATCATACTATGTGAGTATTCAGAAGCCTTTTTCATTTTTAAGCTTTGGTTGTAACATGTATACATTATTCAAATTCTGTCACACCCCGAGCCGGCGGGCTGGATCGACTTTCCCGCCGGGCGGAAGGTTCCCGGGGCGCAATATCGTTGTGATAATCGAATGATTAGATTGTTTACATAGCACATGATAAATAACTGAGAAATGCTAACATGACCATGAAATAGAATTACAAAGTTAAATTACATTGTTTCCTCATAATTTAACCAAGTAAATCTAACCAAAAGAATCAATGTGTTTATATATCTTGTAACTGTACAAGATCTACAAAAGATGATTCATTGTTTTGTCATTCCAAAAGTATGATTACAAAAAATGTAGCTAGGTCTTCTAAAAGTCCTCTAGCTATGTTCTTGATATCTGGTGACTAGACCTGTTCGTCACCTGAGAAAACATGCATTTAAACAAAGTCAACACTAGGTTGGTGAGTTCATAAGTTTGAATATTGAAAACCTTGATTTGTTTACATACACAATCACACTATCATACATGTTACTTGTTAATGTTTGATTCATCCGTCTCACACAATGACTTCTCCATAGTTCTATTTACAAGTAGTATTTCATCCCATCAGTTATGCTTATATATAGGGCATACGAAAGGGTCGAGCCTACAACTCGCCCAGACGCCATCCCACCACATAACTTAACAGAATTCAACACCACTTGCAACAAAACTATAGATGACCATTTTCATCCCACCCGTCCGTCTGTGTTCATCACCCGTTGTATCATATGTAGAATGATATATTAAGAGGATTTTAATTATCAAACCGAAGTATTGATAAACCCTCAATGTGTTAAGGAAATTATATTAATTTAATCTGATCCTTGTTATTATTCCATTACTTGTGTGGTTAACTGTTATTCACTTTTAAATATTAAGAGTGTTAGTTAACCAATTGTTATTTGTTCTCAACTTGTAGCGCATAGAGCCTAAAAGGAATCCATTGCAATCATCACGTAATCAGACTACAATGCATCCGATTTACCTCTACCACCTTGTGTATCCATAGACCTCATCGAAACAGTTACTAGCAATATGACATGAGAATATAAATTACTCAGTCTACCAGTCAACAAGAAACGATGGATTAGTTACTTATCACTGCAGATTAATATCACCATCTGTCGTTTTCCAGAACCTGACTTGAAGTCGCCCTGTCACCGGTCATACGTTACCGGCCAATGAATCAATACGATCAACATACTGGCCCTACAAGCTAGAGGTTTGTCAAACCTATGACACCACTATGCTATCGTCGGTTTAGTCACGTCAAACTAACTGGTCAGCGATTTATAAAGGGGCTTACAATGATCAAACTTGAGTACATGGCACATGATTGAAATGATATAATGCAGACAGTTCAATAGTAATTAATTGTATTGCGTGTTCATCAGTGTTGTTTGTTCTCAATGTTGTATGTTCTCGTTGTTGTTAACAAAGTTAAATAAGAACTTGTCTTATTACCTTATGATAATTGTTGTGTGAATGATGTTGTTATCATGAAGTTACATTATCATGATTATCATTCCTTGTTATTCCATATAATCACCATGTTGTCACTAAGATGTGGCAAGAACTAGTCTTACAACACTTAGTCGACTCAGGTGGTGGATAATTCTTGTTCCCTGTTCTCTTGTAATATGTGTTGAGTTGTAAGCTAAGTGTTATAAGAGCTTGTCTTATTACACTTAGTCAACTCTAGTGTAGAATGATGTAAGAAGATGTGTTATCTTCATATCATTCTAGTGTTTGGTTCTTGTCATCGTGTTCACCTGTGATTTTCTCAATGTTCGTTCTTGTAAGAATAACTAAGTGTTGTAAGATAAAATCTTGCAACTATGTTATTCTAATGTGTTGATGAATTATGAAATTATATTATCATAGTCATCCTAGTTAGTTCTGTCATATCATGATCATACAAGCATGCATACAATGATAAATGATAATAAAGCAAACAATATGATCTAATCATAGTATAAGCAATATGTTAAACATAAAACTTTTAAATAAATAAAACTTAAGCATGTTTCTCAGCCCCGAGAGTTTAAAATCAGTTAAGATTAAAGAAAAGGGGCATATGAACTCACATTGTTGTTGTTGAGGGTTGACTTAGCTTAAGCAAGAATGCACGCTCTCTTGATTGTACTTGTTGTTGTGTTCACGATCCTGTATTGATTTCATGTTGTTTGTAATTTGTAAGTATGTGTTGTAAAGATTCGTGTACGCGTACGCGTATGTGTATGTGTTAGCCCTAAGTTGGCTAACACCCGTGAGTCTCGATCTTGGTCTTCATTCGGCCCCGATCCTTTTGTTATTGGTCATTGTTATCATATGATTTTTTTTTTGTTTTATATATTTAGCTTTAAATAAATCTTGAAATCTCAACACTTTGCCACTATGCGCTAATGAAAATTTTTTTTATTGAAGCTTAGTAATTAAACCTAATAATAAACTTAGGTTTATAGTTTAAAATTTGTCATGCGCGTTTATTGATTTTGTATCCTAGATTATGCTGTTAACTAACGGGACCGGATATTTCACGGTTGAGCCAACCAACTGGGCCGAAGCAGTTACTGGGCCAAACCAGTGTCCATGGGCCGAAAGTCTTCTGGTCAAAACAACTTAGTTGGCCATAATCATAATTATGGGCCACATTGGGCCGAAGTAAACTGTGTTTTGGGCCTTGTTAATTGCTGTTGGGCCGAATGATTAATCATGTGGGCCAAATTAGTCGCTGTGTCACAGCAATGAATCTGGGCCGCATACGTATGCATGAACCAAGAGATTGGGGTCTAGCCGTATGAAACCGTGGCTGTTCTGATGAGGGTGGCAGGCTGTGGTCACTTTCGCCCAGGTCTCAGCCGAATGAAGGAGTGTCTGGTTGAATGAAAGCCGAACCAAGATGGGCGAAAAGCTGTGCAGGGCCGAATGAAAGCTGATGGCGAAGGAGGGTGGTGCTCAGGTCGAATGAAGGCTGTTGGCCAGAATGAACTCAGCATGGAGAATGTAGAGGGACGATCGAATGAGGTAGCACCGAAAGGGAGCCATTCGACCTGGGGTTTGTTTCATTCGGGGGAGCCATTCGGCCTGCTGCAGTTGCAATTCGGCCATAGCAAAGCTGACCTAGAGCCGCCCCCATCATGGTGGTTTCGAAGAGGGTGTAGGCTAGGCTGATACTTGGGGTCGTGGGTTTCAGATAAGCTAGTCCATAACCGGTTTTAGGTTGGTAGTATGTCAAAGGGTTCGAAAACCCTGATTTTCGAAACTTTCACAGCCTCATACCTTTGATTTCAGTGAGTTTTGCTTTAGATCGGTTGTACTTTTGTGTAGAGAACGTTTGTAGCTTCGATTTGGCTCAAGAATGAGGTGATTTGGTTGAGTTTTGAGTGAGTTATGGTAGAGAGAAGGTAGAGTGAGAGTGGGTGGCCGGATTAGGGTTTCTAGAGTGAGAAAGTGGGGGTGTTAAATGAAGGAGATGAGTCTTTCATGGTATTTATATCCCGCGGGTGTTCGGGTTCGTTTCGTTTGCTCGGTTCGTGTTTTCGTTGCGTTTCCGGAACGTAACGCGTAGTTTTACGCGTTTTAAATAAAATAGTTTCTTTATTTATTTTTGATGAGTTTCAAAATTGTAAAACATTAAAATATTTTATTTTCTTAAATTATTGTAGTTTGTGGCGGGTTTTGTTTTCGTTTCGTCAGAACGCGTCAACATCGTGCGTATTCGTTCGAATCGTCACCCAAACAAACACGACGATGGTATTGCTTTCTGACTTTTGTTTTCTACTTTTCAGTCATTATTTCAGAACGTTAAACTCACATATATGTTTGTGTGAATCGTCACCCACGCAAACACACTGTCAGTTCGTTATTCTGAAATAACACTGTAATTGTGTTTGAATTGTGTTTCCTCACTGACGGACTCAACTAAACATCATGTTTTCACATTATTTTCATACTGATTTGTCTGCCATCTGATTCCTGTCATCTATGGATATCAGATCGCAAACAACTTGTTCTTGTTATTTACTTGAACACTGTTGTTTCTCTGGATTCATTGTACTAACTGTACTTAGGTTTTCACCTAAATACAAACAACTATTGTTTATCATGATCGTTGTACTTACAGTATTTAAGTTTACACATAAATACGTACAACTGTATCTTGTATTTTGAATTATGTTAATACAAGCACTGTTCATATACATGTATTTACACACAGTAAATATTGAAAGTACACATACCGTACGGACTTGTCGGACGATCTGGTACTGGATGTCACAAATTCAAATTCAATTTCCTTAAACTATGTCAAATTCTAATCTATGTCTATGTGTATGATTCAATGCTATATGTGTTAAACTTTGTGGGTGCTATTCTTAATTCAATATTCTAGCATGATCACTAACTGTACAAGCCAACGGTAACGATGATAGATCTATTGGGTGACGCCCGTCCATCTTTTGACCCTATAGAGGGCTTTCGGGCGGTTGAACCACATTCTAATCTTGACTTGCGAGTCAAGTGTATAGTCAACAAAGGTCTGATCATGCACATGTTTATTCATACATGCTTAGATTCTACCATTGACATAAGAATTCACATTTTTCAATCTATTACATATATTCAAATATATGTCTACTCACCAACATATTTGTTGACCCTCTATTTTTATACATGTTGCAGGAAATGCAGTCTGAGTATTAAAAGTCAATGCTACATGTAGGAAACTATGGACCTAGTGTAGTAAATAAAAACAGTGTTTAAAATATGTTTTGCTATGCTGAAAACTACTTGAATTGAGCATGTATTAAATTTGGTATTATTGAATTATGAAACTTAATTAACGTCACGTGTTATGAAAGTCGCGTCGCGCCCCGTTGTTATTCTGCCATCGGTTGGGGTGTGACATTCGAGATGCTTGCTGCTCCTTTTCAATTCGATTAGCTGCCTGCTCCTTTTCAATTTGGTGAGAAAATTTCAACATACACTTCTATTGATTTGCCTAGCTATTTTGTTAGTATTGATTTTGTGTTTGAATCTTGATTTTGAAACTAAAATATTTGATTAGGTATTATAAGTATTGATAGATTTTTCAAAATTGCCTCAACAAACCTTGAATCATCATTTCCATGTAGCAAATCCTCAAAAATAGATTTGGATGATCTTCCATGGGATCCTAAAGTTGGCCAAGATGTATCCGTATGATTTTGATTATGCTAAAAACAGAAAAGCTTATGCATGAACTTGTTCACCATATTTCTAATGTGAAAAATGATACGTAGTTTGCCAACTTGAATGAGGTTAGTGATCTTGTCAAATGCATGGTGGAAACAAGAAAACACATTAATTATTTGTTGGTTTATCATTTATTAAAGTTATCACAAGTTAACCTGTTACAACAACAATTGTTGAAAGAAGTTTTTCATCAATAATACATCTAAAGACGGATTTGTGTAATAAGATGCGTGATGGACACTTAAACAATTCATGCATTCCTTAGATTGAAAAGGGTTCTTAAAACAAGTTTCAATCGAAGAGGTGATGTAACGTTTTCTAAAGATGAAACCTCGAAGGGAACAATTATAGGTATGTTTCTTTTGAATTTGTAAAGACTATCATATTCATATTATATGTCACAAATATTTTTTGTTCAGTTCCATCCAATTAAAGTAACTGTAAATAATGAACTCTCTGAAAAAAATTCATGGATCCTCAACTGAGTATATACATCATTAGTAAAGCTAAGATATGATCAGAGTAGGGTAAGACAATAGATAACCTTCCCTATAAATCGTAAGAATAGAAATGTTGCTTCCAATAATACACCCAGCTTATGGGTTTGATTAATCGACCAACTTGACGCTTTTATCGTTATTTAAAAAAAAAATAACATTAAAATTATTGAAATTTTACTTCTTATATTAAGAGCAACACATGTTAATATAATATATAGGCATCGCAAACGGGGTAAAATGCATCTCATCTATAAAGAAAACTACATACATCCCACAATTAACATTTAAAATTTAGTCATATAAAACCAATGATGTCTTGTCCTAGTGGTAAGATGAATGTATGAGAGAAGTGATAGAAGACCCCGGTCTTGAGTTCGATCCTTGATCCCGCCTCGTTTTACCGGTCTTTCACCGTCGTGCCTTTAAGGGGGTGCTTGGGTCTAGTTTTTCCTGAGAATTAGTTGCTGGTGAGTTAGGGGCTCCGTCTGTCTGGACTAGTGGCTAGCTTGGGCATCTGTTAGCCATTAGGAGCCACGTACAGAATACCCGACAGTTGATTATTTGACCATAAAAAAGATTGAAAAAATAAATAAATACCGCTTTCAAATTAAACATGGTTATCAATTATGTTTGACTAAATAAGATAAACATAAAAGAATTTATTACTAATTAATGATTGTTTTGTAAGGGAAGTGATCTTTCTGGTTTAACCCATTTTTTTACTACTTTGACCACTCGATAAGGACAGAATCTTCTAAAAATATTATTTTAGAAAAAATTAGATCGTTTTCTCACTATTTTGAAAATTTTAAACACATAAAAAAGTTTTATAACATTGAAACTAGTAAATAAGTAACTTATAAAAATTAACAATATTGAATTAATATAATAAAACACTTACAAAATTTACTAAGTTTTTCCTAAAATTATTTAACGTCAGTAACAAATCATCCCAACAAAATCGTGAATATTCTCAAATCAAAAATTAAAATTTGAAAGAAGATGAAAAATAACCTGTTTGTTTTAAAAAAATTATTATTAATCGTTATTTACATAGAAAAAAATTATAAAAAATCTAAATCTAAATCTAAATAGATAACAAGAACTGGAGAACCTTCGAGTGTTTCCAGAGACTTCCTTGCCTTCCATAAATCTAATATCTAACGAAAGCAGTTACCAGTGCGTGATAAAAATGGCGTTATTTGGAGATCCATTCCGGCGATTCTTCATCAATCCTCCGATCTATCGAACCGGATCGACAACAGCTCTCATGGATTGGTTCGAAACTTCACAAGCTCACTTTATTAAAATTAACGTCCCTGGTAAGTTTTCTTCTCAATCTTACACTTCAAATCAAACGAATTCAGCAATTCTATGCCAGTTATGCATCCAATTTGTTGGTTCAGTAGCAGATTATCAAAATTTATGATAGTTTTTAGTTCGAATTTTAACGAATTGAACAATTTGTAGGAATATAATTGAGAATTTGTTTCAAACAGTGAAGTTATCCATGAACGGAATAACTTCGATGGTGTTTGTGAGATTTTGATTAATAATCATGTCGATTATTTTTTGATATTCATTAATCTATGCTATAATCAACAATCTAACGGTAGTTTCGAGACCAAATTATAACGATTTGAACAACATCGAAGAATTCAAATGAGAATTTGATTCATACAGTGCAAATTATTCCTCTAATTTGTTGAATTCGAAATTACAACTAACTGATGAACTTCGACAAAGTAATGAGATTCCGATCGGTAATCAACAGTTTCACGATAGTTTCCAGCCCAAATTGCAACGAATTGAACAGCTTCAACTAACAAACACTACACACGAATTCAAATTGTGCAGGATATAGCAAAGAAGACGTAAAGGTGCAGGTTGAAGAAGGCAATGTGTTAGTGATTCGAGCAGAAAGCGGAAAGGATACATCTAAAGAGAAGGAAAAGGATACTGTTTGGCATGTTGCAGAGAGGGGTGGACAACTCAACGGTTTTTCCCGGGAAATTGAGTTGCCAGATGACGTTAAAGTTGATCAGATCAAAGCTCAGGTGGAAAACGGAGTTCTGACGGTGGTTTTGCCTAAAGATCTGAGCCCTAAACCTTCAAAAGTTCGTAACATTCATGTCTCCAGCAAGCTCTAGTCATGAGGTATTCCAAGAAACTTGTAGAAGATTTTCATGATATGCTTTGTTGTTGTGTCAAATTGGTAATTACATAATATATCAATAATTGTTATGAAAGCTTGTGATGAATTTGATATGAACATAAGCTGAATTATTATTATTCTTAATCTTTAAAAAAATATTATTTGATTTGGGCTCATGCGCAAAAAAACCAGTTAATCGAATTGGTATCCGTTTCAGCTTGTAACCGGTTTTTCGAATCGGTTTTAGGTCTTTGAAAAAACCCGGTGGTTTAGGACCTGTTTGAGGATTCAAGAGACCAAATATATAAGTAGAAAATTGGTTATTTGACGGTTAACCGATTTCGGTGTTTTATCTGTTTCGGTTTTAGAGTTTGAAAAACCAATTATATTAACTGAACCAGTTATTGAATTAGTTAGGCTATTTCAAAACCGATTAACAAGTTTGCGTATGAATGTATGATATTAGATTATTAGATGATACTAAAGCTATAAGGTTTTCTAAAACGGTAAAGATTACCATTAGTTCCTTTTACAATGTGCAAAAGAATCATACCGTTGAAAATACATAAAATATCAGTTTATAGCACCAACACATCGTTTTTTTTTTGCAACCTCTTGATGTTGATCTTTCACTTGAACTAGGGTTGCTACCCGCGACGCATCTATACAAATTGTTGTGTGATCCCTCACGAAGTTGTAAACTCATCGTTACGACAATGAACGAACAAACGAAATATTTACTAACTGTTGTTATACTACGAACTCAATATGTAATAAAACTAGTGGGTTTTCCCGCGTGTTGCGGCGGGAATTCTACAATGATATTGAATATCAAAACATATATACAATCATATAATCAAAATATAGATATATCACGGTTGTCACTCTGACGTAAAATTATTAAGGGTAACATTATAAACATGTTCGTCTTACCATAAAAAATGTTGTGATTAGTCGTAACATTTAGCATACCGATATAGGTATTAAATCACGGTAGCGATGTAATATTACAAGCATCAAAACTTATATCAAATACCGACCGCAACGACTATTAATATGTATTTGCCATATTTTTTAATTAATAATAATATTATATAATTATTATTATCATTTTGTTGTTATTATTATTAAAATATATGTATCATCCATCTTATTTTCTTGACTAAAATCAAAGTTTGAGTCATACTATTATTTTGTTTTTTTTGTTGTTGTTATTGATGCTGCTGTTTTTTCAAAGCATCTTTTACAACGATTTAGTGGTAAAATTTAAAATCAATATTTGTTCGCAAATGTATATATAATATATATAGTAATAATTTTTTCAATTTTTTTGAAGTGGTTCATTTTTCGGGGCCTATTTTGATATTTTTCATTTCGGGATTTTTAACAATTCACAGGCAGGGCTAGTGACTGGAGTGAAGTCGTAAATGGGGAATCTTTCTAAAAAAATGATATATGGCAAAACGCAATTCGTCAAATTCTATTTTTTACAGCGGTTTTGCAATTTTTTTTGAAACGGTTCAAATTTTATTTTCATTTTTTGAAGCGGTTAACCTTATTTTGAAGCGGTTAATATAAAACAAAAACCAAATTTTTAATCAGTATTACTGTTCACCGGGAAGTGATTGCCTTTCCAAAATGTATATAGAGTCAAAATGTATATCGAGTAATGGTGACAAGGAAACGTTAGTACTCAACGCCTCTACATCAAATGTTGGGTGTTTAATAAACGCCATCATTTGTTAAAAACTGTGTAAGAAACGTAGGTCATTTCACACATACATGTTTAATTTATGAACTTGTTTTTCTTTTCTGCTAAATAAAAAAAAAAACAAATCTTACTATTATAATAAATAAAAAAATTGTTGTTAAACACTTATCATGTTTTTAAATTAATATTGATACTTGTCTTATCATCTTATTTAACTTTCTCTTTTATTAAATAATTATATTATCAATTCTATTGAATAACTATATAACTGATGATAGTATTTACCTTTTTTATATTAAATAAAATTTTTAATACATGAAAAATCAAAATTTTCATGAAAAACCACACTTTGAAAAAAGTTTCTATTATATAAAATTTTTCAAAAGATATTTTTTTTAAAACAAAAATATTTAAAATTGATACTTTTTATAAATTTTTTTTCCAAAAACAAGTTCTAAAAAACAATTTAAACAAAATGAAATAACTATAAAACAGAAATTTTAAACAACATAATTATTATAAACAAATGACGTTTCTAAAGCGAGATACTTAAAAATAATTTCTTTAAAAACCAAAAGTTATAAAAATGATATGGATTATTTTATAGGAGAAAGATCAAATAAAAAGTCTATTTTGCATAAGATAGCTAAAAAGGAATTTTAAAACCTTCAAAATCGACCCATACAAACCCCGATTGAACTCATTTCAATGGCTTTGGAACCGTCTTATCAAACCCTACATATTAGCTTTTAGGTTTTAGGTTTAACAACTAGTTTTATAGTTTAGATTTTAGGGCTTAATTTTAGGTTTTAGGTTTTATTTTTATGTTTAGGGTGTTTTAAAAGTTTTGGTTTAGTATTAGGGTTTACTGTCTATGATTTAAGGTTAGGGTTTTAGGGTTCAATAAAATAGTTTCAATTATGCAAAAATGAACTCAATTAGAGTTCGTTTAAGTCGATTTTTGAGTATTTAAAAATCCTTTTAACATTTTAAAGCAAAATGAACTTTTAAAGAAACCTTCCCTTGATCCTACCCGGTTTTACCGACCTTCCACCGTCGTGCCTTTGGGCCGGTGCTTGGTCGGGTTTTCCTCTGGAATTGGTGGCTGGTGGGTTAAAGGCTCCGTCCGTCTGGACTAGCGGTCAGTTTGGGCATCCTTTAGCCATTAGGGGTTGCGTACGAAGTACCCGGCAGTTGATTAGTTGGTCGTTAAAAAAAAAGCTTCCCTTATTATTATAATTACTCTCCAATCTCCACTATGTAGTTTTCCACCTCAAAGTTCAAACCCATTTTCGTCATGTAACACACAGAATTCCCTTGGTGCTTTCTTTCCGTATTTTGAAATGCATATTGATTCAGGCATAGAACTGTTACTCAAACTAAAAAACCCCCTCCAAATCGCCACCACTGTCAGCATCCTTGTGATACATACCCACCGCCACCGCCGACCTTGTGGTTCGTGTTTGGACCTCACCGACACCGGGCATCGCTTTTGGGCATTTTGATTCAAATTTTTAAAAAGAGAAGGATTTTCACTCTCATTTATCAGATTCATGGGTTTTGATTTCTAGGGCTTTGTTACTTGAACTTGATTTTGCCTGTGATGGCGTGGTTGGTACAGTATGATACAAAATCATGAATTGTAGTGGCGGAAAACAATAATGAAAGAAATTGGGAGACAAGTGGGTTACATTCCAAAGGTGTTACCACTTGAACTGTTTAAACTTTTGTAAATTTTTAAGCAAAAAAACTCTTTGTATTTATTTAAAAAAAATAATAATAAATTATTCTTACAGTTCATTCCACTTCAAGTGACAATCCCACCAACAATAGAGTGAATTTTGTAATGTTTTCAAACCTGGAACGTACCGGTCGGACAGGGATTCGGTACTAAGGGCGGGCCAGTTTAGTGCTCAGAACCGTTTATGAAGGAACTGACGGTTGGACCGAGAAACCGGGCGGTCGAGCCAGTTTTTTAAATATATTTTGTATTTTATATTATATGTATTATATGTATTTTATATGTTATATATATATAGTAATTATGACCTGGTCCGACCGTTGACCAGTAAAGAGACCGGTTCGACATCCAGTCTGATTTTAAAAACATTGGAATTTAGTATGTATTTAGATAGATAATGATGTATTTATTGATTTCAAAAGTTACGGGTTGTTTGTTTGCATATGAATGAGTCTGAATCTGAATCGTTCAGATTTATACCATTTGTTTTGCACATTTGAACAAAAAATAATGTCTGAACAAGCATCTGAACCATTCACACCTTCCCTTACTCTTCTCCCACGGTCGTCGCCGTCACCTCCTCCTCTCCCACGGCCATCGTTGTCGCAACAGCGTGGACCAAACTTGTGGTTCCTCTCTGACCGACCGAATGAACCGACGGTTCCTCTCCGATGGTGATGGAAGTCGATGACGACGACCTACGTCTGTAAAGATCGAGTGGAGCGGTTGCCATTTTGGAGGGTATTTTGTGTTTTCATTCAGATATTGAACCAAACAGTCTTAACTTGATGTTTCAGTCCCACTTAATCATTCAAATATTTTAAACATTCAGCACTTAATGAATCAGACGATCTTTTGGTCAAAGGGCAAGGAAAAGTGGATCTACACATCGTGAGAGAAACGGACTTGAATTCGTTGACAATCAATGCCTACACTACATATCCTTGATATTAAAATATCGCAAGTTATTGATAAGTAATCTGTACTTAAATAGCAAAAAAAAAATTGAAAAAAAATTCCTACACATCCTTGGTGTTAAAGATACCTCAACTTATTGACAAGTAATTTGTCGTTAAATTAATATTAAGATCTTGTAAAAATAACTGCATCTTTATAACGCTCATAAAACAATTATTATAGACTAAACCATGGTTTACAAAAATGATTACAAGTTTATTAAACTTTGTGTTGATGAAGAAATTATTAAAGAGTCTTAAAGTTAAAATTAATCACTAAAACAGGTTCTATAAAATCTAAAGAGTTTTGGATAATTTTTTTACTAAAATGAATTAAATATGTTGAGGTTATTTATGAATCTTGTTAAAGATATTATCAGTGATAATATTTTTAAACTGAAAGTAGATTAAAATAATTGGTCAGAGAAAAAAAGTTTTCCAACATGTTTGCAAGTTCTGCAACTTTAATAATATTACTCGGTGAAAACTTCACCAATTTGGTACTTGACACGAGTTTTTATGGAGAACCATGTGCTAAATCTTTAAAAATATTTCTTAAACAAGTGGTCGACTTTAGTACCTTTTTAAGATATCAGTCAAATGACTCAAATAGTAGGAAAAATATGTTATGATAACTCAAGGGTGCAAAAATCCAAGATACAAATGTTTGCTAGGGGAAATGAGAGACTCAGGATTTAGGATTTTTGTTTTTACATAATTATTTTTTTCTGTTAGCTTTTATTTTTACTAATTTGATGTTGCAAATTTAAAATCATGTCTAGGTTACTAGATCAGGTAGGGTAGGATTAAATAATAATATAAGATATCATAATCAAAATACATTGTCGATTATGGTTGAATTCTATTAGGGTTGTTTGCACGCTTGTCATCGTCCACATGCTTGTTGTTTGCGTCTCATGTGCTCCGATTACTTCGTCTAGTCCCTTGCCACTGCTCGCCATTGACCCATCATTGTTGTGCAAGGGTGCAACCTCTGCTCGACTCCTCGAATAAAATATAATATTTGGTTTTGTATTTTAAGGGAAAACACAATTATCACCGTCTAGTTGTTATTTGGGTTGGGATATGGTGACAATTACGTTATTAAATATATGGTTATAGTTTACAATTATGAAAAAAACCCTTACCCTCTTGTGTTTGAAGCCTAAACCTATTGTAAAAAGGAATTCGATCATGATTCTCCCAATACACCAACTTTAATTTTCAAGTTATAAAATTTATTCAACTATATTTATGTCATTAGTTCAAAAAATCCTATGAGATCAAATGAAATTTCACAATATATGTTTCATTAACTAGTTGAGATTCATTGGGTTTCCGTGACCCTGAATAGGTCCGCCCATAGTGATTGACCCTCGATCAATTGACAAAAACACAAGAATTGTTTTGTAGTTTTAGTGTTTTAAAAAATAGTTAGTGTTTTCAAAGTAAGTTGCAAATCCTTTAGAGAGGGTTGGATTACGACTTTAAACTTCATGTTTCTTGAAGCCTCGATGAAAACGATGCAACTTACCTAGAAAACAAGGTTTTGACAAAAAAAGAAAAGCACTTTTTATTTTTCTCATAAAACACTTTTTACAGTGAAAAAATAAATAAAAAAATCGAAGACTAATAGCGAGAGCTTTTGAACTTTTGAAAATTTATATGGTATCTTTGTTACATTATTTTTCAAAAACAAAGATGTCAGTGTTAGTAAAAATTGTTAAGCATTAGTCATATGGTGGAAAAAATTAGGGATTAATCAGAATTAAATAAAGTTACTTGTGATTAAATGAATTAGATTTTTTATATGTAGCTTTTCAAAATCATAGATATAACCAAAATTTTAATAAAACTTTTAGTTTTCTAATATACTTATATAGAGGTTTGAAAAAATTTAATGATTTTCCGAAAATCTTGCCATAATTTCAAAGGTCGCCGAAAAACTTGTCGAAATTTCAAAGGCCGCAGGAATTTCACTGCAATTTCTCTTTGGAATTTGGCTGGAATCCAACTGATTTTTTTGCCGATTTCCGACCATCTATGCCCCAGTGTTTGTGTAGATGTATATGAATACGACGCTCAAATTATTAAGATGTATAAGTATATTGTCTTACAAAACTTATGTATAAAACAAATTCAATAAATAAAAAAATAAATATATTTTATTTATCATTTAATTGGAAAATATAGTAATTATTTGTTTAAATGTCTAGAAATATATTCATTGAATACTATTATCATTATTATTTAATAAATAAGTAAGAAAATAAAAGGTTATCAAAGACCAAGCCAACGATTTCCGACAAGTCTTTCCTCATTTTTAGAGCAAGAAGCGGAACTACAAGAAATTGATTTTGATTATGTTACAATACCATTTTCTGGAGACATAATCATTTTTCGGTGGAAGCCACTTATACCATATTTTCCTAAATGGATATCTGTGTTATGATACAAACGTCAATTTGGAAAAAAAAAAATAGATGAGATTTTGTGCCATCGGCTCTAAACAATCTTGTTTTTTTGAACATAAAGAAATAAAGAAGCCATTGCGATTACCGGAAATACTAGGCCTACTAAAGTGACCAAAACAGAGAGAAAGTTAAGAGTTGTTGAGGAGATATCATAGAGTGACACATTTCTTTCTTGGTTATTCTTTTATTGTATACTTTACCTATAAACATGTGGCTGTGTATTACAAATACTAAAATGTATATACAATATGAGAGAATCTTTTAGAAAGAAAAAGCATGCAAGTGAAGAACTATCTATACAAAAATTAGGGTTTGCTTTTGATATATTGAAAGGGTAAAATAAGAAACAAAAGGGCATGTCTATTCGGATATAGAAAAATCCATATAAAAATTAGTTTTGGGTCAAGTAATAGACGGGAAGATAAGAAATTTAGGATGCTAAAAAATTGACAAGTGTCTCTTATATATACTATCATACTAGTTTAGAAAGATACTAGTCTATTACCCGTGTAAACACACGGATTAAATATAAAATATTAAATAACTAATAATAAAAATTTAAAAATAATAAATGGTGATATTTTTATATAAAATGATTAAATTGTATTAATAATTACTTTAGATAACAAAACAATAACCAAAATTTGTAATAACAATAGTAACATCTTTAACATTCTTGATTTGTAATAATTGAGATATTTGAACTAACTAAAGTTAAAAATTTAATAAGTTAGTTTTCCATCAAAAACTAACTATTTTAAAGTAGAATAAGAATGTAATATTTTTGTAATTATTAAAGTTAAAGAACCTAATGTGAAATTAACGTTAAACATATAAGACTAAAAAAATGTAACTTTTATCGTCATTTACATATTTTTCTGCTTATATTTTTATTTTTTTTAAGAAAATTGATTTTTAAGAATTTTTTGTTGTAAAACTATTATTTTCTAAAAATAAAAAATTGAAATATTTCTTATTTTTTTAAAAATTGATTTTTATGAAAAAATATATTTTATAAACTTTTTAAAATATATTTTATAATAAAATGATTCGATTTAAATATACAAAAACTATTTTTAAATTTGCAAAATAAAAATAATATCATTAGTTATTACTATTATAATTATTTAATAAGGTATAAAATATAATTTATTTAATATGAGAGATAATATAATGTATTTATAAGAGATGATTAAATGAGTGCATAAAAAATTGACAAGTGGCATTATGGCCTTAGAATATGACAAGTGTCAAATAAAGATTTTTGTTTATTAGAATAGATAGATGTTACCATATATGTTTGAATTACGTCTATTTAAAAAGAGTAGAGAGTGAGATATAGGAGGGACTAGGGAGTAGAGATGGGTAAAACAACATGTCCCAGAACTGGAACCAATTATCCAAACCGGAAGCAGTCCTATCCGAATAGGCAGGTATAGGCGGTTTCGGTTTTTCAGAGAAAACAGAAACGGAACCATAACTATTGGAACCGGTTCCACCTTTACCCCGGTAAAAGCCGAACCGGAACCGGTCAAAAGACCCACCCTAACCGAACCGGTTATTGGTTTTGTTGACTAGAACGGAAACTGATTGAAACGGTAACTAGTTCAAAAAAAACGGCTTGCCCACCTCTACTAGGGAGTAAGATGCTTTCAGGGGGAGTTTTTGCTGGAAATGGTGTTCGAAATAATTTATTGAGTGCGTTTCAGCCTTTCAGTCTTTCAGATAGCAAGGAGAGGACTAGAAAAGTGAGATTAGGCCCATTGGACTGGCTCTTATCTAATCTTAAGCCCATGAATTCAATTCAAACATTGAGCCCATAACCCAAGATACATCATCAATCATCATACATCCCAAGTAAGTTCTTCCATTTGAAACCCTCTCCTTAAATTGTGTCGTTCTCTTTACCGACAACATCGTTTAGAATTCTTGTATTGGGTTGAACTTTATTTCCGAAGGTACGTGATAGGTGTTGTACTGATGCTGCAATTATTCAATAGTTTTGGTAACACTTTGTTTATTTTGTTTCGAACAAGTCGGTTCATCAGATTTTTGTCGATGAGTTTTGATAAGTTTGAGTCGATAGAATACGATTAGAATTCGTTTAGTTTAAAATGGATTGAACGGTTTTTTGTATAAAATTATTCGGTTTTCGATCAAAGAGTTTATTAATGAGTAATGATTTCCTCGTTTTTTTTATATACATATTTTAATTGTATGTATACTACTCAACACTATGTGACAGAATAAAGTTGGTGCTGTGATAAAAAATAATGTTTTGTTCGTCTAATAACCACAGCCGTCCCATTTAATTTACTGGAATTAAATGTACACAAATTTAATTCCGAATGCTGCGGGGAAGGAACCTTCTAAATTGATACGCATCAACGTGTTTTCCGGTTGGCACCAATATTCATTTATTATTGAAGTATGTTAGAAAAATATTTATTTGTTATTTAAATATGTTACTCTTTATTATATGGGTTATAAAAATAAAAAATTAAAATAATAATTACAAATTCTAATTTAGAAACTATAAATGATTGAATAATTTAATTGAGTTTTAAAAATAAATTTAAAATATTTTTAGTATTCATTTTTTTGTTAAATATGTAATAATATTTTTTTTAATATTATTATTTTATAGGATAGTAAAATATGAAAGTAACGATAAGATATAAGAAAATGACCCAAATATTCTTTTATTTAACAAAAAAGTATGTTTATTTTTAGACATTTATCATAATAGATTTAATAAATGATGGCGTTTTTGAAGTAAATAATTGAAAATTAAATTATTACATGTCGTCCAAGACTCCGATTTCTGCGCCGATGTAAAAGCTGAACCGTGTTGGTGGCTTATAGCTTTTATTTCCGGATTCTTTTAGTCGGTTAGTTTAAAACTTTAAATCATCTCTCGCGTGTGCAGTATTACATTTTAGAATGCAAGCCTCCTTTCAACTTTTGCGATCATACCGGTAAAAAGCTCACTCAAACAAGTCAAGCTTAAACAAGCTCAACCCAGAAATATAGCTCGTTTAGTTATGGAGCCCAAGCTTCACATATCAAACTTAAACCAGCTCGCAAGTCTAAAAAAGTTTTTTAATTATATAATTTTTTTTCATTACATTAAATGTATATTTATAAATTAATTATTTTAAACTAGATTACACACGAGTGTTAAAGCCTAGTATTTATAACCATTTGGTTTAGCCCAGTAACACATCAGCTAGCTAGGAATAAGGGTGTAAACGAACCAAGGCAGCTCGTGAAATGCTCGAGATCGGATCGGTAAAAAGCTCGAACGAGCCGAGCCTTAACGAGCCCAAGCCCGAGCTCGAGCCCAAAAGTGTGGCTCGTTTAGTTATCGAGCCCGAGCCCGAGCTTTACTTAACGAGCTCGAGCCGGAGCCGGCTCGCGAGCCTTAACGAGCTTTTTGTTTATATAATTTTTATTTATTATATTAAGTGTTTATTTATTATATTAAGTGTTTATTTATAAAATTAATTATTTTTATATATAAAATTATGATAAATATATTTAAATTAAATATTTTATGTTAAATTTATAAAATATAGTTATAAATATAATTAAATTAGTAATTAAAGTAAATAAATTAAATAAATAAAATCTAAACGAGCCGAGCCGAGCCGAGCTCGAGCCTAAAAATTCTTTAACGAGCCGAGCTCGAGCTCGAGCCCTAATTTATCTTAACGAGCCGAGCTCGAGCTCGAGCCTTAATTTTCTAAACGAGCCGAGCTCGAGCCTTAACGAGCTCGGGATCGGCTCGGCTCGTTTACACCCCTAGCTAGGAACAAACTAGCTAAAACTAGGGGCGATTCATGACATAAAACTTAAATTGTGTAATTTGGAAAGATGGATCTTTTCAGTTAATTATACATTTTGTATTTTTTTTTATTTTGATTTTAGAAATTAGATGCTTAGTTATAATAGTATTATTATTTTTTTTTTGTTAAAGCACCATATTAAATATGTGTCTCTCATCAACACTTTTTAAACATGCTATTGAGTATGCTTTCAAGAAAATAAACCAGCTTATAATTCGTTTGATTAGTTAAGATAAATGGGTTAAATAATTCATGTATGGATTGATCTAGATTTGTGTCAATTTGGGTTATAGTTAACAATTTTGACATACATACATACATACATACATACATACATACATACATACATACATACATACATACATACATACATACATACATACATACATACATACATACATACATACATACGTACGTACTACGTATGTGTGCGTGTGTTAGATTTGAGTTAGAAAATTCAATTCGCAACCCGTTAACTCTTCAACATGTCAACCTGACTAGATTGACACCCTTATTTATTATTATTATATATATATACACCTTACCAATAGAAAATTCTAACCTATCCTTTGTGGGAATACCAATAATTTCCACATCATATGGGTGTCCAACATGTACTTAGTGCTAAAGCCTAACCCACAACGTTTCCTATGGGCACTTAATTGTGTTCGGCGGGTTATTAACTCGTTGTCTATGGTTATCATCGATCATTTCTATAGGTTCTCGCCCACAAACCAACGGAAAGAAGATTATACCTTCCATTCCCACCACAAGTTTTTTTTAGCTGTGGGAACCCACTTACGTGGTAAATACACGGGTCCCCTTAATACTCAACTAATCGAGAGGATCAGGTAAAGCGTGGACGCGAGCAACCTGTTCGGTGGCCTTCAAGAGAAATTGTTCCAAATGGCGATTGAACTTGAGACTTTTATGATGAGCACAAGTTTTTGTGTCAGATTTAGGACGCTCCCGAAGTCCCGATTGCTTTGCGAGCCCTCTCTTACGCATGCATATACTAGAACACTAGGTAACAAACTTCTATGATTTTCAAGATCAAATATGTTTCTTTCTCTAAAAATTGGATAGGAGAGAGATAAAGAGAAATCAAATTTGTGACAAATGAGGAGGTAAGACCTCTGTTTATATTTGTAGAGGCTCGTCATATAAATGTATAATGTTATTCTTAAACATATCAACAGGATGCAATGTGTATAGGTTTCGTCGCATGTTCTTTGCACACGGCAAAGCCTTTGGCTCACCTATGTGTCCTATCAGACGAGTTGTAATAGTCCAGAATGACTACACCAAGATATTACATGTTTTACTTCTGATGGGTTGCGGATCTACAAACTCTGTCCTTAGGCAAAACATGTCTTGGTTATAAAACATCCACCCTTACTATAAGGAAGGTTTTCTTCTCTCCTGCGTAACCGATGTGGGGAACATATATATCCACCCAATTAAGACGCCCAACTTCGTCACTAGGACACCTACACGTACAACTCATAGCTCTAATATCATATATAACTATTAAGAATGGCAAATATTGTCTCATTTGTTCTCGATGGTTACCCATCTGGAAACTCATGATTTTTTTTCACCTAACGAGTTCTATGTTCATGCAAAATGGCTCTAGGTAGGCTTTAACAAACCATCAAGTGGAAGACTTTGTTCTCCCCCTCAATCGGTGTGAGACTTACACGAGCCGTCAAGTGGAAAACTTAGACAAGTCATTAGAGGTCACTTGCTATAAATCCTATTTTTACCTTTTTGCGATCCTCGTCTTGTTCTAACTCAAAATTGAGTCTCATTTTAATCGAAATTCATACTTTTTTCATCCAATACCATTTTGTAGGTGGATTCACTTATGGATTTGCCTGGGCCCTATTACCTTATCCAAACAGATTAAAGATTGTTTTTTCATATCTCCGACCATTGAAGTTCGGATTTCACTTCAGTCATTTGGTCCATTCCTTATGTTCTATGTTCGAATCACTTGATGATGATCATTGACATCCTTAAAATGAAAGCACTTTGAGGTACATGTGTTTACCTTGCGAAACATTTATTCAAACTATTTTGGCACACCTTTACAGGGCCGACCCTTAGGGGTGCCAGAGGTGCGACCGTTGACCGCACAGGACCCGATTTCTTGAGAGGCCGAAATTTCAAAATTTTTTATATGTATTTTATATATAAAATTACTTTTAAACAAAACATAATTTTACTATGTAAAAAACATCATTTGTTACGTAAAAACATCACTTGTAATAATTTTGTTTATTATGTTCATTAAGTTATAATTTATTTTTAAATTTACTTCTCATGTTGTATCTTTGACACCTTAACTACCCAATGTTCCATCAGGATCCATTCTTATAACTAACAACAAAATTAATTAATAATAGTTATTAAATAAGAATTGTTTTAAATTAAGGTATGATAGTAGCAATGTTTTTAACACCGGACCGGCCATAATAGTCTTTTTACTTGTCAGCGGTCGGAACAATCTGGGGATTCAAGAATCGCATTACGTCATAAACATCATATAAATATGTATATGTGTGTGTGTAATATAGAAAAATTTAAAAACTCCAAATAATTAAATAGCTAAAAAACAACTATTCATTAATTAGTATATCAAATAAACCACACATAAGCAACGCAAGAACGAGCCTTCAATTTCAATCAGGTCTAGAAATCCAGTTTAACCGCTCGGTTGCCGGTTGAACTGTCTGTTTTCCTCAGAAACATTTCTAATCAGAAAACTGTACCACTAGAGTAATTATTTCAACACAAGGGTTCATATTTGTTCTATTCTGTTGGTAATAACGGAACAAATTTTGTTCGTAGGAACAAAGAGAAGCAGTATCCAAAACCCAATCAGAGCGATCCGATTTTGGTTTAAAAACATTGGATAGTAGAGCTGATTTACTACAAGTAATACACGCCTAGAATTAATAATATTTCATAAACGAAAATTGTATAAGTAAACATCTTTTACAATCTTTCTATTCTAATAAATGACTTCAAAAGAAAATATTAGATGACATTCTCTAATTACACCAAAAATAAATTTTTATTTTTAAATATAAACTTACAATTAATATTATTAATAATATACATTATTTACATAAAATATACTAAATTAATATTGACTAGTGTTAAATCTAGCGCACGTTGCGGCGCGTTAGACTGCTAAACAACAAAGGGTATTTTTATACGGAATTAAAATAGTATTTCTATCTTCCACAAGTCAGTTGACAAATTCAGAAACATTTGAGATCATTTTAACAATTATTGTTGAAAACCTTCTTAGCTTTTATAAAGTCCTTTCCTTTCATAGTCACATGATTGGTAGCATGCATTTTAAAGAAGTTGAAATAATCAAGTGGTCATCAAACATGTTTCAAGGTTTACAAGTAAATTATGTAATAAAAATGAAATTGTGTTACCAATAGCAGATAACACAATTAGGGTTTTTTTCTTCTCTTTCTCTCTCCAAAGCTAGAAAAAGCAAATAAAAATAAAGTTGACTATATTATTTTCTCCCTAAGTACAATGTTATGATAGCATAGGTTGCCAATAGTACTATTTAGGGGTCGTTTGTAGCATCTGAATCATTAAGTGCTGAATGGTTAAGATGTCTGAATGGTTAAGAGGGTCTGAACCATTAAGTGCTGAACCGGTTAAGACTGTTTGGTTGAACATCTGAATGAATATGCAGGATGACTATTTTACCCTTCTGAAACATTCTTTTTCAGTAATAATATAAATAATAAAAACAAGGTAAAATCCAAACATGATAAAATCCAAACATCCAAATTACGTAATAGTCTTTTCAAAATACATTGATAAATTTCGAACATATTAGGCCAACTTCTTGTAGTTAAATATTGCAACTGTTAATAGATCATATATACAAATGAATTATTTAACTCAACTTCATAGAGCGTATGTGTGCTTCTGCTTAGCATTGATCAAGATAAGGCTCATTTGTTTTGAGCAAAGGAGGCAAGATGTGCAGGTCAGATGGGTTAAATTTTAGAAACAGTCAAAATGGTTCAGGTTAATATGGGTAGGTTTTAGAACTGTTAAAATGGGTCGACCATAAATTGATTCGAATGTATATAGATCGACCAAACACCCTTGCAAATATATCTAGATCGAGAGAGAGTACCAGTGGGCTATTGGGGTGGCTGTCAGCTGGCGACGGGGGACAATCGCAGGTGGCTAGCGGCTGCTGACGGGCGAAGGTCGTAGCCTAGTGGATGGCTACAAGTGTGGCGACAGCAGATTGGAGGGCGGCGACGACCGCCGGTATGGCTTGGAAGAGGTCGATGGCGTGAACATGGCGACGACCGGAAGAGCTGCGGGTGGGCGTTTGATCGAGACGCAGATGAGGAAACGTGGTTAGGGTTAAAAAGTGAAAGGGAATAGAGGATCCCTCGTTCTCATTTTTTCATTCAGACTTGATTTAGGATCTGAATGATTCAGACCTCTATTTAGATGTGGGATCCCATTCAGACGTGCTTTTTTAGGTGAAACAAATGGTCTGAATCTGAATCATTCAGATTCAAACCCATTCAGATCCAGTCAGATGCTACCAAACAACCCCTTAATTATTAATTCATATGTAACCCCTTCTTGCATACAGTGTTATAATGGAAGATGTTTCATACCCGTTCCTAATTGATTATTTCACTTGCGACAAAACTTAAAAATTCAAAAAATTATATTGGGTCAAATTACAAAACTTGATAAATTACACTATTCATATATATATATATATACAAGAAATTATATATATTTTTTATTTCAAAATATGTTTTGTATAAAAAAGTATAACTAATAAATTTAATATTCGGACTTGGCACATTTTTAACCAAGGTGGCTCAGCACGGCTCGTTTTTGGCTTGGTTTTTACCTAAGAAATTTAATATTTGAACTGTATTCACTTCAACTCGGCTCGGTTTGTTTTGGACTCTGTTTTTACAAAAGAGAAGAGGCGTGAATATGTGGAACTTAGAATTAAGAATATGATTTAGGAATTAATGAAGCATGTGAGAATTGAGATCCATTTCGTAATTCTGTTCTCTTTTCTTTTATTTCCTTTATTTTTTTACATAATTACAAAATAACACCAAAGTATATTTTAAAGTAACCTTATAGTTTTATATTTTTGTATAGTATGTTGTACAAACGAGCCGGGCAACGAGCTAGCTACAAGCCGAGCCAGCCTTGGTTTGAACTCGGCTCGGTTACAAAACGAGCTGGCTCGGTTTGGCTTGGTTACAAAATGAGCTTTATCCGAGCCGAGCTTTATCCGAGCCGAATACGAGTTTCGAGTTTTTTGGACAGCTTTATACCGGTACAGGTATTTTCGGTACTTTACCAGTTTTGTAAATTTTTTAAGCATTTTTGTTGGGATGATGATAAATAATTGACGATATTAAGCCATAATTATAAGAAAAATAAAAAAAAACAAGAATATTAATACATAATAGGAACTCATCAAAAGAAAATCAAGTTTACAAAACTAAGAATTACAAGAGCCTCTGGGGGTCCCCTCGGTTGGCAAATCATCATACACATAGTCCTTAAACCATAATTACACTATTATAGCAGCGGAAATTAAGGTAACGACATAAAATAATGTACGGATACTAAACAAACATTAACACATAACCCACATCTCTAAAGTTGTATAATATAGCCAATCTATGCCAGGGTAGTACTCAACGTATGCCACGAGTCATCATGCTATCCTTTCCAAACTATTCAACCTGATATACATGTATAACAAGTCAGCTATATACCGGTGAGTTCTAAGTTAAATTTTTAAATAAACTTTTATTCCTTGATATCATCACAAAACATAACATAATTCAAATACATAACACACATGTAATTATAACATCAATCATACTGTGAAGAAAACTTTACCATCAACTGCTGACCCGAAGTCAATAGACTTGTGCAGCACAAGACTCTATAACTATATACTAACGACCCAAAGTCGACAGGCTTGTGTAGCAACCCGAAGTTGACAGCTCATGCATGCATAAGACTTCCTCAACTGGCGACACACAATCGACAGGCTTGTATAAATACAAGACTCTATAACTATCAACCCGAAGTTGACTGCTTATACCGGTACAAGGCTTCTTGACATACATCATTCATATTCATAAAATCATTCATTCATACATAACATGGTTTAAATCATTTAAATCATCATAAACATAAACACTTTTCTGCACCGAAGTGCTCAAATTTTTCCCAACCGCAGTCGGGACTTCAAAACCACATTTCCTGCTCGACCTCGGCCGAGACTTTCAAAATCATTTCTTTCTCAACCGTAGTTGAGACTTAACACATTCTTTACCTGACCAAAGTTGGGTTAAAAATCATTTTCATAAAATAGCTTTATAACATGCATATCAGCCCAAAATTATAAAACATTTAAAATAGGGCTACGAAGAACTCACCTGAGCTTAGTAAGGCACAATCTGCTAGCTTTCTTCCTTTCCTTACTTTCTCACGTTCATAATGATATCCTATTAATATGGATATATTATCATGATTATAACCTTATCATACAATATAAGCCCACTATTCAGGGTTTCTAAACCGGTGGCACAGCGACTACGTTATAGTTATCTTCAACACGAGTTTTTAGCTCGCAATAACGACCCGAGGAGTTTTATAAACTTAATATTGCTTATCTCAATTAACAATAACTTGAACATAACCCCAGATAAGTTTATAACACTTATGAAAATAACTATAACCAAAATCTTAAATGTAAACCTTACCCGGACAACACTTTGGTTTATGCGATCTGGGCACCTACTGATCATGTATGTTAGATCACCAGCACTTAAATTAATCTAATATGGATATTTGAGTGTTCTATCTTCGAAATAGAGGTTTGGATGCATGTCAACATAATGGCAAAGGATAAGCAAAGCATATGTTTGTGTATTTACAACCATAATTAAATCGATATATATCTTTTCATTCTTGAATTCACATGGATATGTGTGTTATATTAATTTGTGGTTGTCATTCGTACCTATAAAAAAATAATGTGGAAGCAGCCATTAGGTTCAAGGAACAGGTAGAAAATATGCTTGACACATTTCAAGCTAACACGCGTATAGGTGTACGGATAACTTTTAAAACTTGTTTACACGATTCCGCTTAATATGAACTCCGTTTTGCTCACCGTATTTGCCTAGTTTCACGGTTATCCAATACCTTTCTAATCATGTCATGAAAATGCTCAGATTTACGATGACCGCTCGGAACTTAGGCCTGTCGTAACTTTCATTCGGAGCTTTGTTTCGAAATTTCGCTTACACTCATTTTGATCATTTTTATCTCTGCATTCTTGTTATGCTTAAAGATTACTTATTTGCTCGGCTTAGATAAGTGCATTTTCTTATTTAATTAGTTCGTTTTAGGGTTTTGCTAAAATTACTGTATAATAACATTGGTTTAAGGCAAACGGAAGCACATATATATTATATCCTCATAAAACTCAAGAAAATTTGATCATTATCTAGATGTAATTGAGCTCCAACCGAATCAAGTTCATGTTCATCATACAAAACCAAAACTTTATCTAAACATGGTGTTGGTCTCTTTAATCAATCAAGACTAAACTAACACGAGATGAGAATCATGAATACATACCTTAACGATGTGTGTAGTTAATAGTAATCAGTCCGATCGATTCTTCTTGATTCCCTTCTCTGCTCATAGAACTCGGAAGTCGATCAGAAGTATTAGAGACCTTCGTTCACTCAATTCTTCTCCAAGTTTCTAAATTAATTTTTTTCTAGTATCACAATCTGATATAAATCCAATTTGCTGACTTTCAATAGAAAAAAGTGATATTTTAATTTGAAATTTACACTTAGGGCCCTTGAACTTTGAGGTTCTATTTTTAAAACCACTTCTACTTTGCTCACATATTTTTAATATTCACGAGCTTATATCGTGCTCATACTTTGTCGTATAACGGTCCCGCTTATATTAATTTGATCGTAATCACTTCGGGAACGCTCATAAAAATTTCGAACCCAAACAGTCATAGAAATTTTGCACGTTATTAATAGGCTTTATAAAGTGTCCATACATTATCGGATATTTTTATCGTTTATATCATTTTGATCGTAACTACTTTACGAACGTTTATATAAATTTTGGACATAAACAGGTACACTACAAATAAAATGCCATTTAGTGGCACACGCTTTCAGTGGCATTTAATTTTTGTGCCACTAATATAGGTTTTAGTGGCACTTTTTGTGTGTCGCATTTGCCTGACCCATATTTTTAGTAACACTTATTATTTATGCCTCTAAATTATATTTTTAGTGGCACTTTAAGTGTGCCACAATTAATCAACCTACATTTTAATGGCTTCTAATTTTATACCACCAAATTTATTTAACACTTTTCTTGATCAATATTCCTTTTTAAAATTCATTAGAAAAAAACTTCTACTAAATTTTCACTACTTTCTCAAAATTCCTTCCTTTGAACCATTATCTAAATATTATTTCATTTCTACAAAACCCCCCATTATCCAAATCCATGAAACATCGTAGCAAAGCATGGTTTCTAAACGCGCGGATCTAAACCCGCCCTAAACCATACGCACTGATCATGATGTATGAAACCTGATTTCAGAAACCCTAAATTATTCAATCGTATCTTCCTTGTCTGCACCTTGCTACTCGATCTTCCGATTCAATACCTTTTTGCAGGTAAAAATTCTTTTCTATGATCTTGTGTCCCGAATTGTTGTTATAATTTCCAATGGTGATCGTATATGATTAGTTTTTTTGTAATTTTTTTCTCGATTGCTTAACAGATCTTCAATCCTTTTATATGTAAAGCTTAGAGGGCCACTATAATCAAAGATATAGTATTTATTATATGTTATGCTCGTTATCCCAATTTTATGTGTTTTTGTTTTGAATTATCAAACCAAAATCATACTTACTAACTATCCGAACAGACAATGTTATTAGTTGTCAAAAGTTTCCCCCTTTTGATAGGTTATCCGAACAGACAATGTTATTAGCAAGAGTGGCAGATGGAATCAGATGTTTACCCTAAGTCCTCCCTTGAAATTAAAAAAAAAAACTATTTATGTACATAATTGATCATTTTTTGTTGTCTATTTAATGTGTATCAGTGAGATTTTTTGAACAACTTTGTTTTAAGCTTTGCAAAATGAAAAAAAGAAAGAAAGAATACAACTTGCCAAGGGGTCAAACCAGCGTATAGGTTGAAATGCTAGGATTAGAACCATAAAAGATGTCTTAAACATGTATATTGGATCAAATCCACAAAATGGTGAGATGATGATATGTAAATGGTGATTTTAATACAACACTTTGTATGAACTGTATAATTTTAACTTTAGTTATTACATGTATATTAGGAACAATTTGATTGACAATTTTGTCATATATTTGTTAAGTGGTTGTATAAATTTAACTTATTATTTGGATTTGTGGATTGGGATTTTCAAGTGTTGCTATCACTTTCTTAAGATATGTTTTTGTGAAGATTGAATTTAAAGTGAGTGATATATCTTATGACATTCAATTAATTTCCTTGCTTATAATTCATTAAATTTTTATGCTCATATAGCCTGCTTTTCATGTTGATTCTTTACATTAAAAAAAAGAACATGATTACAAGAAAGAGAAGGCATCTCTTGTTCCATCACAGAGTGTTTAGTAGGACACCACTACCAATAGCATACCATATTGAATCATATTTCTATAAACATGTCGATTTGAGTTTTTAAAAGTAGCCAAAAAAGAAGAGGTTCAAATGGGTTACACATGATTGACATTTGCCCAAAGTGCATCTTTAGTACATTAAATCTCTTAAATCTTTTTATGATATTTTGTATAAAAATTGTTTCGGGTGAACCCAATTTAACTTGGGACAGAGTTTAACTTGAAAATGTAAGCAGTATTGAAAACGAGATTGTTTAAGCTTGAAGATGGATGCGGATTTTGAAACACATGTTCAATTATTTAACATTTTGAGTATAATCTTGGAGCTTCTTCAAAATCATATTTTAGTCATTATTTATAATTACCGTTTGTAGTTATAATCTTGGAGTTTCTTCAAAAAAACATGCTACCTAAATTTGAATTGGACTTAAGTTTCCAACTATTGATATTTTTGAATTAGGATTTCATAGGGAACCTACAGCGGTGGTGCAACGTAGCTCAAAGGTCAGATTGTTGATTGGTGGTCATCTAGGTAAATCTCACTCATTTATTCTGAACTACTTATTTTAAAAAGCAATAAGCAGATAAGCAGTTTTAACAGGCAATCATAGATATTCCTTTATCTTGTGAGAAGTATTATTAGTCGACTAATGGTTGTTATTCCACAAATTATTGTCTAGAATAGGATTTAATGAGCCAACACCAATCCAGTCCCAAGGATGGCCTATGGCTTTAAAAGGAATAGGTTTAGTTGGGATTGCTGAGACTGGTTCTGGCAAGACTTTGCATATTTTCTGCCGGCATTTGTTCATGTTGCTGCACAACCTTCACTGGGTTAGCATATAATTATTAATTATGATTGTTAAGATTTTATTCATGGGTTGAAATAAAAGGCATTTACAACTCAACATAACACTTTACTGCAGGGTTGAAATCGTTATGGGCACACATGGTCGGTTAATTGATGTGTTGAAATTGTTATTGCTTTGTATTTTCCAGTTTTGCTGTGAAAAGAGATACACAAAAAACTGGTTAACCGAGCGTTTCACCCTTTGAGGTGAGTTTATCTACAGGATTTGTTTTCATTTTGCAAACTTTTGAGGGTGTTATTTTTTTTACCCGGTTTAACGCGCGAGCAAAAAGGTATGCTGCAAGAGGTAATATTATGGTGCAAGAAGCATCTATAGAATTGTTTATCAGCATTTATTATTAACTGCATTTTTTTTGATTATCTTTAAATAATTCTAATATATTGTATTTTCATCAATCATATAGGATTGATTCTGCGTGAAGATGTTCCTGAACCTCTCAAGAACTGTAAATTTATAACAACCTTTTGTTTTTTAAGTTATTGTTTTTGAATTATGCATGTACATGCATTCATGTTTCATGCAAAGTAATTTAAAGATCTTGTGCAGATTAGCTCAAAGAATTGTGCATGGAGATGTTTCTGAACCTCTCAAGAACTGTAAGTTTATAACAACTTTTTGTTTTTTAAACTATCATTCAACTACCAAAAGTAGCATTTTCATCAAAATTACAAATTTGTATAAATAACTTGAACAGATGGTCTCTTTGGACATGGGTTCATTGACTGCTAGTGCTAAATTCGGAGGAGTGAAATGTTCATATGGCAAGGTTGATATCATGAGAAGTTTTCGAGCTAAGTCACATGGGAGTGATGAACATTTCGTGTGACGTTTAAACGTTTGAAAACCGAAAGATGTTGCTTATTACATTGCTTTTGACATTGTTTGTATTATGTTTCGGATCAGATTATAATGTTATTATTTACAATGTTGTTCAACTTTTATTTTATATTTATATTGTAAAATAATGCGTTTTTGTGACAATGTGTTATACAAATAACTATATGTGGTTTTTACTAATACAAAATTTGAGAATCTAAAGGCGTTTTTATATTATGGCAAAATAAAAGTGCCACTAAAACCAATATGAATATGTGACTAATATTAATTTTTAGTGGCAGAAAAAAGTGCCACTAGAAGTCTAAAACTTTGTGCAGCACATTGAAAAAGTGCCACTAAAAGGCTTTAGCGTCACCACTTCTAGTGGCACTTTATTTGTGTGCCACACAATATTCAAGGGGTTTTTAGTGGCACTTTTTTGGTCTTTTAAGGCACTTTTTGTATGCCATTAAATGGAATTTTATTTGTAGTGGTACCGATATTTCGTGTGTTTATTAATACGTTACAAAATTTTCGGTTGTTACAAGTTTACCCTCCTTACAATAGGTTTCGTCCTCGAAACCTGTTACGTTTCAAACAATTGTGGGTAGAGTCGTTTCATCTCGTCTTCAGTTTCCCATGTAGCCTCAGATCCTTTTCGGTGCTTCCATTGAACCTTAACTTGTCTAATCGTTTTGTTACGTAATTGTTTTTCTTTCGTGTCAACAATTGCCACTGGTTCTTCTATGTAGTTTAACCTTTCATCAACTTCAATATCATTTAACGACACGTATACTACATCATCTGCTAGACATTTTCTCAAGTGTGAAACGTGAAATGTCGGGTGAATTCCACTCATTTCATCTGGCAAATCTAATCGGTAGGCTACCTTATCGACCCGTGCCATTATTCAAAAAGGTCCAATAAATCTCGGACTCAACTTCCCTCTTTTCCTAAATCGAATAATTCCTTTACATGGTGAAACTTTTAAAAGTACCTGATCACCTACCTCAAACTCTATTGGTCTTCGAACTTTTGTCAGCGTATGACTTCTGTCGATCCTGTGCAGTGTTCAATTAAGCTTTAATTAGTTGAAGCTTTTCAGTCAAATCAACTACTGCAGCTTTGCTTCCTACTTCTTTCTGTCCTACTCCCCCCGCAACTCACAGGTGTTCTACAACGTCGTCCATACAATGCCTCGAATGGTGGCATTCCAATACTAGCATGGTAGTTGTTGTACGAGAATTCAACTAGTGGTAAATGATCATCCCAACTACCACCAAAATCAATAATACAAGCTCTGAGCATATCCTCTAAGGTTTGGATAGTCCTTTCAGACTGTCCATCTGTCTGAGGATGATACGTAGTGCTGATATTCAGTCGATCTTGTACCCATCGATTCATGAAATTGTTTCCAAAACAAAAACTAATTAGGTTTAAAGACATTGTGGTAAATATTTTTAAACTACACTAGATGGTAAATAACCAAATTCAAAACAAAAACTAAGCATATTCTGGTACTGGCACACCGGTTCGGGAACTTTCGGCATTTTACCGGTACCGGTTAGTACCGATACTGAAATATCAAAAAATTAAGTACCGTTGCTGGTATCGAATCTACCTATTTTATGAATTTTACAAAAATAACCTTCTCTCCATCCGCAAGGCTCAGTGATTTTCTCGATCAACTTGGGCGTAATTATAAAATACTACTAATTTTATCATCTAAAGAAGCCACTGGCCATATGCTTTGGATTTTTTTAGATTTTAACACAAGGGATCATTATGAAAAATATCAAACAAATGTGGCCAAAAAATAATTAAGTAAGTGAAACTTAATTGTTTCTCAAGTTTACCTTTGAAATATACATTGTAATAATGCATCATTATAATATATAAATTAGATTTTACTTTATATACATATATATATATATATACACACACAACTAGGGGTCTACCCACGATTTGCGGTGGTAATTTATACTGAATTGGAAAAAAACACAATTTTAAATATGAAAACTCAGATCTGTTAAAAACCGTCACTCTGTCGTAAAATCATAAATCGTAAAGCACATCAGTTTTGAAAATAAGAGAAAAAGTAAAATAAATATGTATTAAAAATCACGAAAAAAAGTTGAATTATATCGTACTACCGCGATAACAACATCGCATATATCAAAACGCAGACAAAAAAGTCAATCACAACAACTGCCAATCTGTCATAAATCAATAAATTAAACAGTCGGTCAGTCGTCAACCAATAAAACGAAAGATGGACTAAATTGTAATAAACAAAAGTTAAATAATAGAGTTAATTTAACAGAAGATGGTTCCTGTGTGTCACACCCCAAATTACCACTTGTGGTGTTAGGCCGCTGGGTGTGACGTGGCAGAATTAGATACGTTGGTCATATAGAACGACTCTATATGTTTAGTTTAAAATATTTGGATATATTAACATACATCCCAAAATAGATCAAATAGTTTTTAAGCTTAAAATAAAAAGAAAAGCAAAGTAGCGGAAGTAAATTGTTTAAAATGTTATAATCATAATATAGCTAGGCCTAATTGCATGCAGGTTCCTTCCTGTGACTCCTTAAGTGCATCATGGCCTTAAGCATTTCAATTACCTGAGAAATACATGCTAAAACGTGTCAACATAAAGTTGGTGAGTTCACTGGTTTATTAAGTAAGTAGTAAAGACAGTTTGCACAATATATACTGGATATATTAAAGTTGTAGACCTATGGTCCCGAGTGTATGTGTTGCACCACTACCGAAACTACATGTTAGATGCCTCCGCCATTCTATCTTAAAAACAATGGCAATAGGTCGATATTACGCTCGTCTTGACCGCCAGTCAAAGTTGTCGTCGATCGGGGTTTGTCAAACCCAATAATACTATCCAATAACGCCTCGTTTTCGTTTAACTAACGGTATGACTTTGTGAGGACTTGGTTACAATATAAGCACACTCAAAAATGTTTGTACAACATACCAGTCATATATCAAAAGGTGCTTGCAATGTATTCTCCCCCAGTTTAAGATAAACAATTTAATGTAAGAAAAGGGGGCCATAAACTCACATGTGATTGAGTTGAATGCGTTGCGTGCGTTTGCTCTTTAACAGTTACCTAGATCGCATAGGTGGTTATGAGTTTGTGTTTGTGTTGGTCTGCCTAGACTGTGTTCATGTCCAAACAACTCCAAGTTGTTGTGTTTGACTCAACGACCCGTTGGTGACTCGTTTAGTTCACTAACGTTTGTTTATCATCAAAGATCCCATAATTAGCAGGTTTCTTTATTTAGCAGGTTTCTATACATAGCCGGTTTCTATTTTTAGTAAGTTTCTATATTTGACAAGTTTGCATCAAGGATCACTTTTTATTATTCTAAGCATGCCAGTTTCCTTATATGTTCATGTTAGCACATAGCACATGTCACATATCATGAATCAAACACATTGTCCATTTTTAGACATGAAAGTTACTATATTTAGTAAGTTTCCATTCTTATCATGTTTTCATACAAAAGATCATACAAATATTCTCATAATATCATAATATAGCATATCTCATCAACCATCATGTTTATACATTCCTATTTCTTAACATTCCCAAATTAAAGTTTCCATATAAGGAAAGTTTAGCATTAAACTAATTTCATCAACAATCAAACCATTCTTATATGTTCCTATGACCATAGACATTTTCACAATACCCAAACATGACCAAAATCCACATGCAATACATGTATCTCAATAGTAAAGTTTTTATATTTAGAAACTTATGCACATACCCTTTTTTTCTTTAAATCTAACACACCTTATGTAAATATCATCAATATTGTGCACATATCATCATTTAAACCATTCATCAAGTTTAAACATCAATATAACAAGTATTTCGTATAACAAAGTTTACTTTTATAGAAACATGCATCAATCTTCACAAAATGACACCAAATCTCATCTTTAAACATAATAATACTTCCAGTCAGTCATCAAGACTTCCAATGCAAGTTTGCAAATGCATAAATTCGTCTAGGTGGTTTTCTTGGAGTTGCCTGTGCACATAGGTTCTTGCATGTGTCTTAGTGAGTAGATTTAGTTAACAAAACTACCTCATCAAGCCCTTAGATGTTGAAATAAAGCAAGAATAGAGGGTGGATGGCTTCAAATGTGGCTGATGATGGTGACACGGTAGCTACAAGAGTTTGTTGGTTGTAATGAGCTTCATTGTATCTTCCTTCAAGCTTCCCAAAATCCAAGACTTCAAGGCGGATCAATATCAACCTTTAGCTAAGGCTCCAGGGGTTGTAGGAGATGATTCTGGTGGGTTTGGTCGAGCTTGATGCGTCTAGGTCCGGAGGTGAGGGTAAAGAATGGAATGAGAAAGAATGGGTTTGTACTTATAGGATTTTGAGGTCCTGGGGTCATCACGTACCTCCAAGGGTGTTCCCCGTGCATCATGGCGTATCGCCAAGGACAAAATAGTTGAGATCACTTCCGAAACACGCCGCATACCGTCAATTGAATTTGATCGGTCGTCGCTGTCACACCCCAACCTATGGGGGAATACATTAGGGCGTGATTAGTGATTGTTCATAACTCATGGTGCTACTTTGCAAATTTCAATAGTTAATAAACCAATTTAATTTCAACATAACATCCATTCAAACATTCAAAGTAATCCACACAACCAAACATAAATCCAACATTACAATTCCAAACAAAACAAAATAAATAACATTGTCTTTTTTATTAACTAGGTCCAAGAAGTCTAATCGTGTCTTCATCCAAGTAACTAACCTGTTACACATATAAAATAGAGTTTTGTTCAACTATTTGCATAGTTGGAGATATTCTCATACAATTTGATATATGTATATAAGAAATAAGATGCAATAATAGTCTAATAAGAATTGATCTAAATATATATGTTCCACAATGTTTGATATTATGATTTTGGCAATTTCACCTTTGCTAATATAATGACAAAAGTCATTAAAGAAATGAAACTAGTATACTCATAGTTTTTGGCAATTTCACCTTTAATATTAAACATTGACATAATTCATGTTGATTAAAGGCTACTAGCACTAATGTATTGTATATGATAATCCAATAACAATAACACATAGATATACAAACAAATAGGTAACACATAACATTCAAATCTAATTCTAACTTAAACTATAGAATTGCATCATAGTATTTGTTTATGACTCGAGAATAACATTGTTTGATATGACATGTGCAACATCCCAAAGATTACAAAAATGTAAAAAGGGAGTATAAGAAAAACTCACCTGTTCTTGATTAGGATTTCCCAATAACACTTGATGTTGTATATGAATGAATGAATCAAGAATCAACCTAAGTATATAGAATTTTAACTTAGATTCTTCTTTGTTAATGTATATGTGAACCACTGTCTTTATAGATAAAAGATTAGAATGTGTATGATATTGTAAGACTTTTTTGTAATGAATTCATAATATTAAAGTGAAACTAAATATGAGAATGATAGTTAAATGTTTATATTTGATTTTATAAAATCAACATTTTAGAATATGTATAATCATCTATAAATGTTTAAAATAAAGTTTAAAAGAAATAAAATAAGTTTATAAAGGTTTATAAATATTTAACAAATTATAAAAAATCTTTAAAAGATTTTTAGATATTTATAGAGTACATGAAATTGAAATAAATTTAACAAATGAATTTAAAAATGATTTATAATATTATAAATTTAATCTCAGAAAATGAAAAAAAAAATAGTTTTCTGAATTTTTAAATCAATTTTATAAATAATACTTATATTTTTTAAAGTTTATTTAAACAATAAAATAGCAAATTGATAAAAATAGTATAAAAAAATTATTTAAAAATTCCAGAATATTAATATAGTTGAAAAATAATTTCTGGAATTTTTTCAGAATTTTTAGAAATGTTTTAGTATTTTTTTATATTTAAAAGCATTTAAATAATATTTAAAAAGCAAAATAATATAATTTAATTCTGAAAAATTCCCAAATTTTTACAGAATGTTAGAAACATAATTTTAGAATTTTAGAAATTTTTTTAGAATTTTTAGAGTTTGTTTGATGGCTAAAATAAATAAAATAGATGAAAAAGAGAAAATTATCAAAACCGGTTGAACCGGATTTGAACCCCTGACCCCTATGATTCACATGCGTGTAATTTAACAGTAGGCTATGCTGCTTTATTTGAGATAGAATTCATTTTAGTTATATTTATTAACAATACCAGTTATCCATTCGAAAACATACAAGCCCTAAAAATCATATCGATCGAATCGTTGATTTTGGGTCGTTTAAACAATGGGGCTATTGTTCCCCATGTAAAACTGAATAGACTAGATCTATTACTTACTTGATTTAGTGTGGAATTGAATGAGTTTGAGTATGAGTTTGTTCTTGATGATACACAGACTTGATTAAGAGTTTGAGAGCGAATCAGATGGTTAACTTGGTGTCGTTTGATCCAGAAGAAGGGCGCCTATGTTTCTGTAAAATGAACTTGATTTTGGTGATGGATTTGATCGAATTCGAGTGTATCTTTTTGTATACATGTTCGGTTATGGGTTATGATATTAAAAGTGTTTAATTTCTAAATTAACTGCTTCTGTTTCACTCGAAATCGTGTAGGAAACATGTATTGATTATGAATTTCATTAAAGATTACGTTTTGCTTGCTTTGAATCTATGAATTCAATTGAAGGAGCTGTAGATCGTGGGCGAAGAAGAAACAACAAAAGGAATTTGAAATTTACATGTTTAGTCCCTTAGTTATTTAATTATTAAATCAAAACTTTTATTAACACTAATTCTAATTTTAATATTTTACAATATTATCCCACACAAACTTTGTGTTGTTATTTTATGTAAAAAAAACTTATTATAAGTATGTAAAATTATATTAAATACAAGTCCTTTGTGATTTACATCTTTAAACATCTTAATAATCCTTAAAATTTTTAAGATTAGTAATTCTTTTTATAACCATGTAAAGTTTTAGTACTAATGTTTAAATAATTATTTGTTAAAAATTTATTTGTATATTTTTATTACAATTTTTATAATACATTCATAAAATAAACCATGGTTTTTAAGCATCTTAATAAATTTTTAGTTTTAATCAACTATATCTTTTAAGTTTAATAGAATATATTTTGAATAACATATATATATATATATATATATATATATATATTTAATATAAGATAAATTCATATCTTAAATTAATATATATATATATATATATATATATATAAATTAATGTATATATATATGTATGTATGTATGTATGTATGTATGTTTTAAATTTTGAATTAAGTTAACAAAACCATATAAGCTTTCTTTTATTGTAATAAGATACCATTACATATTGTATCTAAATAAGGAAAAACTCTAAGAATACAGTCTCCCCTACTTTAGAGAATTTCGTCCCGAAATTAGGAAGAATATTGTGTGAATAGATGCGGATACTTGATCTTCATTTGATCCTCACGTTCCCAAGTATGTTATGGGCCTCGTTTAGAATCCCATTTGACCAAGACTATCGGAATTCGCTTGTTTTTCAATTTCTTGATTTCACGATCAACGATTTTAACTGGTTTCTTAAGAAAGTGCATTGTTTAATCAATAGTCATTTCATCAAGAGGTATATGAAGATTTTCAACAGCTAGACACTTCTTCAGATTTGAAACATGGAATGTAGGATGAATGTTTGAAAGTTCTTGAAGCAATTCAAGTCGATAAGCCACTTTACCAATCCTTTCCAAGATCTTAAAAGGACCTACGAATCGAGGAGCTAGCTTGCCTTTCTTTCCAAAACGAACAACTCCTTTCCAAGGTGATACCTTTAAAAGAACCATATCGTTGACTTGAAATTCCAACGGCTTTCGCCGTTTATCAGCATAGTTCTTTTGCCTACTCCTTGCAGTTGTCAGATTCTCACGAATTCGAAGTATTTTGTTTGTTGTTTCTTGAACCAATTCAGGTCCAGTGATTTGAGCTTCACCTAACTCATTCCAACAGACTGGTGGTCGATATTTACGCCCATAAAGAGCTTCAAAAGGAGCCATATTGATATTACTATGATAATTGTTGTTGTATGAAAATTCGATTAATGGTAAATGGGTATCCCAATTACCACTAAAATCGATCACACAACATCTAAGAATGTCTTCTAATGTTTGTATGGTCCTTTCAGATTATCCATCAGTTTGTGGATGGTAGGCAGTGCTAAGTTTCAGTTGAGTTCCTAATGACGATTGCAATGATTTCCAAAAATGTGATATGAATCGACCATCACGGTTAGAAATAATGTTAAGTGGAACTCCATGTCTACACACAATTTCATTGATGTAGATTCGAGCCAACTCTTCAACTCGATAGCTTTCACGAATCGGTAGAAAGTGAGCAGCCTTTGTAAGATGATCAACAATAACCTAAATACTGTCATAACCTTTGGAAGTTCGTGGGAGTTTAGTTATGAAATCCATAGAAATTCCTTCCCACTTCCAAATAGGTATTTCAGGTTGCTTGAGTAATCCTGACAGTCTTTGATGTTCGGCTTTCACTTTAGAGCAAGTAAGACACTTTGATACGAAATGGATTACATCATTCTTCATGCCTGGCCACCAATACTGATCTCGAAGGTCATTGTACATCTTATCGGCACCAGGATGAATAGAGTAACGAGACTTGTGAGTTTCATTGAGAATAAGTTCTCTTAAGCTGTTACGATTGGGAATCCACAAACGGTTTTGAAAGTGTAACAATCCATTTGTCTTGGATTCAATTTGCACACTATTTGGAAATTCCTCATGCAACTTGCCTTCAAATTCAACCATTTGTTGCGCTTCAAGAATACAATTTTGAATATCTGATGTGATTTGAATGCTTTGTAAGATGATTGACTTCCCATGATCCTTTCGACTAAACGCATCGGCAACTACGTTTGCTTTACCAGGATGGTAACGTATTTCACAATCGTAGTCATTGAGCAATTCTACCCAACGCCTTTGTCTCATGTTCAGTTCCTTTTGATTGAGAATATGTTGAAGGCTTTTGTGGTTTGTGAACACCACACACTTTGTACCCTACAAATAATGCCTCCAAAATTTTAAAGCGAATACAACAACACCAAATTCAAGATCATGAGTTGTGTAATTTTTCTCATGAATATTTAATTGTCTTGAGGCGTATGCAATCACCTTGCCACGTTGCATAAGAACACATCCAAGACCTTGATTTGATGCATCACAATAAACCACAAAATCCTCAATTCCATCTGGCAAAGTAAGAATAGGAGCATATCACAACTTTTGTTTTAATGTTTGGAACGCATTCTCCTGAGCAGCTTCCCACTTGTAAGGTTTACCTTTGTGTGTCAAAGCAATAAGTGGTAATGCAATTTTGGAGAAATTAGAGATAAACCGACGTAATAACCTGTCAGTTTAAGAAATTTGATTTAGAATATGAAATGAGAAAGAATCCTAAGAAAATTTCTAAAGAATAAAAATTGACCTACAAGACCAAGAAATGAGCGAATCTCGGTAGGTGCTGTTAGAGTTTTCCAATTCTTCACCGTTTCAATCTTTGCGGGATCAACGTGAATCCCTTCTTTGTTTACAATATGTCCCAAAAATTGAACCTCTTTAAGCCAAAACTCACACTTAGAGAATTTAGCATAATGTTGCTCTTTCTTTAGGAGTTCAAGAATTAAACGAAGATGATTCTCGTGTTCAGATTTTGACTTAGAATAAATCAAAATATCATCGATGAACACGATCACGAACTTGTCAAGATAAGGCTTGCAAACACGATTCATCAAGTCCAGAAAAACCGCAGGTGCGTTAGTTAAACCAAAAGGCATAACCATGAACTCGTAGTGCCCATATCTTGTACGAAAAGCAGTTTTAGGTATATCATCTTCAAACACGCGTAGTTGATGATAACCCGATCGAAGATCAATCTTTGAGAAACACTTGGCTCCTTGCAATTGATCAAAGAGATCATCAATTCTAGGAAGAGGATATCGATTTTTAATCGTGAGTTCATTGAGTTCACGATAATCGATACACATTCTAAATGAACCATCTTTCTTTTTCACAAACAAAACACGTGCACCTCATGGAGATGAACTAGAGCGAATGAACCCTTTGTCAGACAGTTCTTGTAATTGGCTTGCAAGTTCTTGCAGATCAAACAGTGCAAGACGATAGGGAGCTTTGGTGACAGGAATCGCACCTGGAACAAGATCGATTCTAAATTCAACTTGTCGAATATGAGGTAATCCAGTAATATCTTTAGGAAATACTTCAGGAAATTCACGCACAATAGGTATATCTTCTATCTTCTTCTTTTCAGCTTTAGTTTCCACAATATGATCTAGAAAGGCCACGTACTTTTTGCGTAAGTACTTTTGAGCTTGAATGCACGACATGAGTTGAAGACCCTTTGAAGCCTTCTCTCCATAAACTTGAAGTTCTTGACCTTCCTTTAAAGGAATTCGAATGCACTTTTCAAAGCAAACAATTTCAGCATACTTTGACAACCAGTCCATGCCTACTATGATATCAAATCTTCCAAATTGCATAGGAATGAGGTCGATAGAGAAGTCATGATTGTTAAGGTTCAAATTACAATTTGGAATATACGAGTGAAGACTAATTGACTTACCATTGGCTACTTCAACACTAAATGGTTTATCTATCTTAACTCTAGGTGTAGCAAGTAATGGTTCAAACTCTAGAGATACACAACTTTTATCGGCCCCCGTGTCAAATAACATAGAAGCATAGAGTCCATTAATTAAAAATGTACCGTTCACCACGTCATTGTTGTTTTGAGCATGTTTTGCATTGACATTGAAAACTCGACCCCTTGCACCTTGGTTGACTTGATTTGTTGCAACCAATGCATTATTGTTGTCACGTAGGGGACAAGTGTTGATAAAGTGATTTGGGTTTCCACAACGAAAGCAAGATTTGACCATTGGTTGTTTCAGTGCAGTAATTAAAGGCACATTTGGACTTGGAGCTTGAACCTTCGGCACACGACAGTACCCATACGATTGCAATTAGTGCACAATCTACATGGGCTCGCAACAGGATGATGAAAATTGCAAGTTTTACACAATGGATTGGTGTCGGTGTAAGTCTTTTTGATGGGTTGAGTGATCATGCCAAGGGCAACTTATTGAAGTGGAACAACATGGGTCACAGCAAAGTTCACATGATATGCCTTCCTTTTGTTATTTTTCTTGAAATTAGAGGATGACCCAGCTTTGGACTCCTCTTTTGGTGGTTCAGTTGCACCCTTAGCTTGGTTCTTTTCTTTCTTTGAACCCTTTCTAGTGAGATTTCCCGCTTTCACATAGTTATCAGTAAGAGTAGCAGCCAAGTGAATTGCATCAGCCAAAGTGTTAGGTTTACTTCCCAAAACAGAGTCTTGAATTTTCAAAGGAAGTCCACCAATGTATTTTTCAATGGCTTCATCCAAAGGAGTCACCATGTTAGGACAAAGTAAACTCAGTTTATGAAAACGGTTATTGTATGCTAAGTTTTCACCACTGTCTTGCTTGAGTTCCCAAAATTCATACTCAAGCCTTTGACTTCATTTCTTGGGCAAAACTCACGAGTCATTCTTTCTTTGAGTTGATCCCAAGTGAGAGGAGCAACAGTTTCTTCTCCCAATGATCTTTTTTCATTATTCCACCATGTAAGAGCTCTCTTTTGGAGAGTTCCCGCAGCATAACGGACTTTCAGATTGTCCGGGAAATCATTGTTAAGAAAGGTACTTTCCATACATTCATACCATTGAAGCAACCCAGTTGCCCCGTTAGACCCATTATAGTTGGGTGGATTACATGAATTGAAATGTTTGAAAGAGCACCTAGGTCGGTTAGTTCCTTTATTATTCCCATTGTTAGAATTGTTGGGATTAGCATTGAGTTGTTGCAATTGAGCTACCATATTCGGTATTACAGCAGCCATTTGTCGAGCAATTTCGGTAGCCATTCTCCGTTCAGCTGCGCGTCGTCTATTAGCCATTCTAATTGAATTAAAATTTGGATAATAATGGAGTTTGAAATCATAGAATGTATTTGAATATGTGACATTTTAGTACCTTAGATATAGTAATAAACTATTATTACTAACCAAAAGTCATATGTCATGATTCTATTGAAATATGATAACACACGTTGTAAATCATTTTGATTTGTTTAAATATAAGGAATGGTATTCAAAATTTGAACACCTTTGACATATTATAATATATAGTTTGTATAGTGTTTGGTATGACATGCTTTGGCCTATAAGTGATAATACTCTCATTAGAAGTCCCCAGGAAAGCTAGACTGGTCCCACAGTACCTCGAGGATTTATGCGAATAGCTTTCCTAGACAGGAATTCCAACAACCGGTATTACACCCTTCTAGTTAGTACATGTCCACTTACAAACTAAATTCTAACGAGATTATAATAATCAAACTTATAATAGATATAACTTATATGTATTGATCAAACTTGTAGGAGTTAATTAGGCATTCCAGCCTAATGAGTTGAATTCCTATCATCTAACGAGTCGTCGCGCGTTCGTGAGAATAAGATGAAAAATTCCTAAAGTAAAGTATATAATAACTTAAACTAAGGCATTCTTTATATAAAGTTTACTTATACTAAGGTATGCTTAATCTAAGTTCAAGTGTAAGGTATATTATCAACTAAGGCATCTTCTATGGTAACAATATAGCACATATTATATCACATAATATAGAACATTTAATAAACAAGTAGCACATAAGCACATAAGTATTAAATAGAAGAAATATCCTATTTGGGTTAACTTAGTTATAGTCCAGGTCACCATTTCTAATAACCTAAATCCCTATAACCATGGCTCTGATACCAATCTGTCACACCCCAACCTATTGCGGAATACATTGGGGCGTGATTTGTGATTGTTCATAACTCATTGTGCTACTTTGCAAATTTCAGTAGTTAATAAACCAATTTAATTTCAACATAACATCTATTCAAACATTCAAAGTAATCCACACAACCAAACATAAATCCAACATTACAATTCCAAACAAAACAAAATAAATAACATTGTCTTTTTTATTAACTAGGTCCAAGAAGTCTAATCTTGTCTTCATCCAAGTAACTAACCTGTTACACATATAAAATAGAGTTTTGTTCAACTATTTGCATAGTTGGTCAGATTCTCATACAATTTGATATATGTATATAAGAAATAAGGTGCAATAATAGTCTAATAAGAATTGATCTAAATATATATGTTCCACAATGTTTGATATTATGATTTTGGCAATTTCACCTTTGCTAATATAATGACAAAAGTCATTAAAGAAATATTACTAGTATACTCATAGTTTTTGGCAATTTCACCTTTAATATTAAACATTGACATAAGTCATGTTGATTAAAGGCAACTAGCACTAATGTATTGTATATGATAATCCAATAATAATAACACATAGATATACAAACAAATAGGTAACACATAACATTCAAATCTAATTCTAACTTAAACTATAGAATTGCATCATAGTATTTGTTTATGACTCTAGAATAACATTGTTTGATATGACATGTGCAACATCCCAAAGATTACAAAAATGTAACAAGGGAGTATAAGAAAAACTCACGTGTTCTTGAATTAGGATTTCCCAATAACACTTGATGTTGTATATGAATGGATGAATCAAGAATCAACCTAAGTATAGAGAATTTTAACTTAGATTCTTCTTTGTTAATGTATATGTGAACCATTGTCTTTATACATAAAAGATTAGAATGTGTATGATATTGTAAGACTTTTTTGTAATGAATTCATCATATTGAAGTGAAACTAAATATGAGAATGATAGTTAAATGTTTATATTTTTATTTTATAAAATCAACATTTTAGAATATGTATAATCATCTATAAATGTTTAAAATAAAGTTTAAAAGAAATAAAATAAGTTTATAAAGGATTATGAATATTTAACAAATTATAAAAAATCTTTAAAAGATTTTTAGATATTTATAGAGTACATGAAATTGAAATAAATTTAACAAATGAATTTAAAAATGATTTATAATATTATAAAGTTAATCTCAGAAAATTAAAAAGAAAATATTTTTCTGAATTTTTAAATCAATTTTACAAATAATACTTATATTTTTTTAAAGTTTAATTAAACAATAAAATAGCAAATTTATAAAAACAGGATAAAAATTATTTAAAAATTCCAGAATAGTAATATAGTTGAAAAATAATTTCTGGAATTTTTTCAGAATTTTTGGAAATGTTTTAGTATTTTTTATATTTAAAAGCATTTAAATAATATTTAAATAGCAAAATAATATAATTTAATTCTGAAAAATTCCCAAATTTTTACAGAATGTTAGAAACATAATTTTAGAATTTTGGGAATTTTTTTAGAATTTTTAGAGTTTGTTTGATGGCTAAAATAAATAAAATAGATCAAAAATAGAAAATTATCACAAGCGTGTAATTTACCAGTAGGCTATGCTGCTTTATTTGAGATAGAATTCGTTTTAGTTATATTTATTAACAATACGAGTTATCCATTCGAAAACATACAAGCCCTAAAAATCAAATCGATCGAATTGTTGATTTTGGGTCGTTTAAACTATGGGGCTATTGTTCCCCATGTATAACAGAATAGACTAGATCTATTACTTACTTGATTTGGTGTCGAATTGAATAATTTTGAGTATGACTTTGTTCTCGATGATACACGAACTGGATTAAGAGTTTGAGAGCGAATCAGAAGGTTAAATTGGTGTCGTTTGATCCAGAAGAAGGGCGCCTATGTTTCTGTAAAATGAATTTGATTTTGGTGTTGGATTGGATCGAATTCGAGTGTATCTTTATGTATACATGTTCGGTTATGGGTTATGATATTAAAAGTGTTTAATTTAGAAATTAACTGCTTCTGTTTCACTCGAAACCGTGTAGGAAACGTGTATTGATTATGAATTTCATTAAAGATTATGTTTTGCTTGCTTTGAATCTATGAATTCAATTGAAGGAGCTGTAGATCGTGGGTGAAGAAGAAACAGCAAAAGGAATTTGAAATTTACATATTTAGTCCCTTAGTTTTCTTATTTAATTCATTAAATCAAAACTTCTACTAACACTAATTCTAATTTTAATATTTTACAATCTTATCCGACACAAACTTTGTGTTGTTATTTTATGAAAAAAAACTTATTATAAGTATGTAAAATTATATTAAATACAAGTCCTTTGTGATTTACATCTTTAAAAATCTTAATAATCCTTAAAGTTTTTAATATTAGTAATTCTTTATACTTTTTATAACCATGTAAAGTTTTAGTACTAATGTTTAAATAATTATTTGTTAAAAATTTATTTGTATATTTTTATTACAAGTTTTATAATACATTCATAAAATAAACCATGGTTTTTAAGCATCTTAATAATTTTTATTTTTAATCAACTATATCTTTTAAGTTTAAATGAATATATTTTGAATAGCATAAATATATTTAATATAAGATAAATTCATATCTTAAATTAATATATATATATATATATATAAATTAATGTATATATATATGTGTGTATATATATATGTATATATATATGTATGTATATATATGTATGTATGTATGTTTTAAATTTTGAATTAAGTTAACAAAACCATATAAGCTTTCTTTTATTGTAATAAGATACCATTACATATCGTATCTACATAAGGAAAAACTCTAAAGATTACAATCGCGTACCGCGACCGATTTTGGCTAAGTTCAAATCTTCCCGCCTAGCCCGTCGCATATCGCGACGAGTTTATTTGAGGTGCTTCATGTACCGCGAAGGATTTCGCGATCAAATGATCCATTTTTTGTCATTCTTGATCGTTTTACGTTCTTCGTGATTAGTTCGTTACCATTATCACTTAACGTTTTTAACCTCGTTCATCAAGTATTTGCGTGGTAGTTATGGTCACACGTTTAAATTCCTTGTTCATTAGTTCACCAACCTTCGTGAGTTCATGACATGTGTGTGTGATTCCGGTAATTCCTCAAATTATTGTTCGAATTGTTTGTGTTTAGACTATTGTGCCACGTGTCACACTAATGTAATACAAATGAAGTGCCATGCATGATTTAACATTTAAAATTATATTAAATTAAACGGTGATGCTGACCTGGATTTTGCGGGGTGTCACATCATCCCCTCGTTAAAAAGAATTTCGTTCCGAAATTCAACTCGTTCACTCGTGTTTGTCGCGCCAACGATTAGGTGCGGGTATTTCTTCTTCATCTGGTCTTCGGGTTCCCATGTGAATTCCGGTCCACATTTCGAATTCCATCGAACTTTGACTATGGAAATGCGACTGAATTTGAGTTTCTTGATTTCGCGGTCTATTATCTCGATCGGTTCCTCAACGAACTGCAATTGTTTGTCTATCTGTATTTCCTCCCGTGGTATTACAAGCATTTCATCAGATAGACATTTCTTGAGGTTTTATGCGTGAAAGACGTTGTGTACGCTCCTTAGCTCTTGAGGTAAATTCAGTTCATATACCACATGGCCTATTCGTTTGACAATCTTGAATGATCCAATGTAACGAGGATTAAGCTTCCCTCATTTCTTGAATCATATGACTCCTTTCCAAGGTGAGACATTGAGAAAAACCTTGTCTCCTACTTGGAACTCCAGAGCCTTGCGCCTTTTGTCGGCATAGCTCTTTTGCCTATTCCGAGCTACTAACATACGGTTTCGTATCTGCACGATCTTCTCGGTCGTCTCGTGCACAAGTTCAGGGCCAGTTAGTTGACTTTCTCCTACCTCTGCCCAGTAGATGGGTGATCGGCATTTACGTCCATAAAGCGCCTCAAATGGTGCAGCTCCACCAGTGGTAAGTGAGTCTCCCAACTGTTGTCGAAATCAATTACACATGCCCTAAGCATGTTTTCTAGTGTCTGTATTGTTCGTTCACTCTGACCTTCAGTTTGTGGACGGTAAGCAGTGCTCATATCCAATCTCGTTCCCGGTGCCTTATGTAAGGACTTACAAAAGTGTGTCGTGAATGGACCGTTACAGTCGGAGATTATCGAGATTGGCACTCCGTGTCGAATGACTATTTCCTTCCTATAAATTTGGGTCAATTTATTTAGCTTGGCAGTCTCTTTAATGGGAAGGAAATGTGCAGACTTGGTGAGTCAGTCTACGATTAACTAAATAGTATCGCAACCACTCACGGTTTTGGGCAGCTTAGTGATGAAGTCCATGGAAATATGTTCCCATTTCCATAATGGTATCTTGGACTGTTGAAGTAGTCCTGATGACTTCTGGAATTCGAACTGAACCTTTGAAAAAGTCAGACACCTGCTCCCATAAGTCGCGATGTTGGACTTCATGTTTTGCCACCAATAGATGGTTTTAAGGATGTGGTACATCTTGTCCGATCCAGGACGTACCGAGTACTCGCTCTTAAGCTTCTTTCATCACCATGTTTCTTAGTCCTCCATAGTGTGGTACCCAAATTCGATGCATGAAGTAATATGTTTCGTCAGTTTTTACTTCTAGTTGTTTATCCATGCCCCTAAAAAATTCTCGCGTGAGGTTCTCCATTTTCAGTGCTTCCTATTGGGCATCACATATATGGTTGGGTAAATTAGAACGTATGGTGAGTTGTAGTGCCGGTACACATCTCGTTGTCTCCTTCCTGCTTAGTGCATCAGCCACTACGCTTGCTTTCCCTGGGTGGTATTTTATTGCACAATCATAGTCACCTATGATTTCGACCTACCGTCGTTGTCTCGTGTTCAGCTTCTTTTGGTCGAAAATGTGTTGTAAGCTCTTATGATCGGTGAATATATTGCATTTCGTGCCATACAGATAGTGTCTCTAGATCTTTAGTGCGAAAACCATTGCTCCTTACTCTAAATCATGAGTGGTAAAATGTCGTGATGCATATGATATGACCTTCTCGCATTGCATTAATACACAACCGAGTCCAATTTTCGATGCGTCGTAATAAACCACGAAATCGTCACTACCCTATGGTAAGGATAGGATCGGTGAGCTGCATAGTTTCTGTTTTAGAAGACTGAATGCAACTTCTTGTTTTTCTCCCCATTCAAATTTCTTGTCATTGTAGGTTAGTAAAGTGAGTGCTTGCGCGATCTTCGAGAATCCTTCGATAAATCACCGGTAATACCCTGCTAAACCTAGGAATTGTCGCACCTCAGTCGATGTCTTCGGTGTTTCCCAGTTCTTGATGGCCTCTATCTTGGCTGGGTCTACATGTATTCCTTTCTCGTTAACCACATGTCTAAGGAATTGGACTTTCCGAATCCAAAAGTCACATTTGAAAAACTTCGTGTAGAGTTGTTCGGTCTTTAGTAAATCCAAGACTAGCCTTAGATGTTCTACATGATCTTTCTGACTTTTGGAGTAGATTAGGATATCTTCTATAAACACTATCACAAATCTGTCAAGATACGGTTTGCACACGCGGTTCATGAGGTCCATAAATACTGCTGGTGCATTGGTCGGTCCAAAAGCCATGACCGAGAATTCGTAGTGTCCGTATCGAGTTCTGAAGGCTGTCTTAGGAATGTCATCCTCTTGTATCCTCAGCTGGTGATAACTAGATCTCAAATCGATCTTCGAATTACAGCTTGACCCTTGCAGCTGGTCAAACAAATCGTCTATTCGTGGAAGAGGGTATAGATTCTTGATCGTCACATTGTTCAGTTCCCGGTAGTCTATGCACATCTTAAACGTTCCGTCTTTCTTTTCACGAATAAGACCGGTACTGTCACACCCCCAAATTCCCACGTGCGGTGTCAGACCGCGTGGGTGTGACGTGGCCAGAATCATAGCTCTTAGTCATATAGAACGACTCTATATGAGTTTGAATAAACTCATGTTTAACAAAACCAATCAGTTTAATAATACATGCAGCGGAATAATAGTTGTTTAAGCAGCAGAAATAATCAATTGTTAAAATGCAGCGAAAATAAAAAGACATACACTACAATGTTTGATAAACATAATTTAATAGACAATGTTTGTTCAAAAGATTCGGTATAATGCATGCAACTCATGTGCTTGATCTCTTAAATGCATCCTGAATCCGAGTGCAAGCTAGTTATCTAAGAATACATGTTAAGAAAAAGTGTCAACACATAGGTTGGTGAGTTCACAGGTTTTGATATATATACATACATTTACAAAAGAATGTTTGTCACGTGTCATGTTGTTTATTAAATGTTTGTTCCGAGCCCTAGGCTCCAAGTGCCAGTTGTGTGACACCCCGTAAAATCCAGGTCAACACTTTATTTGTTTAAATGTTTATTTAATTTCTATTTGGCCACGTGGCACTAGAATTAGTTAATTTAATGTGACACGTGGCACGACAGTACGATCACTAACACACAACAGGATAATTCGAGGAATTATCGAGAAACCGCACACACGTATCAAAAATCACGAACGTTGGTGAACGTCATGACATTTAGGCACAGAAACACTTCACAAGTCGATTATGGCTAATAATTGGCAATTAGAGTCCAAACGATGCTCAAACGATGCCTTATAGTCGAGAAACGGGCAAAAACGGGCCTTAAACCACAAAATAGGCTTATTGGGCCTGAAAAATGGGCCAGGCGCAACGCCCGACCCGGAACCTTGACTCGGGGCGATGCGCGCGGAAGGGAAAAGGGCGCTCCCTTGCCGGTTGGCTCGCGCGGAACGACCGGGGACAAGGTAGGCCGCCAGCCGGTACGCCTGACACCATAATATCGCAAAAATCTTCTTGGTTGCCACAAACATCATGCCTAGCCTACCACCATCATTAAAACCAATCCCAGACGCCACCATTCGGTCATATCACCCCCAAACCACCTGCAATCACCTCTGAAATGCCATAGTCACCATTCTTGAAGCTTAGAGTTGAAGATTGAAGTTTGAGAGCTTAGGAGAGGACTTTGAACTCAAACCACATGCATTCCTGTTTTGTCATTTGAAAACAATTATTAATTATGTTTTGTAATGTTACAATGTAATGTTCAACAATTCGTTTCTTCCGCTGCATTTTATCAAACTTATTATTTTCTCCTGCAATATCATATGTATTCCACTGCAAACTACTTCGTTATTATATGTCAAACTGTGTATTTGAAACGCATATAGAGTTGTTCTATATGACCTTGAGCAGTGATTCTGGCCACGTCACACACACGTGGACTGACACCACGAGTGGGAATTTGGGGGTGTGACAGACTGGTATCAGAGCATTGGTTATAGAGAACTAGGTTTGCATATAGTAAACTTAGACTATAGCCATTACTCAACTTTAGACACTGCACTTAGAACTTGCACACTGATGTTGACATTATTACTATTGAACTGTTACTGACTAACTTGAGACTTACAGGATGGCCGATAACAATGACGACACCAGGAGGAACCCGGGCAAGCGCCCGGTAACCGATGATCTGACAGAGGAGAGTCGACGGAGATTCGATGACATCGTCGCGCAGGTGAATGCAGAGATGGACCGACGTGCCAGACAGGCTAGGCGTGATCGGTTCTGGGGTTGGTACCCCACGACTATACAGGAGTGGATCGTAGGGGAGCGAGTACCTCCGCCACGATTCCTTGGTGACACATCTACAGGTCAGCGACTGCCGCCATTTGGAGTGCCATTAGAGCGATGCTTCGCAGCCCCTATACCAGGCGTGAGGTTAGGAGGAACCATGACTTATCGGACGAAGTTCGAGTTCTTCGAGAGAGGAACGAACGCCTTGAGAGGCGTAATGATAGCCTGCAGGAGCAGGTGGAGGCACTGCGTCTTCAGATGACGCAGCTGATGGGGTAGCAGGGGCAGATAGTGGAGATCATGCAGGAGCATGACGGACGTATCGCCGCGAACGAGGTCGCTCACCAGGAGAATCAGGCCATGATACAGGCCAGCGACGCCATGCTTAACGCATGGGCGGAGCAGTTCATCGTCGAGCCACCACCAAAGGATGGACCGTAGTTCGAGGTCGAGGACCTCGAGGAGGGTGATTTCGATGAGGATCCCGAGGAGGATGAAGACGATGAGGGAGCCGAGAGTGACGTCTCACACGTTAACATAGACTCCGATTAGATAGGTTATTTTATTTTTTTATTTCTTTTGTATTGCCTAAACGAGCGGGATGTGCTCGTACCAACTCGTAGTATTATTATCCTTTGAAAATTGTTGTACTTCAAATCTTATATTAATGAGAATGATGTTCTATCTTATTTATCGTATTCTGATTATGGTTGTTTGCTAACTTGACATCTAACATAACATTTGACATGACTTCTGACATGACATCTGGCTAACACTCTAACTCATGCTAACAAACATTCTATCCCTTCCGTATAGAAACCATCTATGGCTGGAAGAGGACCATATGCGCGTTCCACTAAGCGAACAATGGATGCAGCTGTCATCAAAATGATGGTGGACCGACGAGTCAGCAAGGCGATCGCTGAGTATGAAACAAGTGGAACTAACAACGGTACTAACACTCGCCTAACATGACTAACATAGTGTAGCTAACACGACACTAACACGCAACATTGGTTTCTAACAAACAGGGTCGCACAGCAACAGCAACAAGGGATGTTCGTTCAAGTCATTTCTGAATTGCCACCCCCATAACTTTAAGGGAACAGAAGGAGCTGTCGGAATGCTCCGCTGGGTGGAAAAAGTCGAATCCGTATTCGCAATGTGCAAATGTACAGAGGAGAACCGGGTGAAGTTTGCGACCGGTACATTGGAGGGACCAGCCCTCACCTGGTGGAATACCCATGTTCAAACTTTGGGGTTGGACGGTGCCAACTCGATGAGCTGGGCTGACTTCACCAGACGACTGCAGGAGGAATACTGTCCTCGGGATGAGATCAGGAAGCTAGAGGCTGAATTCTGGGTACTGAAGATGGTGGGCTCTGAAATCGAGCAATATTGTACTCGATTTCATGAACTGTGCAAACTATGCCCGGCTATGGTGACGCCGGAGTATAAGAAAATCGAGCAGTTCATCAGTGGACTGCCCGAGCAGATTCAGAGCATGGTGACTGCGTCTGACCTCACCACCATCCAACCGTTGATCCGACTAGCCCACAAACTGACTGACCAAGCTGTGGCTCAAGGCAAACTACCCAAACGAGGCAAACGTCTGAAGCCTCAAGAAAGCCACAAGAGGAAGTGGGAACCCAACCACCATCAGTCTCACCCATCTCCACAACGACAACAAAGATATGCACCAGCAAGAGCCTTCACTGCCACCCAACCCAATGACAAGGGGAAGGGTGTATATCAAGGGAAATATCCTCTGTGCAACCGATGTTCATACCACCACTCCGGGAAATGCGAGAGGTACCGTTGCCTGTGGTGCGGAAAACATGGACACATGGCCAAAGACTGCAGATCCAAGTTTCCTGGAAACAACGACAACAACCCCAACCACAACCAGAACAACAACAACCAGAACACTCTCCGAGGGTGTTATGAATGTGGAAAATCAGGTCACATGAGGAGGGACTGCCCTCAGTTGAAGAAAGTCGGAGGAGGAGCGGCGAAAGGCCGAGCATTTGTGATTGGCTCGGGGGAAGCCAAAGATGATCCAAAGATCGTGACCGGTATGTTTCTTTTAAATAATGTATATGCTAGTATATTATTTGATACCGGTGCCGATAGGAGTTTTATATCTAGTGAATTTAGTAAATTGCCAGATATTACCCCCAACACCACTAGACTATAAGTATACCGTAGAGTTAGCCGACGGCAAACTAATCGAAAAGCAACACGTGTATCGAGGATGCGTCATGACTCTGGCGGATCACGAACTCGAAATCGACTTGATGCCGGTGACTCTCGGGAGCTTCGATTTGGACGTTGGAAGGGACTGGCTATCTGCAAACCAAGCTGAGATCATATGCAACGAGAAGATCGTACGAGTGACGATGCAGAACGGAGAACATATATCGATTCAGGGAGAACGACGGGGAGTACCTCTGAACATTATGTAGTGCATGAAGGTGAACAAGTACATACAGAAGGGATACACTGCAATACTAGCCCTAATCACGGAGCAACCAAAGAAAGAAAGGAAGATTGAGGACATCGCCGTAGTCCGCGATTTTCCCGAAGTGTTTCCCGAAGATCTACCTGGACTACCACCGAAACGACAGGTCGAGTTCCAGATAGACCTCACTCCTGGAGCAGCACTGATTGCTAAGGCTCCGTACCGACTAGCACCAACGTAGATGCAGGAACTGTCTAACCAATTGCAGGAACTGTTAGACAAGGGATTCATCAGACCGAGCTTCTCGCCTTGGGGAGCACCGGTCTTGTTTGTAAAGAAGAAAGAAGGATCATTCCGTATGTGTATCGACTACAGGGAGCTGAACAAAGTAACGATCAAGAATCGATACCCATTACCGCGAATAGATGATGTGTTTGATCAATTGCAAGGATCAACCTACAATTTGAAAATCGATTTAAGATCGGGTTACCATCAACTAAGGATACAGGAAGATGATATTCCTAAGACTGTCTTTAGAACCCGATACGGACACTACGAATTTCTAGTTATGCCATTTGGACTGACCAACGCACCTGCAGTATTCATGGACCTCATGAATAGAGTGTACAAGCCATATCTTGACAAATTCGTAATAGTGTTAATTGACGATATTCTGATTTATTCGAAGAATGAGGAAGAACATGCTGAACATCTTAGGCTAGTCTTGGAATTGCTGAAGAACGAGCAACTGTACGCGAAGTTTTCAAAATGTGATTTTTGGATTCACGAAGTCCAATTTCTTGGACATGTGGTTAATGAAAAGGGAATACACGTAGACCCAGCCAAGATTGAAGCCATTAAGAACTGGGAATCATCCAAGACTCCAACCGAGGTGCGACAATTCCTAGGACTGGCCAGGTACTACCGAAGATTCATCGAAGGATTTTCAAAGATCGCTCAGTCACTGACCTCCCTGACTCACAAGGATAAGAAGTTCGATTGGGGAGAGAAACAAGAAACTGCTTTCAACTTGTTGAAGCAGAAACTATGTACTGCACCAATCCTATCTTTGCCGGAAGGATGCGATGATTTCGTGGTGTATTGTGACGCCTCGAAACAAGGACTCGGTTGCGTGTTGATGCAATGCGAGAAGGTTATAGCATACGCTTCACGACAACTGAAGGTGCATGAGAAAAATTACACGACTCATGATCTTGAGTTGGGAGCCGTAGTGTTTGCCTTGAAGATCTGGCGACACTACCTATACGGCACAAAGTGTACAATCTTTACCGATCATAAGAGCCTACAACACATCTTTGATCAGAAAGAGTTAAACATGAGGCAACGAAGATGGGTTGAACTCACAGGCGATTACTACTGAACTATCAAGTATCACCCTGGCAAAGCAAACGTAGTGGCCGACGCGTTGAGCCGGAAGGAGACAACCAAACGCGTGCGTGCTCTACAACTTACAATTCCCTCCGAATTACCACAACAGATCCGGAACGCTCAACAAGAGGCCCTGAAGGTCGAAAACTCCCTCAAGAATCCCTACGATGCATGGAAAAACACATGGAGGTAAAGACCGACGGAGCATACTCCTACATGGATCGGATCTGGATTCCACATCACGGAGGACTGAGGAATGTGGTGATGGAAGAAGCACATAACAGCCGGTACTCTGTACACCCGGGCTCTGACAAGATGTACCATGACCTGAAGACAACTTACTGGTGGCCAAACATGAAAGCTGAAATAGCAACTTACGTAGGTAAGTGTCTGACATGCTCAAAAGTCAAGGTAGAGTATCAAAAACCATCAGGTCTACTCCAGCAACCAGAGATACCGATGTGGAAATGGGAACAAATTTCCATGGACTTCATCACCAAACTGCCTAAGACGGCAAGTGGCTACGATACCATCTGGGTTATCGTAGACCGATTGACGAAGTCTACACATTTTCTACCCATCAAAGAGACCGACAAACTAGACAAACTCATTCGGATTTATCTAAAGGAAGTGGTCACTCGACATGGAGTACCAATCTCGATAATCTTAGACCGCGACAGTCGATTTACGTCGCATTTCTGGAAATCAATGCATAAAGCTTTGGGTACGAGATTGGACATGAGTACCGCTTACCACCCGCAAACCGATGGGCAGAGCGAGAGAACTATACAAACTTTAGAAGACATGCTTCGGGCATGTGTCATCGATTTTGGCAGTAGCTGGGAGACTCATATGCCACTGGTTGAGTTCTCGTACAACAACAGCTACCACACGAGCATACAAGCTGCACCATTCGAGGCACTTTACGGACGTAAGTGTCGATCACCCATGTGCTGGGCGGAAGTTGGAGAAAGCCAAATGACTGGCCCAGAACTTGTGCACGAAACAACTGAGAAGATCGTGCAGTTACGCAAACGAATGGCAGCAGCTCGGGACAGACAGAAAAGCTATGCTGACAAGTGACGCAAACCGTTAGAATTCCAGGTGGGAGACAGAGTGTTACTCAAGGACTCGCCCTGGAAGGGAGTCATTCGATTTGGCAAACGAGGAAAGTTGAACCCTCGTTACATTGGACCTTTTGAGATCACAAAACGAATCGGCCCTGTGGCCTACGAGCTAAATCTGCTGAACGAACTGAGCAATGTACACAACGTATTCCACATCTCGAACCTCAAGAAGTGTCTGTCCGATGAAACACTTGTTATCCCTCTTGAGGGGATACAAATAGGCGAACAACTGAACTTCGTTGAGGAACCGGTGGAAATTATGGACCGGGAGACCAAGAAGCTCAAACTCAGCAAGATACCGATTGTAAAGGTGCGATGGAATTCGCGGCATGGACCGGAATTCACGTGGGAACGTGAAGACCAGATGAAACAGAAATACCCACACCTGTTCACGGAACAGACAAACACTGGCAACACGAGCTGAATTTCGGGACGAAATTCTTTCTAACAAGGGGATGATGTGACACCCCGTAAAATCCAGGTCAACATTTTATTTGTTTAAATGTTTATTTAATTGCTATTTCCACATGTGCCACTAGAATTTGTTAATTTAATGTGACACGTGGCACGACAGTACGATCACTAACACACAACAGGATAATTCGAGGAATTATCGAGAAACCGCACACACGTGTCAAAAATCATGAACGTTGGTGAACGTCACGAAATTTAGGCACAGAAACACTTCACAAGTCGATTATGGCTAATAATTGGCAATTAGAGTCCGAACGATGCTCAAACGATGCCTTATAGTCGAGAAACGGGCGAAAACGGGCCTAAAACCACAAAATAGGCTTATTGGGCTTGAAAAATGGGCCAGGCGCAACGCCCGACCCGGAACGTTGACTCGGGGCGGTGCGCGCGGAAGGGAAAAGGGCGCTCCCTTGCCGTTTGGCTCGCGCGGAATGACCGGGGACAAGGTAGGCCGCCAGGCGGTACGCCTGACACCATAATATCGCAAAAATCTTCTTGGTTGCCACAAACATCATGCCTAGCCTACCACCATCATTAAAACCAATCACAGACGCCACCATTCGGTCATATCACCCCCAAACCACCTGCAATCACCTTTGAAATGCCATAGTCACCATTCTTGAAGCTTAGAGTTGAAGATTGAAGTTTGAGAGCTTAGGAGAGGACTTGGAACTCAAACCACCACCAACACCATCTTGTGGCTGCCAAAACTCACGACCCAGGAACATTAGGAGCTGTTTGGTGCATCATCTAAGAGATTTGGAAGCTTTGGAAGGTAGTTCTAACACCCTTGTAGCTCAAAAACACCATTACACACACATGCAAGCACTAGATTGCACATGCAAGCACCTTGACATCACATGCATGAATTTCTTGTGATTTTAATCTGGGTTTGATGTTCTTGTTACTGTTAATGATGATCTAGGATGATATTATGACGATATGTGATGATCCATGATGTTGTGTAAGTATAGATTTCATGATTTGGTCACAAATGGGTGATTTACCCACATGCATGCATGATCTAAGGCATTTTAGATGATTTGGAATGATGTTATATGATTATAGATGTTATTGGTGATGATCTACATGGTTGAATGTCATTAGAATGGTTAAAATGATGATTTTTGATGAACTTTCTATTAATAGAAACTTTTTAGTTACAAAACGGTGTTATGGATGAAATGGTTAACATGCATGTATATGGATATGTTGCTTGATGAATAAAATGATGATATTAATGCTTAGAATGTAGTTTTGATGATGGTTTTAGTCATTTTTGAGATGGTTACTATATTTAGTAACTTTTCGGGTCAAAATATTGATAGGTGATGAATTTGGTTATGTTGGTAAATTTAAATGATGTTAAATAGCTTATTATGATGATTTGTGACATAAAAATGGATTAGAATGGTTTAGAATAATCACTTGTATGCAAATGGGCAAAGTTACTATTTATAGTAACTTTATTTTTACAAAAACCAATTTATGAATATTTTGTATGATTTGAGCATGCTAAGTGGTTTATTATGTCTTAATATGATGAATGAATGCTAAGTTAGATGGTTTCCGATATCGCATATGCTAAAAATGGAAACTTTCCATTTTAGGAAACTTTTGTGTGTTAACATGACATAAGTGACTTATTTGATTTCGTATGATAATGTGCTATGTGTTAACATGATCACGTAGGACTAACGGGCATGCTATAACTCTAAAAATCGTTATGCTTTGTGAAACTTTCCACAAATGGAAACTTACTATATATAGTAAGCTGTCCATAGACGCGACTGGCGCGTTTTGCACCCGACGAGCACTTACACGATTGCTACACGATTCACAAGCAACACACGGTTCACCAACGGGTCGTTGACTTGACACGGTCAACTTTGGTCAAACACGGTCAATGTGGACCAACATGAGCAAACACGGTCATTGAGGACCGACACGGACAAACATGAACAACCGCGGGTTGTTGAGAACAAACACGAGCACTAACACGAACACAAGCACGGTCACTTACACGAGTTCATGTATGGTATACGATATAGGTAGCCGATGACTGACGCGCCTTTTACTCGAGGAGCTTACGCGTACTTATTGTTCACTTCATTAAGGTGAGTTTACGGCCCCTCTTTACTCTTTTCAAACGTTTTAAATAGGGGGAGAATACTAGTTGCATCAAGTCAAACATCTATTACTGTACAAACATTTTACTGTGTATGCTGGTTTATTAGACAAACATTAAGTGTTGAACTCGTAACAAGTCCTCACAAAGTCTTACCGTTAATGTACGAACAACGTGGTAGGTTTGAATGGATCCGTTTAGGTGTGACTAACCCCACGGGGCACAATATTGACTGGATGTCATAACCTATGAAACTCTGACCTAACTTGTTGTGTGTACGAGACACAGCGGAGGCAAGAGCAAACAAGTCTAGTTCGGTAGTGACGCATTGACACTTGGAGCCTAGGGCTCGGTACTAACATTTGATAAACAGCATGACACACATTTTCTATTACTATATGTATATATCAAAACCTGTGAACTCACCAACCATTGTGTTGACACTTTTTCTAAACTTGTATTCTCAGGTAACTAACTGCTATGGAACAGGATGCACATTAAGGGACGAGCAATAGGAACCGCATGCATTCCTGTTTTGTCATTTGAAAACAATTATTAATTATGTTTTGTAATGTTACAATGTAGTGTTCAACAATTCGTTTCTTCCGCTGCATTTTATCAAACTTATTATTTTCCGCTGCAATATCATATGTATTCCGCTGCAAACTATTTCGTTATTATATGTCAAACTGTGTATTTGAAACGCATATAGAGTTGTTCTATATGACCTTGAGCTGTGATTCTGGCCAAGTCACACCCACGTGGACTGACACCACGAGTGGGAATTTGGGGGTGTGACAAGTTGCATCTCTACCGAACTAGACTTGTTAGCTCTTGCCTTCACCATGTCTCGTAAAAACAATGGCACGATGGGTTGAGATTACACGCGTCCCGACCTCCGGTCAGTATTGGCGCCGCGTGGGGTTCGTCACACCCAATAGTACTATCTAAACTCACCTCGTTGTTTGAACATTAACGGTAAGACTATGCGAGGACTTGTTACGATACAACACTCAATGTTTGTCTAATAAACCAACATACACAAATGTTTGTACAAGTAATATTGTTTGACTCAACAACATGTATTCTCCCCCTATTTTGAAAGCTTGTAAAAGAGTTTAAAGAGGGGCCGTAAACTCACCTTAGTGATTGTTTGAAGAGTGCGTAAGCTCTGATTTGCTTCAGGTGACTCGTTCACCGGTTACCTATATTGTACGGCTTACGTAAGTTCGTGTTTGCGATCGTGTTTAGTGTTCGTGTTCGTGTTTGTGCTCAACAACCATCGGTCGTTATGTTTGTCCATGTCGTTTGACCATGTTTGACCATGTTTGACTGTGCATGACCGTGCTTTACCGTGTTCAACCGTGTCAAAGTCAACGACCCATTGGTGAACCGTGCTTGGTTATGATTCGTGTAACATTCGTTATCGTGCACATGGTGCGTAAAACACATAAGTCATGTTTAATGGACAACTTACTATTTATAGTAAGTTTCCATTTTTAGAAAGTTCACAACAAGTTACCTTTTTTAACGGTTCTAGCATGCTTATTATTCCTATGTGATCATGTTAACACATAGCACGTTGTCACATATGATCAATTAAGCATATAAGTTCGTTTTTAGAAATTAAAGTTTCCTAAATTAGAAAGTTTCTATATTTTTCATGTTTATCATAGAAAATCACACAACTTTTCACATGGCATTATATTATGTCATTTTAAGCTATTTATTATTTGTATATCAAGACTTATGATTCTATTTAATGGCATTCACAAATAAAGTTACTAAAAATAACAAGCTTCATCTTAAACATCCTTTTAATCAAGCTAATCCATGACAATTGCTAATAATCCCATTATTAACTTTAATCCATCATTTTAATATATATATTTCACTAAATACATCATTTATCAAGACTATGTACTATTAAAGTTACTAAAAATAGTAACTATGTTCAAACATCAATATTTAAGGAATACTAACATATTTACTATACCAATATCATCATCATTTGTCACAAATCATCATTTAACCATGCTCATTTTCACGTTCATCATCATCTAGCAAGATTTGACATACAAAAGTTTCTATTAATAGTAACTTTGTTCAAAACAACTTAAAATGATCATAAAATCATTTTGGGCCTTGTACATATCCTCAAATATCATCAATAATCATCCTTTATTATTCAAACTCATCTCAAACATCTTGGATTATACATGCATGTCCATAAAAGTTACTAGTTTGGTGATATACATCCATACCCATATCCCATACTCCAATATCATCAAAATACTCAAGAAGATCATTCTAAATCATCATATGAATCAACAAAAGACAGAATATTAACACCCAAAATCGTGCATGTATAGATTAAGTGCTTGCATGTGCGATTTAGGGAGTGCATGTGTGTATATGGGTGTTGTATGTGTGTATGAACTCATAAAACTACCTCTCAAGGTCTTGTAACACCAAGATGATGTTGTAGCAGCTCTAAAAACTTCTGGTCAGTGGTCTTTAGAAGCAACAAGGTGGTGGTGATGGAGGATGAGAGCTTCCAACCTTTATTTCTTACTTCCTTCAAGCTCCCAAGGCTTATCTCCTTCAAACTTGAGCTTCCAAGAGCTCAACAATGGCTTCCAGAGGCTATAATGATGGTGAGAAAGAGTGTGTAACTGGATTATAGTTTGTATTTCTGAAGGTAATGAGTAGAGGGGTTGTGTCAAGCTTGTGGTTGGTCCTTTTAAGATTTCTGCGATTCCTAACTCCCAGGCGTACCGCTTAGCCAGTCATGTCGAATCCAGGCGTAGCACGCGAGTCAACCTGGTCCGAGGTGTCTTCCCTGTATCGCGCGCACTACCAGGGGTCGTGTGTCGGGCCTAGGCATAGCGCCTGGCTATCCAGACAAGCCCAATTGGCCAATTTTACATAACCGGGCTCGTTTTCGCTCATTTCTCGACCATAACTCGTTGTTTTAACTTCGCTTAAACCATTTAGTTCAATGTTGGAGCATTTGTGATCTCATTAATGTTTAGCTACATGTTTTGTTTACGTTCACCAACGTTCGTATATTATTTGACACGTGTGTGTGTCTTTCGATAATTCACCGAATTATCGTGTCTGTGTCAGTGTTTGTACTATCGTGCCACGTGTCACACTAAATTAAACTAATTCTAGTGCCACATATGCAAATGGTAACTAAATAAACATTTAATTAAAATGAAAGCTGACTTGGAAATTGCGGGGTGTCACAGGTGCTCCCCATGGTGAGAAGCTTAGTATGATAAAACCCTTGTTGAATAGCTCTAGAAGCTGGTTATACAACTCTTGCATTTCGGTAGGTGCTAGTCGATAAGGTGCTTTTGCGATTGGCGCAGATCCTGGTGTAAGGTCTATCTGGAACTCGACCTGTCGCTTCGTTGGGAGTCCGGGTAGATCTTTGGGAAATACTTTGGGATAATCACAGAAAACATTGATGTCCTCGATCTTCCTCTCTTTCTCCAGTTGTTTAGTGATGAGTGCCAGTATTATCGTGTGCCCCTTCCGCAGGCACTTATGAGTTTTCATGCATGATATGATGTGCAAAGGTATTCCTCTCCGTTCATCTTGAATAATTATTCGTTTTCCAATGGCTGATGGGATGCGAACGACCTTCTCGTGACATACGATCCCCGCCTGATTTGAAGTCTGCCAATCCATTCCAGCCACCACGTGTCACACCCAGAGCCAGCGGGCCGGATTGTGTGTCCCGTCGGGCGGAAAGGTCCCGGGGCACGATATCGGGAATGATAATCGTGATGATCAGATTGTTTACATTGCACATGATATATAATGAGAAAATGCTAAGAAAAATAAAATTACAAAGTTAAATTACATCAGTTTTGTTCATAATTTAAAAATGTAAATCTACAATCAACATCATAATTCATCTATCTTGTATCTGCACAAGATATACAAAATAATATGTATAATGATATTCAAAAGTATGCAAGTCCAAAATACAAAGATGTTTGAAAAGGGACAAATGAACTCACCTTGTGCTTGTAGTGGTTGACTAAGTAAAATCAAGAATACGCGCTCTCGTTGTTGTGTTTGTTGTTATGTTCACGATCCTGTATTGATTTCACGTGATTTGCAACTTATAAGTACAAGTCGTAGTGATTTGCGTGTGTGTATGTGTTAGCCCTATAATTGGCTAACACCTGTGAGTCTCGGTATTCGTTCGGCCCTATTTACTTATTGTAAATCTTAGTGATACTTAGCCCAATTAGATTTATGTTAGTTGTCTTGTTTACCTGCATTGTTACCCTGAGTAATAATACTCTACGTACAAAACTTAGGTTTTTAAATGAAGGTTTAATAAATCCTTAACCCAGTTTCAAAGATTATAGTTTTAGATTTTTCACATGATATGCTTAGTCCAAATTTCCACATCTTTGTAGTAGCTTATTAAATCCTATGCATAGTATTCAAATTCAATTACTTAAGATGTTAGCTCATGCATTTAACCCTTATGGGCCAAAAAATGAATTGGGCCAAGTCAATACCCCACAAACCTAAACAAAAGCCCGGGTGGTGATGTTGGGCTAAACAACCGCAGTGGGCCGAAGTTGGGCCGAATGCCATGTGAGTTATTCCCATGGGCCGTATCTGAGTGGGTGTGTTGGCCTAGTGGTTTGAGCTAAACCTCCATGTGGGCTTAGAGAATTCCATGGTTTAAACTAAGTATAGATGGGCCAGGTAGGATTAGAACCAGTTAGAAATTGAGAGCAGCGAACCTATCTGTTTCAAACCAAGGTTCGGCCCCTTCTTAGGTGATAGGGTTTGGCTAATGTTTCATGGTCACAGGTTCGGCAGGGCATTATGTGAGCGAGTGACTAGGTTCGTAGCAACCATGGAGAGGTTCGGTCATATGAGGTTCGTCCCTCTCCTGGTTTGGCTGAGTAACAAGGGTTCGGTGCTCACAAGATGGTTCGGAAATGAGCAGCAGGTTCGGTGTATCTCATGCGGGTTCGGCTGATCCCTAAGGTTCGGCCAAGGGTTTTTGGGTTTCCAGGAGGTTCGCTCAGATGGTCATAGGTTCGCATGCAAAAAGGTTCGGCCAGGGAAGAGGGTTCGCCATCCTTGCATGGCTTGGCAGGGAGGTTCGCGGGTACTAGGGGTTCGGCCAGTGTCATCACGAACCTGTTAGTATCACCATCAAGTCTGAGCTGCAACACAGCTCCCTGACCTTTCCCCTCCTGCCTGGTTCGTCCTAAACCGTGCGAAAGTCAAAAGGAAGCCTTGGGTCGGGTTGGGTTCAGTTTAAAACCGTTTTAAGGGGTGGTTGCACCATTGGGTGAAGAAAACCCTAAGTTTCGTGTGATTCTTTGCTTCATACCTCGAAAATGCCTGGATAAAACTCTAGATAAGTTGTACTTCTAGGTAGAGGGCATCAAGAGCTTCGAGTGGACACCAAGAACGCCTGATTTCGTTGAGAAATGAGTGAGATATCGCGTTTTGAAGTTGGAAATTTAGAGAGAAGGTGGAGGTTTGGGAGATTGAGTTTAGAGAGAGAGTAAGATGCAAGAAATGAGAAAAACCTTCCTCATTTAATCCTTTCATACCCCGACGGTGTTCGGGTTCGTTTCGGTTGCTCGGTTCTCGTTTTCGTCGTATTTCCGGCACGTGACGCGCGTGTTTTATAAATTAAATAAAAGACTTTATTTTAAATGTTTGGAAGGTGGTTATTTCTAGTTAATGTTTTAAATATCATTTTCTTGGATTATTTATCGAAATTTATTATTTTTACGCGTTTCGTTATTTCTTACTCGAATTTTACGTATTTTAATTAAAAGAGTTTCTTTTAAATTATTTCTGATGAGTTTCAAAATTGTAAAACAGGAAATATTATATTTACTTAAATTTATTATCGTTCGTATCGTCTTCGTTTTCGTTTCGTCAGAACGCGTCACTTACGCGCGTTTTCGTACAGAGCGCAAACTGTACGAACACGATCCTACGTTTCACCTTCTGATTTGTCGGTTTAGCATTCTGTAACAACAACTGTTGTGGTTTAGTTCTGTTTATCCTCGCATACGTTTATACATAATAGCATCAAATCAAACATGTGTGTATCTGTTCAGTGTTGCCTGATGTGTTTCTGACTGTTTAAACCATAAGGTTTAAATCAGATTTCAGAACAATTGCATAATAGTTTAATGTCAATCATCAAGTGTCAATAGCATATACTAGTTTCACGTAGTGTGTACCTGAGTTACTGTGCAATCTACTGTGCAAATTACTGTTCCGGTAATGATTCTGGCACATATGTTACACGAAATGACAACCTTAACCTCACTAACGACCACATATACTATCCGGTCAAATATGCTTATATATAGGGCGTACTTAGGGGAACAAGCCCCAGCGACATCCCACCACATACCAAACCGCGTAACATATTGTTGTTAATGATAATTAAGCGTTTCATTTCACACTATCGATATAATAGTTTTTGATTTCCACAAATTTAAGTTCTATCGATTTCTTGAGTTCATCACATATTCATGATCAACCATAGTATTTGTAGAAACATAGTATTAAATGCTTAAATAAAGGAATAAGTAAACATTTAATACAACTAAGACATAATGATTGGGCCTTATTTAACTCAATCAATTGTTCTTAGTTGTTGGTGGTGTCCAGTCTGTATCGTCTCACACGTGGCCCATATCAGGCTTGACCCAAAGGAGTCTACCTCTATGTGTCAGGACTTTATGATGTGCCCATATCAGCTTGACCTTCAGGTATACTGTTTATGTCGGGACTTTAGGATATCCTTTGATCATTGTTCACCTCTGTTCTCTTATTGTTCATTTGATTGTTCGATTTGTGCCCATGTTAGCATGACTATAAAAGTCCACTATATATTTCGGGACTTTCAGTGTGTTACACGTGGTCTTGATCGGCATAAGACTGACAGTCACCTATGATTGTTCTTTGCTGAGTTCGTTAGTTCTTTGAGACACACACTGAAATGATTTCTTTGATTTAGATCTGTAGTTTCCTTGAACACAACATTGACATTAGTTCTATGAGTTAGAGTATTATTTTTCATGATCACGACACTGAAATTAGTCCTTTGAATTAGATTGTTAGTTTCTTTGCAGCACGTCTCTGAAAATAGTTCTTTGTTTTGAAACCATTGTCGTACTCATGATGAGTAATTATTCATTTTATAGACATGTAAATAGTTTACCTAAACATAATGTAAAATAACAATTTTACATGTAAAACATACGTGAAGTAAAAGCATTTACGTAAAATAAATTTCAAGAAAATAATTTACGCATGCTTCTCAGCCCCGCGTTTGTAAAACAAAAATGTTCAGAAAAGGAGCAATGAACCCACCTGTGTTGCTATTTAATGAACCACAACAGATATGCATGCTCGTTAATTGTAGATTAAGTATCTTCAGTACCTCGTTTATTTATTATAAATTGAATATGATATGCGTTGAGAGATAACGTACATAGGGCTTAGGTCTCGGTGTGCAACTATGTGTCCTAGACGTTATTAATTGGTTTTCTAAGTTTCTCTAACTAGTCTACACTAATTATCCCTTACAACCCATTATCCCGTGGATATTCGCATTTAAACCTTACTTATGTAAGATCTACATTAATTACATCCATGATTCTTTTTAAATAAACATCATTATTAATTACATTTTAAGTTGAAATCTTTAAGTTAAAATCATTTGATTTATTTTAAAACATTTTATTTAAAGAATCTTATAAGTCATTTACTTTTTATTAAAGCATAAGTTAATTTAAGAAAATATAATTTAACATGTTACACTTAGATTAATCTCACTTGATTAACTCTAAGTCTTTCTTTAGTTCTTGTTATTCGTAGTCCTTTGATCGTGTTGATGTATAACTTGCTTAGAAAGTTCAATTGAACTATCTAACTTAGTTATATGTTTGTATAGATTTACTAAGTATGGGATGTTAACAATGTAGTCAACCCCTATACTTAACTTGTTTCTTGATTCTTGATTAATCCTCAACTTGTTTTCCTTAGTTCTTTAAGCTCATACGTAAAGAAAATGTTACCCCTTTGTAACCCATGATTTGAATTAACAAATACAAATGATTTAAATCCTTTGGTTTGTCAAAACCCATGTTTATATATCGAAAGGGTTTAGGAAAAACCTTGGTGTTGAAAATCCTATTCAAGGTTCCATTTAATGTAACCTGAGTGTTCTAAAACCAATAGATTGGTTAAAATCCCTGTTTGTAGTTTAAAGTAGTTTAGAAAAGAATTGGTGTTGAAAACCCTAGTATGAATGGTTTACCAAACCGATTTACATTCCTTGAAACCCTAATAACTTCTTATTAGTTCAAACTTGAAAGGTGAGTGTACTTAGAACAAACCCAAAGCTGCCATGCGAATAAGGCTTTATGCTTCCATAGGGTTCATACGAAAGATGGTCTCCCAAATGAATACTCTTGCATGGTTCCTTCACGTGTATGGTTTCATGGTTTGGGAAATTGGAGGAGAACCCCATGAATAATTACTTACTAAACAGCCCCATAAATGGTTATATCCTACGAATGATAAGGTTCGTGCAAATGAAAACCATACGAGTGAACACGGAGCCTAACCGAACAGCTCGTGCGAATGTAGAACTATTCGGCCATGTGATCCATGCGATTGAGGATAGTTCATGCGAATGTGATACTTGGCCGAATGTGAATTGTCATGCGAATAAGGGGAGGGGGAACGAATGGAAGGTCATTCGGCCATGAAGCTTATTCGGTGGAGAGGGTCCCCTCCGCCATTGGCCATTCGGCCAAGCTGAATCCAGCTTCACTCATTCGCACGGCCTGTAACCGAGTTAATTCTTGGTTCCATTTCACAATTTTTGAATCATTTAAAGCATTTCACATGTTCCCAACAGGTTGTAGGCCTATTTCGTGCTCACCTAAGGGCTTTGAGTGGCTTGGAACCAATTATAAATGTAGTTGTTCCAAAGAGGATGAAAACCCTAATTTTTGCGACTTTGAGCTCGAATTTACCTCGTTACCGATGGTTCTAAGCTCGGATTTCTTGTACTTTCACGATCTACAAGTTTTTGTGGTCGTTTTGACACCAAAATGACTTGATTTGGTGGAGTATTGAAGATTCTAGGGTTTCGAATTTAGAGAGAGTGTAGAGAGAGAAAGTGACGGGTGAGATGAGAGAAAATGGGTAGGTGGTGAGGGAAGATGGCATTTAATGCCATATTAATGCTTTCAAATACCCGGGTGTGTTCGGGCTCGTTCGGTTTCGCACATTTTCGTGTAGAAGCGTCGGTTTTCGTTCGTTTTCGAAACGAATCGTTACGATTTTTAAAATAGAATTTATAAATTGTCATTTAGGTGGTAATTCCTAGTAAATTAACTAAATATCTTCTGTTTATTTTAAATTTCTGAAATCGTTATATTTATCTCGTATTAATCGAATCGTATAGTCGTCGCGCGTATTCGTTCGGATCGTCGCCCGTACGAACACGACGATAACTACACTTTTCAATATGATTTTCTAATTATTAGACATCATTCAGAACATTAAACTTTAAGATATATTCGTACAGATCGTCATCTATACGAATAATCTGTCAGTTTAGGATTCACGTAACGACATCCATTATTGTTTCGTTCTGTACAATCTCACATACGTCTATACATAATAAAGTCCTAACTATCAATCACGTGATATTTCTGTGTTTTCAGATGAAATTCTGACTGTTAAGCCGTGGTTTTTGAATCATGTTTCTGAATTGAATGTGTAATAGTTTTGTGTCACATCAAATGATAATAGTATACATGTAATACACATAGTTCGTACCTGAATTACTGTGCAAGTTACTGTTCCGGTTATGATTCCGGCACTATTGTTACACCACGTCGAAGCTTCCTAGAGTTATCGGCATTAAGTCGATATTGAATTCATGATTTTCCAGTTCCAAAACACATCCTTGGAATATGTGCTTAGTTTTGATAAGTTTGTCGTTTGCTAACTCTACAGTGTACTTAATGTCTAGTGGTGTTGGGGTTACGTTAAGTATTTGGCTTAATTCATTAGATATAAAAACTCATATCGGCACCAGTATCAAATAAAACAGATGTGTAAACATTGTTCAAGAGAAATGTACCAGTCACAATTTTTGGGTCATCCTTTGATTCTCCCGACCTGATGGCAAATGCCCCCTGTCTTCTTGAATTGTGGGAAATCTTTGCGCATGTGGCCCGGCTTCTCGCAGGTGTAACATCCCCTTTGTGCATCTGGGGCATTGCCGTTTGGGTTGGCCCTGCAGTCCTTTGTCATGTGACCATTATACCCCTGTTTTTCTTCAATCCAATCCTACCGCTGCTCCTAATCACAATCTTGTATTCATTCACCATCACCGCCAACATTTGTCCAGCCCAATCTTTGCCGCCACAAACCTCACCAGAAATCGGAACTCATTTTGTTTTCCTTCACCGTCGCTGAAGACATTTGTCCAGGCCAATCGTTCTGCGCCTCAAAGCTCACCGGAAATCGGAACTCACCAACAACACCTTCTCTTTCTGCTTCATACCTGACCAATCTGGTGCCCAATTCGTTGCCATCACCTCCAACAGAAGGAGACGCCCGAGAAACTAACTCCACGGAATACCAGTCTGATCAGGGTTATACTCATTTCGATTGTTCAAAACTCAGAACTTAACTCTTCGTCGGCGACGATATCAGAGAACTGTTACAACAAACCTGCTGAAATGAATCGTTTTGCCGAGCGGTGGACTGCGTCATGACTCCCTGCGTCAATGGAAGCTCAGTAATATAATGGAGTGGTGGTTGTTGATGGAGGTGCTCGGTGGTGGTGGTTGCCGAAGGTGCACGATGGTGGTGTTGCCAGAGGTTTTCGATGGTGCAAGTGCTTGTTATAATGCAAGGTGCTGCCGAACTTCTATGAGGTAAAAAAAATCTCGTTTCATATAATTTCAATTTGTTATAATGCTTGTTTTAGATCTTATTATTATTATTATATAATAGGATTATGTCTAATTGTTTGTATTTAATCAAAACCAAGTCGAGGTTCTGCCCGACTAATTTTAGAGAAACAAACAATTATAAGCAGAGATTCTGCCCAATTGTTTTCAGAAAACTTAAGAAATATAAATCGAGGTTCTGTCCGACATAAAACCTGAAAACCTCACTTTTATAAACAGAGACTATGTCCAAAACAAGTATACGAAACCTCAGTCTTATAAGCCGTTGTAATACCCAATTGTCTAAAACTATTGCCATTGCAAATACTTATATTTCTATTATTATTATTTATATATTTAAAATATAAATGATATATTTAATAGAAAAGCACTCCTAATAGATTCATACTAGAGCCGGACTACCGTCTTTATTTAGCTGCAGGTTGGAGTAGGACGGTTATCAGATTATTATTAATCTGTGAGTTCACGAACCCCTTTTTCTGTATTTGACTTTTAAAACTCGGGGAATGAGAAAACATAAAACCTGATTGGATCAGGTGAAACTTTGAAACGTTTTTAATGCATTTTGTGAAACATGAAACATGATTGGATCAGGTGGAATTCTGAAACGCTTTCGATACATTTTGTGAAACATGAAACCTGATTGGATCAGGTGAAACTCTGAAACGCTTTCGATACTTTTTGTGAAACATGAAACCTGATTTGCATCATGTGAAACACTGAAACACTTTGTGAAACATGAAGACGAAAGTGTTGTAAAAAACATTTGGTTGAAACACCTGACAGTGGGAAGAAACACATGATCGAACTTATCATTATTTCAGGGTTACACATTTATCGCTGAGTCCCCTATTATGTAACCGTTAATCGTGGGGGAGCGTGATTATTGAGAATAGATTTTATTTGTGATTGATAATCCACGCCTGTGGTTCGTAGCTAAAACCACGACCAGATGTCGAGCGGGCGCTCAATAAGGCTAAAACACACAATATCTTGCGACAAGGACATCACGAAGGGGCAAACACTGAACTCGTTAGCTCAATTACGGGAGGCCAGGAGTTATAATTGGACCAGTTGGTCGGAAACTAAACACGACATTGTTGGAAAGAAAAATGTTCGCACTGGATACCAATGTTTTACAACCAGTTTGGGACATGAATATTATTTAACTCTTTTTATGAAAACATTTTATTTGTTTGGATACATTACATACATTTTGACATTTAAAACTTGTGAACTCACTAGCGATATGCTGATTTTTTAAAATCATGTTTTCTCATATGCATAATGATACAGGGGGTGGAGCTGGGAGCTCAATCTTTGGAGACAAATAGTAGAGTCTATGAGAGATAGACTCAACAGTGTGATACATAACATAGTATATATGTGTAATAGCACAGTGTGTATATATATGTGTGTGTATGAAACTTAGTTAAAACTGTTATTACATTAGGCTTGTGGCTAATGTAGTTGTAATATTGCTCTGTAATATAGAAACATATGTGTCCTTTGTTGTAAATCATGACTGTGAAACCTTGAAAGCCACACGGTACGCTTCTGCAACGATAAGGGTGTGACATTTAATATGGTTTTTAATTGTATCATCCCGTCACTAGAGGTGGTCAAACCGGGTTTTTTTTGAAACCGGAACCGGAACCGGTTCCGGTTTCGGTCAACAAAGTCAAGAACCGGTTCCGATTTCAACCGGCTTTTTGCGGGTTCCGGTTTCGGCTCGTGGTCCGTTGGCCCTCTACCCATCATCGGTGACACTAATGTCGTCATGTAAAAGAAACTCACCTACCATCTCCAACATTTTTTATCGGATATGTAAGTAGTGAATACATAATTAATTCCGTAGACTTTCTTCACACCTCGTTATTCGTATCAGTATATATTTTTATTAACTTCATATTTAATTAATATTAAATGCCAATATGGGACTAGCCCAGTTGGTAGAGGCTTGCCTCTTAGAATGGGAGGTCATGGGTTCAATCTCATGCAATGGTGTAATTATGGTGTAAGGTGTAATTTAGGTGGGAGTAATGTTAGCCGTTCAAAAAAAAATTAATATTAAATAGATTCAACAACTAAAATAATCTTGTTGAAACTAAAATCACCTCAGATTGACAAATATATTATCACTTAATGTGTTTTAATTACTTATAATCATGGAAGTTTTATTTAAGCTATTAATACGGTTACTTGAACCTCCAGGGACGTGATGAAGTAATTAGAGTGGAAAAAAGATTACCTAGAATTATCAAGTTCACTCCTCACTAATGCGGCATGCTGGTTTTTCTCGGAGGCATGAGCGCTTTACCTGTTTCCTCTGGTGTTGAGTATTGAGTGAACCCGAGGGTTTACCACGTACATAAGCGAGTTGTCATACTTATAGAAAGAATTATACCGTTATTCAAAGTATAGTTTCTACAATGATATGTTTAGAAACAACTGACAATTTCAATCATGTTGCTTTAGGCGCAACCCGAGTCAACCTAAACTACTTTTTACGGCACCATCAATAAACCGGTTTTTACGTCTCTAATTTTACATGGTTGGTTGAAGATTATATACATACATACATATATACACACACAAATATGGATTATATCATGTAAAATATTGATTTTAAAACAGAAAACTCTTAAATCATATTTAGGTTCTCAATTTGAAGTCTTGAAAATAAATACGTGGTACAATTTTTTAATATATAAGGTTATAAATCAAGGGCTTCTAGCCTTAAACCAATGGCTTCTAGCCTAATGGTTACCTCTTTGGCTTCTCTGTGGGAGGTCACAGGTTCAAATCCCTCCCAAGGCGAAATAGGGGTCCTTGGGAGGTCGGGGGGTTTTCCGGTGCGGTTTCCTCCTGGGGTGGTGGTGGGGTCTCAACGGAGGTCATGGTAACTAGACCTTGGTGATGTGGCCTGGAAATCTGTGGTTCACACGTTGAGATCAAATGCCGTTCAAAAAAAATATAAGGTTATAAATCAATGTATTACATAAACGGAATAAATTCTAACATGTTATAAATAATATTATGTATGAAGATTTATTTATTTAATATCAATATATAGTCGTTTGCAAAATAAAAATTAAAACTATTTAAAATTATAAATAAAAACTAATGAATATATTAAAATTATAAAATTGTATTGTTAAGATAATATGTAATAAAATAATTTTAAGATGATATTAGAATCTTCCTTTGATTTAGTAAATAATTAGAAAAAAAAACTTAAATTTTTAATATTAATTGTATACTTTAGTTATTTAAAACTATTAATATATAGTAGGAGACAAAATTATTATTTAACAATAAAGAGACAAGAAAATAAATTTAAGAATTCAGTAGACGAGACGTGTCAATCGCATGTACTCTTTTATTAGATGAATAAAAACTCGTGTATGTGTGCGTTGTGTATGCGCATAAGAATTTGTCAGCTATACGCATAACAATTTGAACAACTATCCACCAAACCTTTTAAACTTATAATTTGACCAAATCTCTTCCCTGACTTGAATCCGACCATCACATATCTAACCCCTTGTCGGTGACTACGTAATCCACTAGCAATACAACCTAAATCCATGAATCATCGTGTGCAACCCGCTCCAACCATCAAAACCACCACTACAACCCCGTCTCCGGCCTCTTTAATCGCCGTTCCATCGATCGTATCAGATTTGCCACTAAAACAGTAAACTACCATAGTGATTTTACGGTCGAATCTTAAGTATTATGCATGTTCCCTTGTTAGGAGACTTGGTATTTGATCAAAGATGAAAGTGGTTGTGGGTAAGGGCTACGATCAAAGATGCAAAGTTGGGGTATGAAATGGTTGTTGTTGGATCTATGCAGAGAAGAAGTGACTAGTGTTCGGAAAGAAAGATGAATAAAGGGAGACGACTTGAAATTTGGTGAGAGAGAGCTAGAGATGAGGGAGATGAAAACGAGTGGTTTGGGATCGGTGGGTAAAAAGCCCGACTCTAACTTGAATTGGTTCTTGACTTTCTTAAGTAAAAACCATAACTGATTTAGACCTAGAGCCGATTTAAAAAAAAAAAAAAAACAGTTTGTGCACCTCTAAGGTGGGGTAGTGAAAGTGGTCACCAAATGAGGTAAAGAATAACATTGGTTGTGGTGGTGGTGGAGACTATCAGATATTTTACTTTGATATTTTTTTTATAATAAAAAGGGTTATTATTAATTTATTCTTTTTTTTTTGGTGAATGGTATTCTAGTCATTATATGAATATTTAACAACATGAATTAACGGTCATGTATTTAAGAGATCATTTGTGTTGTACTTTCTGATACAGTTTTTAATACAGTTCAACCTAGAGACGTAATTTATCAAAGTTAAGTAAGCATGTATCACTGGCAAACTGACAAGACAATAAGAAGCATCCATGGATTCAACTTTGGAATAAAATGACATAAATATATCTTACAGATAAAACAATCCGAATCAAGAATCTATGACAATTAGCTAGCTAGGCTTATATATGAACATATGCACGTTACCTAAAAAATAGTTGAATTTTGGATTACATGTAATGTGACCGTTTGCTTCGATGATTTGTCTTAACGGCTACATTTATGTCGCACCAAACAATCAATTTTCTTTCTTATGCAATTATTATTACTATTTTTTTAAGAAACAAAAACAAAATATGTATATGCATATTTATTGCATTAAGAAAACGGGAATCTATTATCTGTTTTTCAATGAAATTCTAGCAATAATATTTCCAACATAAAATAAATGATCTTTATGCACATAAATATTATATATTTTCTAATTTTTAAATTGTTTTTCTAGCAATGTGATTGTGGCACAAACAAATAATAAAAAAATAAAAATGGAAGAGAGAAAATATAGATAAATATATGCCAGAAGAACTAATTATGAATAAGAATCAAGGCAGTGTGATATTTAACGTTATAAACTAAATTAAATGCAAGAATTTATTTCGTTTCATTATTAAAATAACTTATTTGTATGCCATAATACCTTATATCACCAATTAACGATTCACACGATAGATCAGATTTAAAAACTAGATCGATGTCGTAAAATAATGTAAGAATTAGAATTATGCATATATATAATTTGAAATAAAAAAAATTCTTTATTGTTGTGAATTTACATTTTAAGAAAGGGAAAACTTCATAGAAATATAACCAACTTTTCAAAGTGTTCCAATTAAGTCACTCAAACTTTTTTTGTTTCAATTAGGTAACTCAACTTACTTAAAGTGTTCTAATCCTATGTTTTTTACCTCCTTAGCAGGTTACTATGCTGACATGTCATTTAACCTGCTGACATGGCATTTTTTTTTGTTTCCATTGTATTCCTAAGAATTAAACATTTATATGGCGTTTTACGTAGCTTTAAAACATTCTTCTTTTTTTTTTTCTTTTTTTTCGATTTTTAATTAAAACATGATTTTTTTAATTTTATTAAAAACTTGACGTTTTCCTAAATATATGCCCTTTACATAACTTTAAGATATTATAAAATTAAAAAACTAATATTCGTTTTTGGTATTTCATCCAACCACAATTTTATTTAAAAGAATTTACAACTTAATGAATATAACATATAAAAAATCAAATATCATCACTCCAAAATCTAATAAAAAAACAATTTTATTTAAAAGAATTTACAACTTAATGAATATAACATATGAATATAACAGATTAGTAGTTGAAATAATAAAAAAAACAAAATCTAACCTAACCATCATGTCGAGTTTATTTGGTTCATAGATCTAGCCGGTTACTAACCAATACAAATGGAGACGAGTCAAACAAGCTTGATCGAACAGGTTAGGTTCTTGGTTCGCAACCCGATGGTTGATCCAGTCTTTTGGGAAACTGCTAAGGACTTCATGTATGAAAACCTTTTATGGTATATACAATTCAGAAAAAAAGTTATATTTGCAGGCGATAAACATAAAAATACAACAGCAGGAATATAAATAAATATGAACTTCCAATCACCTTATTTGGTATTCAAATTATTTATTCAATTTTCAGAGATAACTGAGATAAATTTTTATATATTTAAAATTTTGATTTACATTTTTTTTATTATGTACTTCCATTAAATGTAATTTATATATTTAAAATTTTTATTCTTAGTTAATTTACTTAACCTTTAAACTTTAAATCCAGTCATTTGAAGCTTCTATCTTATTAAAAAAACATAGTAATATAAAACTAAAATATTATTTAAAACATTATTTTACTGAAATTTTAATTAAGATTACTGTTTTTAACTTGTGTTTTGTTATAAGATAACTATATTTATGATTGGTTTTATTTGTATAAGATACGTATGTTCAATGTTATGAATTGTGAACATTATTCTAAATAATATATGTTATTTTGTGTTAATTAAAAAGTTAATTCCTTAATAAAAAACACAAATAAAAATTTTTGTTTGATTAGTTTTCGAATGAGCAAATTTTATAGCAAAATAGTCACTTAACATGCAAAAAAAATACATCACTAATAGAGGGTTTTGCAAATGGTCTATTTGCAACCACTCTATCCAATTCATTTTACACTTGTTCTTTCTACAATTAATTTACACATATACATAAAAGAAAAAAAACACATCATTAATAGAGGGTTTTGCGAACGGTCTATTTGCAACCACTCTATCCAATTAATTTTACACTTGTTCTTTCTATACTTAATTTACACATACACGTATCTAATAATTGTAATCAGAAAAAAAAAATTAATACTGGGGTTATACGAGTTATCACAATAAAGATGGTTTAACAAAGATTCATTCTCTAGTGTGTGTGTGCGTGTCATAAGAGAAGGTTAGAATACAAAGTATTCTTTATCATCCAAAGTGAAGCGAAATAATCACCCAAAGATGAAATTTACTCATAATCTCCTTGTATTATAATTTTATCTATACGTGACAATTCATTATCTGCATTATAATGTAAAGCAGAATCCCTCGTGTGTAATTATTCCGCATGACTTTGCACATTTTGTATGACTTTATAGATATATATATATATATATATATATATATATATATATATATATATAGGATTGTGAATAAATAATAACTCACTCTTAAAGCACTTAACCCAAATAACTCCGCCAAGATGAAGTTGAATCTTGGATTTTTTTTAACATCATTGTAACACATATACAACACTTTCTTCTTTTATTAGTTTGTGAAAATTCATAACCTTTCTTTTAAGACGTAATATCGTTGTATGTTTTCGGTATAAAACACACTATAAGTTACAAACTTACAAGGATGTTACGTCTTAAACGGTGATGGATTTTCACAAACTCATAAACGAATAAAGTGTTTTAGATGTATTACAATGATGTTAAAAATCCAGGATCCCGCTTCATCTTGACAGTATTATTTGGGTTAATGCTTTAAAATTGAGTTATTATTTGAACATTTCCTTATATATATATATATATAAGGTATGGTTCAAATGTTAACATTTCTTTATTGCGTTAACTGAATAGCTACATCTTATTACTTTGAGTCTCACATTAAAGTAAACCAAAAGGTTTAAGTTTTCTCTTCTTCTTTTTTATTAATATAAGTGGACCCTACATTAATTAAAAACGAAAAAAATCATACACCTTTAGATTTACTTTAATGTGAGCCCCAACGTAATAAGATGTAGTTATTCGGTTAACACAATAAACATGGGTTAACATTTGATACTCTCCCTATATATATATAGGGAAGGGTTCTAATGCTAACCTTAGGATAGAGTAATAACCCATTAACCTCACCATATTTAACGATCAAATTACAAGATGCTTATCTAATGGTTGATATTAAATCATAATATAATAATGTAATTGATTTGAAAGAAAAGGGAATAAGGGTATTAATATAATTTGCTATATTAAATACTTTACCCCATCTTTTTTTATACATCCATAACTTTTTTATACTATAATATTTTTTTATAAAAATTGCACCATTTTACTCGTCTTTTTTTCCTCTTTAATTCCGTTATAGTCTTAACTAGGTTTTTTTATTTTTTTTCGGATGTTCGTATTTACACCATTGTAACAAGTATAAAACTAACAAATTATTTGTAACGAGTTGTAACGAATTTGAGTTTGCATTTGTATAATAAATAGGGGTTAAGTTTAAGAGTGTAAACGAGCCAAGCCGATCCTGAGCTCGTTAATTACGTTATATTCTTGACTAGGTTTTTTATTTTTTTCCAGATGCTCGTTAATTACGTTATATTCTTGATTTTGTAACGAATTTTTGTTTTTAAAGTACTAAAATGTATTTACAATCTTGTAGATATAATGAATTTTGGTTTTTATCAACAAAATGTTATAGTATTTTTTTTAAAGTATTAAAACGTATTACAATCTAAGAAACCTTCATTTTGGAGAAAACCTTCATTTTTAAAGTATTAAAACGTATTACAATCTAAGTGTGGTTTTTTTTATTTATGATTTGTAATTAAGTCAATGCATTTTCTAAGAAACCTTCATTTTGGAGAAAACAAATAAACTAACCACAATCATTACCAATTAAACTTTTTTTTCATTTTTTATATCTTCATGTTATAAGGTAAAAATGTAAGAAAAAATAAAAAAGTTTATAATTATGTATTTCATATTTTAAATTTTTTTTAAATTTATGAACCTTCCTCTCTCTCTCTCTCTCTATATCTTATCTTATCTTACTATTATAATAAAAAAACATCTTTTACGCCACTTGTCACAATTTTATACCTTTATGCCACTTGTTATTTTCTTATATAACTTAAAACTATCTCTCATATTAAACAATGATATTTAATGACTAATTATGTTATATATATTTTTCATATTAAAAATAGTTATTTAATAAATTAAAAATCAACTCTTTTTTATTAAAAAAACACTCTTAATATATAATAATTTCTAAAAATCAAACTGTTGGATCGGGTTGTTTAATCTAAACAACACTTCACGAGTATTTCTCTATTACAATCTAACAGATGCGGAATGTCTGTTAGAAGGTTATCTCAAACACTCAATGGTAAGTTAATAATCTTTGAATGGCAGTAAGAACACAAGAACAAATTCAAGCTCAAAGATATATTTCTCTCAAAGTGTTACAAATGTAAGCATACAAGCACGCTCATACAAGTTTACAGTGAGAGGTTATATAGCCAAGGCTACAACCGTATACTCTTAGGAATACAAGTTGGGTATACTAGACAATACATAAAGTAAAGCTTATTCTAGTATGTAGAGTGTCTTAACAGGCTAAGACACTCAATTACAATTATTACAAATATAGACATTGACTTAACCAAAGACTACAAAATGCATTTAATGTTGTTGATCTTCAAGGCTTTAGATAATCTTTTGCATTTAATGCAGCTGCGGAGAAGTAAGGTGTTGTCTGACTTTAGGTATGTTTATCCTTGTTGTCCTCAGACAAGCATGTATGTTGTCAGCACCTTTTGTACTATAAAAGTACTTAGCTACAGTCTTTGTCAGAGAATAAACCTCGGAAGTCTTTGTCTTTGTCTTGTACAGAAGAGAATCATCGGAAGCTGTTAGTCTTCGGAAGCCTTTAGTTCTTCAGAAGCTTTATGTCTTCAGAAGCTTTGACTTTAAGTGTCGGCCTTCCGAAGTGTTTGTCTTGTACAGCTTTCAGCAGGAGTGAGTTCACCCTTCGGAAGCAATGTTGCTTCCGAAGAGGAACTCCTTCCTTCCGAAGGCTGTTTGTCTGTGTAGACTCTTATACTTAGACAAAATTGAAGTTTGGTGAGCATCAGCCTTAATTAGTCTTTACACAAACTTTTAAAAGTAAGAACATATTTTAAATTGATGTTTTGAAAATAAAAGTTTTATAAAAACTAAGTTTCATAAATTTTTTTTATGAAATAAACAATTAATCAGAGTTTTTAAGATACATAATTTTTATAAAAAAAATGACATTTTATAAATAAAAAATATTAAAAAAATTTTAGAAGCAAAAACTTATTAAAATTAAAAGAAAAACTACTTTTTTTCCCTTTATGTTTAATAATATTTAAATTGAATTTTTTAACTTTTAAAAAAATTATACAAATGATATTTCACATCTTGATATATAACAGTTAGTTTTTACGTAATAATAACTGAAGTTTTTAACGTCAGTTAGTTTAAATATCTTAATTGTTACAAATATAGAAGGTTATGTACTAATTTTATAGTTTTAAATCAAAATATTGTTTTAAAATTTCTAAAAATTCATTACAAACTATTTAATATTTTATATGCAATCCGTATTACACGGGTTAATAGCCTTGTGTGTGTATATATATATGTGTGTGTGTGTGTGTGTCTGTGTGTGTGGCTTGGAATTATTGCTAATTGAAACTAAATCATATAATTCATATATTAATTTTGATTGTTTATTTAAATAATTTAATTTTAAATGAGTGATTCATGTTAATTCTAAGAATGAGTGATTGATATTTCTTGAAAACTATTTTGAACATTTGTAAACTAAACATAATTTCATTTAAAAAAAAAGAAACTTATTTCAACTATTTTCAAAACTTTTATAACTTTTTTATACATTGTGATTTTTTTTAAAAAATTGCATCATTAAACTTGTCTCGTTTTAATCTTTAATCCAAGTATAGTCTTGTTAAAAATTTTTAAAGTGTGTGTAATTAGCTACTGTAAATGAGATGAACATTATATATGAATCATTAAGTTCGTATAATTACATTTCGTTACGTAATAAAAATTTACCCTCTTATTTTTAAAACCTACATAACTTTTATAAAAATAGTTATTTTCTATAAAAATTACATCGTTAAACTAATCACATTTTTATATTTAATTTAAGTATATTAGCATCAAATTTTTTTCAAATTATTCTTGATTACACTAATATAAACGAGCTGCAATATTAATATTATAAGTTTTTATTGTTTTTCATAAAGTTCTTTTCCTCCCATTTTAAAACACTCCCCATTTAAAAAAATCACTCATTTTTAAAAATCTTTATAAATATTTTATACACATGGTATTTTTTATATAAAATACTTTATTATTTACATATCCTTAAATTGATGTAATTATAGCTTGTTACGTAATTTGTAGTTTGTATTTATGTTATAGCTCGTTAAATTGGTGTAATTTATCTTGATGTTACAACTCGTTACATTGTAATTTATATTTAACATGAGGGTAAATGTATAACATAAATATAAATTACATCAATGTAACGAGTTTTAACATAAATACAAACTAAAAATTACATAACGATCTTTATTTAATAGTGTCACACCCTTGCCGTTGCGGAAGCGTAGGTGTGACTTTCAAGGTTTCACAGTCATTGTTTACAACAAAAGACACATATGTTTCTATATTACCGAGCAATATTACAACTACATTAGCCACAAGCCTAATGTAATAACAAGTTAACTGAGTTTCACACATATATATATATATAATGCTATTACACATATATAGTATGCTATATATCACACTGGTGAGTTTATCTCTCATAGACTCTACTATATGTCTCCCAAAATTGAGCTTCCAGCTCCATCCCATGTATCACTATGCATATGAGAAAACATGATTTAAAACAATTAGCATATCGCTGGTGAGTTCACAAGTTTAATTGTCAAAAATGTATGTAATGTATCCCAAACGAATCAAATGTTTGCATAAAAAGAGTTTAATAATATTTTATGTCCCAAACTGGGTGTAAAACATTGGTATCCAGTGCGAACATTGTTCCTTCCAACAATTTCGTGTTTAGTTTCCGACCAACTGTCCAATTATAACTCCTGGGCTCCCGTAACCGAGCTGACGAGTTCAGTGTTTGCCCCTTCCCAATGTCCTTGTCGCAATACATTGTGTGTTTTAGCCTTATTGAGCGCCCGCTCGACATCCAGTCGTGGTTTTAGCTACGAACCACGGGCGACGATTGTCAATCACAAATAGAATATATTCTCAATAATCACAGCCCCCCCCCCCCACGGTTGACGGTTACAGAATAGGGGACTTAGCGACAAATGTGTAACCCGTGAAATAATGACAAGTTCGGTCATATGTTTCTCCCCACTGTCACGTGTTTCAACCAAATGTTTTACAACGCTTTCGTTTTTATGTTTCACAAAATGTATCGAAAGCGTTTCAGAGTTCCACCTGATCCAATCAGGTTTCATGTTTCACAAAATGTATCAAAAGCGTTTCAGAGTTCCATCTGATCTAATCAGGTTTCATGTTTCACAAAATGTATCAAAAGCGTTTCAGAGTTCCATCTGATCTAATCAGGTTTCATGTTTCACAAAATGTATCAAAAGCGTTTCAGAGTTCCATCTGATCTAATCAGGTTTCATGTTTCACAAAATGTATCAAAAGCGTTTCAGAGTTCCACCTGATCTAATCAGGTTTCATGTTTCACAAATTAAATGTATCAAAAGCGTTTCAGAGTTCTACCAAAAATAAGAATGTTTCAAATAAGTATTTATGTTTTCTCATTCCCTGAGTTTCAAAAGCCAAAATACAGAAAAAGGGGTCGTGAACTCACCTCAGTTGATATAAATTAATAAACAGAGTACAACGTTCGTATTGCTAGTTCCTGGAATCCAAATCTGTAATTTATTAAAGTTCGGTGAGTTGTTTGTACTTGATTTGGTGAAAAATTAACTTTTGTATCAAATCCGGATTCTCAATCGACTTCTGGGTTCGACAAAGAATAGGTTTTTATATTGAAAACCGATAATAAAACTGAATTCCGGTCACAATCGGAACCCCAATCCGCTACTAAATCGATTATCGGGCTTCCGGATTGTGAAACAGATCGTAAAACTGAGTCCGGAATGCGAAATTGATTAAAAATGGGTATTTGTATTGAAAACTGACGCGAAAACTGAATTTCATGTAATAATCGGAGTCTTAATCAGTTTCCAGGTTGAAATCGGATTTTTGAATTGCGAAACGGACTGAAAAATTGAATCCGAAATGCGAAATCGATTAAAAATATGTCATTTTTATTAAAATCGGATCACCGGATTGCAAATCGGATCGCGAAACGGAGTTCAGAACGCAAAACGGACGAAATTAAGGTTTGGCCGGAAAAGTCACCGGAATATTCCTTTTCGCCGGAATATTCTGCCGAAATATTCCTTTTTGCCGGAATCTTGGCAGGAAAAGTCACCGGTGCCGGTCAACGGTGGCTGTCCGGAGGCGTTCCGGTGGTGGCTTGGTGGTCTGGGGTGGTGGCTTGGTGGTCTGGGCCGCAGACTGGTCAATGGCTCGAGCCGGCCTGGCCTGGCCTTGGCCTTGGGTAGCCGGTTGGTCGTTTGGCCAAGTGTTCCCGGTAACGACTTGGTCGTTCCAGAGGATTGCCGAGTGTTGTCGGGCAAGGGTTGGTCGCGACTCGGGCCGCATGGGGCCGTAGCACAGGCCGCATAGGGGCCGCAACACGGGCCGCATAGGGGCCGCAAGGGGTGCCTGGGGCCGCCTGGCCGAGACGCATAGGCCGCGGGGCCGCATACCCCATTTCAGCGTGCCAAACATGGTTTTTGCGTGCCAAAATCGATATTTTGACATTTTTACTGGGCCAAAATCTCCAGATCCTAATATTTAACATATATCTAGAGTTTGGTAAAGAAAAATCTTGATTTGGACAACTTTGAAAAATCGGGTTTTTGGACAAAAATGCCCTTTTCATGGTTTTTGAACATCTGATGGTTTCCAAACTTTAATCATCATTCAAACATTTTTGTTTAACCTATTTGAAGTTATTAGAACCAAAAATTAAGATCAAAACTTACTTGGTTGAGTTTTTGCTTGAAAACCCACTTGAAAATCAACTTTTGGAGGTTGATTTCTTGTTTTGATGGTTCTTGATCTTGGTTCTCAGCTTGGATTGCCTAGAAATGATGTTTGAAGTATGTTGGAAGCTCTAGAAGGTTTGTAGAACACTCTGGTCGAATTTTGAAGAGAAAGGGTGTAGATAAGGCAAAAAGTTTGACTTGGAAAGTCAAATATTGGATTTTTATGGATTTCTTGCTTCTTGATAAGTTTGCTTAGATATTTTTCCACCAAAATATCTATTGAACCAGATTAGAAGGTATTAGTGTGAAAGGGATCAACCAACACATGAGTTTTATGGTTTTTGCAATTAATTTTTCGGCTTTTTCGCGCGTATCTTTGGGAATTGCTACATTTGATCAACCACTATTGTTACATTTCCAATTACATCCCATTAGGAATATAATATGGTTAGGAAGTTTAGGTTGTCATGAATTTGACAATTTCGCATGCGGAATTGCATTTTCGCAAAAATTTATTGTGATTTAGGTTTCAATTGTGTGTCATTGTTCCTTCTTTGTTTCAAGAGTTTTCATTATATTCTTATGGTTTGTTTTGATTATTTTAATCTTAATAAGACTTAATTAAGACTAAGACACGAAATTCTAACCTGGAATTGCGAATCGTCACAAATAGCGTAATTTTTGTTGAAAAATAACATTTGTATAAAAGATCTATGGGGATTTTCAAAAATGAGTTGTTTTATTAAATGTGAGAATTTGTTTTTTCGAAGAATGATGAAAACTTATAATATTAATGTTACAACCTATTTAAATTAGTGTAATTATGAATACTTTGAAAAAAATTGATGAAACTATACTTAAATTAAATATAAATGCGTTGAGTTTAAATCTTACTATTATAATAAATAGATAATTTTTGGCACATGTCAATTTGTTAGATTACCATTGACATGTGTCACTTCTATTTATTTTCAGTTAATTCTCTTTCGTATTAAATAATAATAAATTCTTTATTTTATCAAATAATTATTAATTTAATGACTAATACTATTGTATATATTTTCTTATTAAAAAATTGTTTTGGATAAATTCAAAATAAAATCCTTTTTATTAAAAAACACAATTCAAAGAAAAGTTCATAAAATATGAATTTTTTCTAAAAATCAAAATTTTAAAAAACAGAAAATATCTTAAACCTATACTTTTAGGAAAAAATATATAAGTTTTATATAAAAAAATAAGTTTTCTTAAAAGGAAAATTTTATCTAAAATAAATTTTCTTACAAAGTATATAACGTTTTAGTTTTCAACCTGTGTAACACACTGGATTTTACCTAGTATGTAATATATAAAAAAAACAATATATATAAAAGTAATGAAAGTTTTAAAAATAAGAGGGCAAACTTTTATCACATAATGAGTTGTAATAACCAATGTTGTAGAAATCGATAGTCGCTAGTCGGTCGGTGGGGTGGGGACTAGGGATTAATCGGGATTAATCGGCCAACTAATCGGCCTGATCGGATAGTCGGGCCTAGTCGGCCTTAGGGGACTAACGATTAATCGACCGATTAATCGGCCTAGTCGGAGATTTTTACAACCATGGTAATAACACCAACGTAATGATCTATATTTAATGTTCGTTTACAGTAATGTAATTACGAACACTTTTAAAAAAATAGCCAAGTCCTTGAATTAATGATAAAAATGCGATGAGTTTAATAATGTAGTTTTTATAAAAAAAATACCAATGTATATAAAGGTTACAAAGGTTTAAAAGTATAGGGTAACTTTTTTTATTTAATGAAATTAAATTGTTTGCAAACACCCAAAATATCTTTCAAAAATCTCAATCACTGATTTTTTAGGAATTAATATGGATTACTGATTCAAAATTATATTATTTAAATTAATCGATCTAAATTTATTAATGAACTATATGATTTACTATAAAGTTATCAATAATTTCAAGTCATATACACACACACATGTGAAATGGGTAAATAGGTGAGTCAATTGCCTCGACAGCTACTTGGAATCGGCAAACTAGAAGCATAAATCAAGCCGAGCTTATTATGTAAATAATTATTATATATAAAATACACACACTGAGTGAGAGAGAGAGAGGGGGGAAAAATAAATATAAATATGATAAATTAATTATATAGGAGCCAATCTAGCTTGATCAAGCTCAAGCTCATGCTTTCTTAAATCAAAACAAGTTAAACTTGAGTCTTAATGAGTTTGGGTTCCACTTAGCGTGCTCACACGATCGGTAATACACACACACGGAGTGGCGGATCAATGATTTTTTTGTTAGTGGGGCAACAAATAAATGTCTAAAAACAAGTCAAATGGTGATAATTCGAGATAACAGTGAAGATTGTTGTATTATACTTATTAAAAAAAATCAAAATAGCAATAGAGATGGAAGATTAAAAATTCAAATAAACACACATACTTATGCCCCCATGGTTAAAATTGAATTTGCACTAAGTATGAGAATTCAATTAATATTGAATATTGATAAGTACTAAATTTACCATCATCAAGAGATTAACACGAAGAAGGGGTTTAGTAAAGTTAAACATGAGTGACTAATATTTTTGTGTTTATTTTCTAAAAATTGTACATTAACTAACTAATGTTGAGTGGGGGCCTTGCCACCCCCTTGAGAACAAATGGATCCGCCCCTGTATATATAGCCATCAGGATCTCTGTTGAAGGACGGTCGATCAATCCTTTTTTTTTTCTGTTGATGCTAAGACTGATGCTTTAAACTATAATATTATGTATAATGGGGGCTTAACCGCATGCCACATATGCAGAGTGTTGGTTAATGAGTATGAGTAAAAAATATGTGTAATGGTAAAATGTAGTCGGTGAAAAAGTGAAGAGTGATGTGAGTTTTTTTAATGACTAACGAAAAAAAGGAAAATGAGATTGGTTGGAATTTGGTGATCACCCCGTGACCACCATGACTTGCAGCCTATCAACATAGGTCATGCCCCATTTGTAATGAAGAGATGGCTTGACGAGTGTGACCAAGGAGCATCGCGCTTGAATCATCTACTATTACCAATGTTATAAAAATCGGCATATGTGGCCGCCTAGGTGCTAGGCGCCCTTCAATTGTGTCGATTTGGCCCTAGCTAGACGGCCTAGTTATTATTTATTTATTTTTTGACTTTTTTTTGGGTAAAAAAGGAACAGATCATTAATATGTATCTAAAACATCAAATCAAACATTTGAAACGTTGAATTCAGTCACTGAACATCGAATTCCATGACTATTACACGTACCGATTAATCCTTATATGGTAGCTCACCGCCCGATTAGTGACTAGCGCCTACCGCCTTCTACTACCATGACTATTACACGTACCTAAGTGTCCAATTTAATTTAGTGTGAAATTTCCCTCCCTCTCTCTCCATAATGCATTAAATTGGGTTCTAGCTGGTCCAAATTAGGCGGTAAACAACCATTAAGAGAAATTGGAAAAATGCATGTGTTTGATCATTTTACGGCCTCAGGTTTAAAAAAATCGCAAGGCTAGGATTGTTACATCGTATGCTCTCACACTAATATGACTTTGCTTGGCTACAACTAGCGAATGTAATTATGTGAACTAATTAATGGAATTATAAACTAACTATAATATTAGCGATCTAAGTAATTATGTATTATGGGTTATGTTTAACAAAGTAGTTTCCTTATCATAAAAAGTCTAAAAATGATTATTAAACATTAGATAATGAGATTAAATTTTACAGGAAAAATTCAAAATTTTAGAGGAAAAAGTTGTTGTAGGGTAATTTAGTTATGACAACTTTTTCTTTCACATTTTTTAAACATTCATAATTTTACATACGATATTGTTCTTTTAAAAAATATGTATCATAAAAACGAGCATTTTTTATCTTTAAAATAATTATAGTGTTGCTATAAAAAATGAAATTTTTTCAGTTCATTGTGTCTAATTATTGTCATTAAGTACATCTTAAACATTTGTGTCTAATTATCTTTTTTTATGTTTTTACCGATAAATGTGTCTTTTTTACATGTAATTGTGTATTTTTAAAGATCATTTTATTATGCATACTAGTCATTGTGTCATCATTGCTTGATATTATGCATTGTACAATACCATTGTATCTTAAATTGTTCAGAAAAACACAACATCGAGCATTAAACACAAAAGACACAATGATATGTACAAAATACACAATGCCCTATACAAAACACACAATGACATGTATAAAATTGTTCATACTCGTCATTGTGTCTTTTTTACATGTAATTGTGTCTTTTCAAATATAATTATGTTAATCATACTTGTCATTTTGTCATCTTTGCTTGAAATTATGTATTCTGCAACATCATTGTGTCTAAAATTGTTTTAGAAAACACAACATTGAGCAGGACACACAAAAGACACAATAACATGTACGAAAGACACAATGCCATGTATAAAATTGTTCATAGTCGTCATTGTGTTTTTTACAGGTAATTGTCGTCTTTGCTTGATGTTATGTATTTTGCAAGATAATTATGTCTTAAATTGTTCAGAAAAACACAACATTGAGCATGAAACACAAAAGACGCAATGAGCTGTATAAAAGACACAATGATTTGTATAAAAGACAAAATGAACTAAAAAACAAAAAAAAATTATAGCAATACTATACTAATTTTGAAGATAAAAAATGCTCCTTTTTATGTTATATTTTTTTTTAAAAAAATAATTTCGTATATAAAAGTTATGAACGTTTAAAGAAGGTGGTGGAACTTAATTGATAAAAAGTCAACAAAGTAGTTATTGCTAAAATAGCATCTAACAACTTAATTTAATCATAGCCATTGATTAATGATTTAATAGTTCAAGATCATTTTTATACTTTTTAAATAAGCTTATTTAGTTTAACGTAAGTCTATGGACAAATTATGACACGTTTTTAAATTATAAATTAAAACACACGTGAAAGATGTTATGGTATTTAGATTGCATTTTTTATCTCAATTTGATATTGTCATCTTGATTTTGTTAAAACAAAGATGCTTCCAAAACAAAATAATAACACATTTCTTAACAGAAGTATTCATGTTTTTCTTTTTGTTACAAGTTTTATATAAATCTGACCCATATGATGAAAAGGCTGGTAATATATATCTATATATAAAAAATAAAAAATAAAATAATAGAAGAGTATTCTATTCTAGTCTTATAAAATAAATAAATAAATAAATAAATAAGTTAAATAACGTAAAATTTCATTATGTTTTTGCAGTCCCGTTTTACGTTTGTCGAGCCACATAAACATTTAATTTACAACTGCAAGTCAACATAACGGTCGTGTGATCATAATTAAACTTGTTAATGTTCCACAGCAAGTATGCACATGTAAGCTGAACTTATTAATTTTTCTATATATATAGTTTTGTCATTTACTTTTCTTATTTTTTATATAATTATTTTGTTTTTTTAGTTTACGTACTGTTCATATCACAACATGTTAACGTAATACCCTTTTCGTTATATAACATACTATCACAATTCATACATTTCTTAATTAGCAATATTAGTGGCCAATGATGATTAGAGATGGGCAAACCGGGCTCAATATGGAACCGGAACCGGTTTTAAGAGTTGGACGGTTTGGATTGGAACCAGTTCCTAGATTTGAAATCTTAGACCGGTAGGTAGGTTCGGGCCGGGTCCATAACCGAGTACACCAACCTGTTCCTGCTTAATTTTTTTTAATTCCAAAACTTTTTTATGCATAAATATATAATAATTTTTTTTTATTAACATAAATAAATACAAAAATAATAATAATATTAAAAAAATGCATTATTATTTATAATAGTTTTACAATAAATTACATAAATAACATAAAAATAAAAATAACATAAATAAATACTAAAAAATAACATAGATACATTTATTTCTATTATAATTATTTAAAAAACAAAAGACACAAAAAAATAAAGTACAAAAAAAGTCGATGGAAATTCTATTGCGTTTGCGTACGTTTACGAGTACAAGCTTCTTGTGCAAGTTCTTCATTAGATATGTCGGGAGATAATCCTTCCTCCATCTCCTCTTCATATACCCTTGTTTCAAGTTCGATTTCATCTTCGAGGTTTGTTATGTTTTGAATTCAATCGATCTCGTCCGGTGATCTTTTAAGCAAATACACATCTCTACGGATTCTGGAGTAAGTTTTGTTCTTCGTAAAGATAATACCTTGCCACTAAGAGAAAATGCAGATTCCGGAGCTACCGTAAAAGCTTGTACGATTAGTAAATCACGGGCCATGGTGGCTAGAATTGGATAATCAGATTCCTTTCCTTTCCACCATGACAAAAGATCTAAATTGTGATAATCCTCGGATTGAAAAGTGGACACAAAATTTGTACCACTATACTTTTCGAGGTCACTTGAAAGGGTGTAACCCCTTTGTTGTTTTGCCGTTTCATTACGAACAATATTAAATAAATTAAAGAGCGGATCACGGGGTTTGCTACTGCTCGAGCTTGATGCGCTCGGGCCCATACGTATGTTTATATTAGGACCATATTTAATTACATAAAATTCATACATACTTTGTAAACTATGTTTAAAACTTTTTTTTTTTGCATCATTTGAAAAATATGGATCTTTTTCATGGATATCCAAATTATCATTTATTTCGTCTTTCGAACATTCAACCCCCGTAACATTCAAAATCGGGTTTAAAGCAGCGGCACAAGTAAACACGGGGGCTAAATCTTTAAAATATTTCTTTAATTTGACTTTCATTGGTTTTATAATTTATTCAAACATTTGGTTTTCATTTCAAAATTTTTTAAATTTGACGTCATTAAATACAATTCTGATAACACCAATGGACTAGTAGGATAATAAACCCCTGATAATTTTGTAGTGACAGTTTTAAAAGCTTCAAGAAAAGCGGTTAAATCTTGAATATTCTCCCAACACAATTGCGAAAATGGTTTGGCCAAACCACTTTCATAAAGATTCGCATGAAAAGTTTGTAAAGTTACTATTTGTTTTAAACCACTTTCAAATATTGTAAAAGTTGAGTTCCACCGAGTAGGTATATCCCAATTAAGACCAAAACAAGGTCTGTCCGTATCTTTACAAAAATTTTTATATTCGGTAAATGTTCTACTTTTTCTAAAAACATCATATATCATATTTCTAAAACCGGTTTTGAAACACTCAAGATTTGGTGAAAAAATGCCGTCTTGCACCGCTAAGTTATTAATATGTGCTACATATTGACTGCGGAAAAATATACCGTTGCAAAATGGTGTGTATTTTATTTTTAATTTTTCCGCCGCAACCGTGATGTTTGAAACTTTATCAAATGCTATTGAAAATAGTTTATTTTCTAAATTCTATTGTGTTATTACGAAATCTAATAGTTTAAACAAATATTCAGTCGTATGTGGATATGAGAAAAGTTCAAATGCAATCGTACGTTCCATCATTTGCCACAGACTGGGATCTACCCAATGGGCGGTGACGCAAATGTACGATTCCGGTAAACCATGTGGTGCATACCAAACGTCCGTAGTCAAGTTTACACCAGTGTTTAGTTTTTCAAAAAAATAAGATCAATCTTTTTTTTTTGCATTGTTCCACATTTTTAAACAATGACGCCTTAGTTCCTTTGACTTACATGATTGTAACGAGTTTGAAGTGTATCTCGAATCATGTTTGTTAAGCGAGGGTTGTCGAAATTTCCGAACGGCAACACCTCTTGAATAACGAACTTCGTCATTCTATCCTGAACCTCATCTACGTCGTAGTGAAAAATTCAAACATCCTACCAATTTGTGTTTGTTGGCTTTCCGGGTCATTCTTCAACGCCTTGCAAAATGGTTTGGTAATATGTTTATTCAAACTCGAGTTTGATTCTTTTGCAAGAAGAATACCACAATACTTGCAACGAGCCTTTTGAGACCCATCAGTCATCTCAACTAAATCCCAGTTACACCATATTTCTATGTTCCTACTATGCGTATGAACACGAACAACGGTAACGTCGATGTTAGAACCTTGACCGGAAGAAGATGTAGATTGAGACATTGTGTTTAGTAAGAGTATAATTGTATACAATACGAACGTAATAAAAACATATCGCGAAACAAAGAGAGTAAAGCAGTCGGGGTATACATAACGAGAGCGTTTTTGGCTTAGAATGTTCGTTTTCAAGTGTGGAAGTACACTAAATCAAACCACGACCATTTATACCAAGTTTTGGACCAAAAAACATCAAAAACAAAAAAAAAAACTAGATTTGGTTCCAAACAACTAGATCTCGAAAATTTGGATCCAACGGGTGGAACCGGTTTTGGTGGACCGTGAGCTTCGAGAGGGCACAGCGGACAATATTGGTGGTAAACGGGGCCGGATGTTACAGAATACTATTAGAGACACTCGTGTCCTACTCGGGATGGTAGGTCAAACCTCATCGAGGATGATGAGTCCCTAAGGAGGGTGTATGTAACATCCTAGGTGTCACACCCTCATTTTCCCACTAACGAAATAATACCGTTTAGGGCACGACAAACCCAGATCTTAGTCATTGGACATAACGAAAGACCTCTATATGCATTTCAAGCATAATTCAGTCCCAATTTATAAAATCAAAGTGTAGCGTTTGCAGAAGTATTGTAAAACCCATGACAAACATAACAGTCGCAAAACATGTATTACAATGTTTAATTAACCAATTCAAAACAATTAAACTCAAATGATGCATGAGACTCAATCATCCTAGTCCCTGCTTGCTTGTGCTTGTGTCTTAGCATCCTGAAAAAACATGTAAGTATAGTCAACACAAGGTTGGTGTGTACACATGTTTGCATAAATAATCACAAATGTTTGCACAAACTGTTTGTAACTAAGGTTTGCATATCACATAATCACAGATTGCGTAGTTCATGATAGCTAGTCATATGTACTATTTCTACAAATGGTCGACACTAAAACTAACTGTTAACTGATGATTTCCTTTCCCCTATTGTCTAATACAAACAATAGCAATGTTCGGTTTGGTCAGTTAAACACTTGCGTAGATCTACCATATACCAAGTGAGGTTTGTCAAACCCAATAGATCTATCTTCAACTACCACGCTTTGTACTAAAACAAACTAAACGGTTCGATATGTAAGGACTTCTAATGTTATGTTCACACTTATAGTAAACAACTAACTAATGCAAGTGATATATATCTAAAAGCGTTTGATTTGACATGTTTTCTCCCCCAAAACTATAAAATGTTAAAAGGGGCCGTGTACGCACCTTATGATATGAATTGAATGATCAAATGCTCGTGCACTCACGTAGTTAACCTTCTACGAGAAATCTGTGTTATTAAAAATAACTTCGTGTTATTTGGAAAGTCAAATCGTGTTCATGATCACATACGTGTCAACCCACGTATGTTGGATTGTTCGAAACGTACATACAAAAATATGCATGGCTTTGAGCTTGTTTATTTAATTTGTATTCATATATACAATTTCATTTAACGTTCGTAAATACACGCGATTAAGTTTTTGATCAAAATATTAAATTTAATGTTCTCATTTAATTCGGGGTTCCATTTCGGTTCCAACAAAACTGGAACGGATCAAATCGGATTTAAAATGAATACGTTATAGTAAAAATAAGAAATGGATTTTTATTCCAAAAACTGGCATAGGCTCGGTTTCGAACCCGCGGCCTTCGAGTCACAGCGCACACATTACCGGTCTCGCACGCTAGGGTATTGCAATAGGACACCATCTCTAATTGTTTTAAGCCTTAACCTGTCTGATTCCCTTTGTTAACTCACCGAACCCGTCTGAGTTTGAATTGACCCACATTTCGACTGAGATCAGGCTTGATAGCTTAGGGCTTTTGTTCTAGGGATCCATGCGAGTCTATAGGTGGGTTTAATTTAAGTTTTGGTTTAGTTCTAGTGGTCTAATCTCCCCCGAACAGAATCGAACTTGTGTTCGTCAATACTAGATTCAAATTGATCAAATTGATTATCAAAAGGTCTTGGATTCATAGGGTTTTCATTAAACAGAGGATTTCGAAACTTTCTGTAATGTTTAATTTGATTTTTATACTCGTTTGAATCAAAATCTCCAAATCGATTTTTCTTTACAAAACCTTAACAGGTTCGCATTCAATTCAGTGTTGTTTGATCAAATTAACATAGGGCTTTTGTTAATCGAGCCCTTGCGAAGCTGAGGATACAAATTAATTTGATCTTTGAACTCGTTTGAGTAGAAAACTCCAAATCGTTTATGTCAAGAACCCTAGAACCCAAAATCATGAAATTTGTTGTTGTTTAATACAGCTAACATAGGGTTTTCGTTAAATACATTATTGCGAAACTGATGGTAAAGTTTAATTTGATTTTTGAATTCGATTAGATTGAAAACCCCAATTCATCATGACCGATGAACCCTAGAACTCGAACCCCTGCAATTCATTGTTCATAGGCTCAATTAGGTTAGGGTTTTCATTAGAATGAACGCGTAGATGGTGTAGGAGTCGATAATTACCATGATTGATATCGAATTGAAGTAGTTTGACCAAAAGGTTGTTCTTCAGTTGCTTCTCGAATCAAATCTTCTACCTAACATTCTTCTGCTTGAATTGTGTTGTGCAACAGCTCCTATGGACGCCGACTAGAGGTTTTGAATGCTCAATTCAAGATATTAAGGTCGAATTCTATGAGTTTGATGGTTACTAGTGACGGTTTTTGACTTTTGAGTTTGTTTTCGGTTTAATTCGATTATTGATGATTTGATAACGTATAATAACTTTTAATCATCATCAATGTGATGATTAGTGACAGTTTAATTCGTTTATACCTTTGTATAAATGTGAATTTCGAAATCCAATTGATGAACCACTCGAATTTTGACTTCTAAAGTCAAAATTGAGTATTTTGGGTAATTACAACCTTAGTCCTTATAATTTAAATGTTTACAAACTTGTTTTGTTCAATTCCAGTTCTTCTAGTTTGATATTGTGTGATTTCGTATAATTCCTGTTAGTTTTTGATTATTAGAGTTAACCTGATTCATACACAATGATAATATTCATACTCATTGTTATTTAAGTTTGCATACTTTGAAACTTATTCTATTATAATCATGTGACAACTCACCAACTATTCATTTAGTTGACAGTTACTTTACATGTGTGACAGGTTAAAGTGAACTCTAAGTAAAAGTATAGGAAGATGGACCTAGATAGCTTTATCAAAGACTTAGTTTTAATTCTTAAATTGTATTTGAAATTGAAAATTGTAATGTAATGACATTTGTTTAGACAATGTAATTCGATAGTTTAAATATGAAACTTGAATTAGCAATCATGAGCTTATGAACAATCCGTGAACAAATAATTCCCCGGCATATTCTGCCACCGGTCGGGGTGTGACAGATTGGTATCAGAGCCGTGGTTATAGGGAATTAGGTTATTGGCAGTGAATGACCTAGACTATAACTAAGTTGTCCCAAATCATTTTATGATTAGTCTAAAAGTTATACATGTTTATGTGCTACTTGCTAAATGTTACATGCGATATCAATATATGTGCTATACATATACACATTTTAGCAAGCTTCCTCCCTCAACTTTTACACGAAGACGGATCCTCATTAGACATTAGTAATCTACTTACTTCATCACATTCCTTTAAGTTTTTCTAATGCTATATAGATTTTTCAAGACTACGACACTTGGATACATGGAGTGGTTTTTACAAATCAAGACATCAAATAATCAAAATTCTTAATCACATTCCTTTAAATCTTTCATATGCTACATGGATGATATAAATAAAATATTCAATACTTGGATCACTCTCAGATCCTGAGTTCTTAATCTCGTTAGAATTAGGTTTGTAAGATGGACATGTACTGTCACACCCCGAGCCGGCGGGGTTGGATCGGATTTCCCGTCAGGCGGAAGGTTCCCGGGGCGCGATATCGTTAGTGATAATCGTGATGATCAGATTGTTTATAATGCACATGATATATAATGAGAAATGCTAAATAGAATAGAATTACAAAGTTAAATTACATCAGTATCGTTTATAATTTAACAATGTAAATCTACCATAAACATCATAAATTTTCTATCTTGTATCTGTGCAAGATATACAAAATATATTGTATAATGATGTTCCAAAAGTATGCAGGTCCAAAAATACTAAGTCTTCTATCTGAAGTCCTAGTCCAAAAGCAATAACTTCTTAATTGACATGTTCATCACCTGAGAAGTCATGCAAAAAGATCAAGTCAACACATGGTTGGTGAGTTCATATAGTTTAGTAATTGAAAAATAGTTTTGTAACCCTTTTTCGGTAAAGACCCTAACCTCATTAACTTCACCTGTAATATCCGGTTCGGTATGCTTATATATAGGGCATACGAAAGGGTCGAGCCTACAACCCGCCCAGACGCCATCCCACCACATACTAAACCACATATGACATTGTTGTTAATGATAATTAAGCATTTTTACCTTCCATTTACTTCCATTCTACCATAGTTCTAACATACACACAAAACATTTGTTAAATCCTCGGGTAATAACCTTAATCTCATTAACATCACATGTATCATCCAGATCGGTATGTTTATATATAGGGCATACGAAAGGGTCGAGCCTACAACCCGCCCAGACGCCATCCCACCACATACTAATCCACATAGGACATTGTTGTTAATGATAATTAAGCGTTTTACCCCCATCCTTAACTCACTAGTTCTTCAGTTCTTTGTTCCTGTAAGTACAACAAGTTGGGAATCTCTCTTGATTCCTTAAGTTCATCACACAATTATGATCAACCACAACATTTGTAGAAACAATTAAATAAATGCTTAATTAAATAAATAAATCAACATTTAATAAAATCTAAGAACTAATGATTGGGCCTTGGTCAACTCGAGTAGACTAGTCTAGCAATCAGGGTTCTTAGTAGTAAAGGAGATCTGTAAACCTCATCAAACATGTGACCTATAATCAATCAGTCTAGCTAGGACATCTTTTGATATATAGGCTTTTACAGTTCTTTAGACCGTCCATAGTTTCGTATCGTTCTTTAGTTCTTTGGCACATGTTATCTTTGAGCATTTCCCAGATGTTCCTCAAAACAGTTAGGGAATACTGTAAATATCATCAAACATGCGTCTCATATTCGATCAGTCTAGCTAGGACATCTTTCAAACTTGAGAATGGCACATGCTATCTTTGATATTTCCCAGTTAGACCCTTGAAATATTTCTTTGTACTTAGTTCTTTGAAATAGACCGTTAGTTCTTTGACAACACACCATTGAATAGTTCTTTGAAATAGATCGTTAGTTCTTTGACAACACACCCTTGAATAGTTCTTTGATTAGTCCGTTAGTTCTTTGAAATAGACCTTTGAAAATAGTTCTTTGTTTTAGATCTTTAGCTCTTTGAAAATAGTTCTTTGATTTGACACGGTTATCTATTCATAATGAATAAACAACTTACTTTGAATTCCAGTATATCATATACCTAAACATAATCTAGGATATAATTCCACATATAAAACATATGCTAAGTAAAAGAATTTAAGTAAATATAATCCAAGGAAAATAATTTACGCATGCTTCTCAACCCCGCGTTTGTAAAGCAAAAATTTTTAGAAAAGGGGCAATGAACTCACCTGTGTTGCTGTGCAATAGAAGTATCACAAAATGCGCGCTCTTTGTTTGTAGGTTATGTTTCTTCGATTCCTGAGTTGTTTTAAGAAAATTCGTATACAATAAGTATTTACAACATACGCAACTAGGGTTTGGTCTCGGTGTGCAACTAAGTGTCCTATGCTACTAAGGTGCTTCTAAGATTTCATCTAACTTATTACCCGTTATTAACCCATATCCCACGATTAGTCATAACATGTTCTTAATTAACATGTTTTTATAGTAACTCATTTTAAACTAATCGTTAATTTAGAAATCATTTATTCTAATTGAAGAAGTTTACAAGTTAATTTCTTTTATTAAAACATGTTTAATTTAAATGAAAGGATGTTTAACACATGATGGGCTCAGAATAAGCCCATTGGGCCAACTTCGGCCCATCATTAGCTTTTGGTTGTCCATGGATTCTTTAATCCCTCATGTGTATAACCCACCCCAGGTAATTCGAATGAATCATCCATTGTAGTTATATGTTCGTATGACATTTCTAAATATTAGATGTTAAAAATAATAAATCAACATTCACATACTTAGACTTTAGTTTGATTCTCAATGAATTTCTCAATGTTTTGAATCAAAATGATATCCTCTACCCATGTTCGTATATTAATAAGATTTTAAGAAGACATTTGTTATTCCAACCCTAGTTCTTTATCATATCGAAATGAATTCGTAACATTAGTCATTCAAAAGAACTTAAACTCTTGATTTCATGAATGAAACCCTAATGTTGATCCCTTGCACACACCCATGCACTCCCACACACACCTCCTTGATTAATTCCCATGCACACACCCATGCATGCATGCAACTGATTGGGTCACCCGGATAACCCTTGGGCCGAACCAAACAACCACGCGACTGAGAGGGTGTCCGAATGAGGTCTCATCGAATGATGGTGTGGCCGACTGAGCAACCCCGATCGAATGAGGGTTAAGCGAAGGGGAGGGCCGATCGAATGGGTCCTGTCTGAATGATGGTGGTGCCGAGCGAAGGAGTCTTGGCCGATTGAGGCTCAACCGAATGAGCATATGGCGAATGGGTTTGGATCGATCGAATAGCAGATGGCCGAATGTGGAGATGACCGAACGAATGGGGTGCTTCGAATGAAGTTGGCCATTCGACCAATGGGTCATTCGGCCCACCTGTTGGTTACTCCTTCGGCCGATCGAGCACAGGGACGAGGCAGCCATGGTTTCTAAGCTAATCGACCAGATAAGACTAGGGTGCTTGTTCCTACACTATTTTAACAAGGTTTCATGAAGTTCCTAAGGGCTGTAATGGTGTGAAATCGGTTGAAATAGAGACCGATCTAAAGGGTTTCAAAGAACCCTAAAACCGCAACTAAAACCAAATTTTACCTCGAATCAGATGGATAAAACTCTAGATCTGTTGTACTTTCACGATCTACAAGATACAAGGGTCGTTTTGACACCAAAATGGGTCGATTTGGTGAAGAATTGAAGAAGATGAGATGTGGGTTTCTAGAGAGAGAAGGTTAGAGAGAGAAAGCTCCGAATTTGGGGTTTGAATTTTGGTTGGTGAGGGTGAAAGATGGCATTCAATGCCATCATAAATGAGGGTAAAATACTCGGGTTCGTTCGGGTTCGCGTGGTCTCGCGTAAAAGTGTCGGTTTTTCGTTATTTTCGTAACGAAACGATTAAATTTTAAAATAGGATTTATAAAATTATTTTAGGTTGTGATTCCTAATAAATTAACTAAATATCTTTCGTTTATTTTAAATTTTCAGAAATATTTAACTTACGGTTTAAAATCGAATCGTACGGTTGTCGCGCGTATTCGCTCGAATCGTCACTCGTACGAACACGACGATTACTATACTTTTCAATATTGTTTTCTAATTATCGGATATCATTCAGAATGTTAAAATTTCAGATATATTCGTACAGATCGTCACCTATAGGAATAATCCGTCGATTTAGCATTCACGTAACGACATCCGTGTTGTTTTGTTCTGTTAAGCCTCACAAACGTTTATACTGAATAAGATCCTAACAAACAATCACATGACGGTTCCGGGTTGCCAGATAAATTATCTGACTGATGAACCATAGTTCTGAACTTTGTTTTCTGAACTGATTCTGAATTTGCTCGTTGATGACATGAAATGATACACATATAGTTCGTACCTGATTACTATTCCTTTAACTGTTGAGATCACTGTTCCAGTGACGTTTCCGGCATTGATGTTACAGTATCCCCTTGTTTGAGAAATTTCGTCCCGAAATTTAAGAATCGTTATCAGGTACAGCTTCCTCTGTAAACAGTTGGGGATACTTGGACTTCATGTGATCTTCCCGTTCCCAAGTAAACTCGGGTCCGCGCTTTGAGTTCCATCGAACCTTTACAATCGGAATACGGCTTCGCCTTAGTTGCTTAACCTTGCGATCCATAATCTCCAAAGGTTCCTCGATAAAGTGTAACTATTCATCCACTTGAATTTCTTCAATCAGGATGACAAGTGATTCGTCAGCAAGGCATTTCTTTAAGTTCGAGACGTGAAACACGTCGTGCACACCACTGAGTTCATCTGGTAATCTCAGTCTATACGCCACAGGACCAATACGCTCGATGATCTCGAATGGTCCCACATATCGTGGTGCTAATTTGCCTTTCTTTTCAAAGCGGACTACGCCTTTCCATGGGGAAACCTTCAACATGACACTGTCTTCCACTTGAAATTCCAACGGCTTGCGCCGTTTGTCTGCGTAGCTCTTTTGTCTGCTCCTTGTAGCTTGTAACCTTTGTCGAATCTGAGCAATCTTGTCTGTAGTCTCTTGGATAAGTTCTGTCCCAGTTATACGGTTATCTCCCACTTCAGTCCAACAGATCGGTGATCGACATTTTCGGCCATACAAAGCCTCGAACGGTGCACATCCGATACTGCTGTGGTAACTATTGTTGTAGGAGAATTCGATCAGCGGCAAATGAGAATCCCAATTCCCACCGAAATCCAACACGCAGGTCCTCAACATGTCCTCCAGGGTCTGAATTGTACGTTCGCTTTGTCCGTCCGTTTGTGGATGGTAAGCTGTACTCAGATTTAACTGCGTCCCTAGAGATTTCTGTAATGATTGCCAGAACCTTGATGTAAATCTGCTGTCTCTATCAGAAATAATAGACAATGGCACACCGTGGCGTACCACTATCTCATTGATGTACAGTCTCGCTAGTTTATCCATCGTGAAGGTCTCACGCATTGGCAAGAAGTGAGCAGATTTGGTCAAACGGTCGACGATCACCCAACTTGTATCATGACCATTGGAAGTGCGGGGTAGCTTGGTGATGAAGTCCATAGCTATTTGTTCCCACTTTCAGAGCAGAATCTCAGGCTGTTCCAGTAAACCAGATGGTTTCTGGTGTTCCGCCTTTACCTTTGCACACGTAAGACATCGACCGACGTATTCGGCTATGTCTTTCTTCATTCCAGGCCACCAATAAAATCCTCGCAAGTCTTGGTACATTTTATCAGCGCCTGGATGAACTGAGTATTTAGTCTTGTGTGCTTCATCGAAGATAAGTTCTCTCAATTCGTCTACCGTCGGAATCCATATACGATTCTGGTAGTAGATCACTCCATCAGGCTTAGTATCAAATTGTTTCTCTGCTCCACAGTCAATTTCTTTCTTCATAATTCCTCTATCAATTGATTCTTGTTGGGCTTGAATAATCTTGTCTCGTAAACTCGTCTGCACAGTCATTCCCATTGCTCTGACGCGCAAGGGTTTGACCCATTCCTTCCGGCTCAAGGCATCAGCTACAACGTTTGCCTTTCCCGGATGGTACTTGATCACGCAATCGTAATCATTCAGAAGTTCAACCCAACGGCGTTGTCGCATGTTGAGCTCCTTCTGATCAAAGATATGTTGCAGACTTTTGTGATCAGTAAATATGGTACACTTGGTGCCATATAAATAGTGTCTCCAAATCTTCAGTGCGAAGATTACAGCTCCCAGTTCAAGGTCATGAGTAGTGTAGTTCTTCTCATGAACCTTTAACTGTCGTGATGCATAAGCGATAACTTTGTCCCGTTGCATCGGTACGCAACCAAGTCCCTGATGGGAGGCATCACAATACACTACAAAGTCATCACAGCCTTCTGGGAGAGATAGAATTGGAGCATCACATAACTTCTGTTTCAATGTTTGAAAAGCATCTTCTTGTTTCTGCTCCCAGACAAACGGTTCACTTTTCTGAGTTAGTTTAGTGGGAGGCAAAGCTATCTTGGAAAAGTTTGAGATAAACCTTCTATAATAACCTGTCAATCCCAGAAAAGACCGTGTCTTCGTCTGTGTCTTCGGAATGTCCCAGTTCTTTATCGCTTCAATCTTGGCAGGATCTACATGTATTCCCTCGCTGCTGACTACATGTCCCAGAAATTGGACTTCTCTTAGCCAAAATTCACACTTGGAGAATTTGGCATAAAGTTTCTCTTCTTTCAACAGCTCCAAGATCTTCCTGAGATGTTGCTCGTGATCTGCTTTGCTTTTAGAATAAATCAGTATGTCATCAATGAAGACAATGACAAACTGATCCAGATACGGCTTGCACACCCGGTTCATGAGATCCATGAAAACCGCGGGTGCGTTCGTCAATCCGAAAGGCATCACCATGAACTCGTAATGCCCATATCTGGTTCGGAATGCCGTCTTCGGTATGTCTTCATCTTGAACTCGGAGTTGATGATATCCAGACCACAAGTCAATCTTCGAGAAGTACTGAGCTCCTTGCAGTTGATCAAATAAGTCATCAATCCTCGATAATGGATACCGATTCTTGATGGTTAGCTTGTTCAGCTCTCGATAATCTATGCACATCCGAAAGGATCCATCTTTCTTCTTCACGAACAAGACCAGAGCTCCCTAAGGTGAGTAGCTCGGTCTGATGAAACCTTTATCAAGTAGCTCTTGCAACTGGTTTGACAATTCCTGCATCTCTGAAGGTGCTAACCTGTAAGGAGATTTAGCAACAGGAGTTGCTCCAGGGATTAAATCAATTCGGAACTCTACCGGCCGCGCAGGTGGCAAACCTGGTAGATCTTCAGGAAATACTTTCGGATACTCTTTCACTACTGGCACGTCTTGGATCTTTTTCTTGTCCTTCTCCTTTTCCACCACATGAGCCAGGAAAGCTACGCACTGCTTCTGTAAACACTTACGCGCCTTTATGCAAGAAATGATTTTGACACTTCGTTTTGCTTGATCCCCTCTAACTTCCAATACACGATCATCCGGCAATGGAACTTGAAGCAGCTTTTCAGAACAGATGACTTCCACTCGATTAGAAGAAAGCCAATCCATCCCAACAATGATGTCAAAACTGCCCAATTCCATCGGTATCACATCGATGGTGAATGTATGATCATTAAGTGTCAACGAGCAGTTCCTGTATACCGTACTAACTGTGATCTGTTTCCCGTTAGCTACTTCTATGATGTAAGGGGAATTTAACTGTTCCTCTATAGAATCTAGTTGGCATGCAAAATCGGTAGAGATAAAACCCTGATCCGCACCAGTGTCAAATAGTACAAATGCATAAAAGTCATGTAAGAGAAATGTACCAGTGACCACATTCGGGTCTTGGCGTGCAGCTGGAGCTCCTATAGCGAATGCCCTTCCACGAGGTGCTGGAACTGCCTGTTGTGCTTTCTTCGGGCAGTTCTTCGCAAAGTGGCCAATTTCACCACAGTTGTAGCATCCACCGTTGTTCGGGTTGTTGGGTGGAGGGAGAGCTAAAACAGCATTGTTGACTGCTTGGTTAGGTGTCATCCGACAGTGTTGGACCCAATGGCCCTTCCGTCCACATCCTGTGCATTGCTTGCAGGGAGTGTTAGCAGCATGATGATATTGACACTTGGCACACAGAGGAAATGTACCAGTGTAGGGTCTTTTGTTGGGGTTCTGTGGTGCAGCTGCTACTTGGTTAAGAGGTGTGGCCACCGTGTAGTTCTTGATGACCTTCTGTTTCTTCTTCGGGTGATGGTGGGGTTTCTTTGACGACTCTTCCTTGTTCTTGCCGGAGTCAGCCTCTTTCTTCAACACTCCAGAGGCTACCATCAGGTCAGTAAGTTTCCCTGATAGACTAACAGCTGACTCCACAGTGACAGGATTCGCAGTAACCACTAATCCTTGTATGCAAGCAGGTAGCCCGCATACAAACCTGTCAATCCGTTTCTCCAGAGTCGGTACCATGTCCGGCACCAAAGCAACCAGCTCGTGGTAACGAGTGGTATATCCCATGTGGTCTGCCCCTTTCATCACATGGTTAGATAATTCAACCTCCAATCTCTTTAGCTCGTTCTTCGGGCAAAACTCAGTTCTCAGCAATGTCTTGAAATCTTCCCAAGTCATTGACATAGCTTCTTCTCTTCCCCTTGCATTAATTTGACCGTTCAACCAAATCAAGGCTCGCTTGTTGAATGTTCCAGCAGAATAGCGGACCTTGTGGTGCTCTGGACAACTGCAGAGGTCCAGAGTAGTCTCAATCTTTTCAATCCATTGGATTAATCCAACGGCTCTTTCGTTCTCGCTAAAGCTAGGCGGCTTACATCCTACAAACGACTTGTAGGAGTAATGAGAGGTACCGCCCGTATTCCCACTGGCTTCCCCAGAGGAATTTCCAGTGTTGGTGCTGTCATTACGGAGACGGTTGAGAATCTCCGGTATCACCTCCTTCAGCTGGTTAGTCAGCTGACTACTCAGTAGTGTCGCCAGGGCGATAGTAGCAGGGTCCAGTATCCGTGTCGTGCTCGTACCTGGTGGTGGGTTAAGTGGAGGAGGAGGATGTGGCGGTGGTGAATCAGCTGGTGATGGCGTTGACTCGTGTGGAGCTGAATTCTGTGGTGTCGGCACAATTGAAGCAGGTCTTCTCGGCGGCATTCTGATCAAAACCAATAAAGTTATCGGTTAGTGCAATGATCGAATGCAGGAGATAAATGCAATAAAGTCTTAAGTCCTATGTTCTCTATATGCAGGGTCCCTAGGTTATAGTCTAAGCCAAACCGTTTAAATAAGTTACCTATATTTCTCTATAACCATGGCTCAGATACCAATCTGTCACACCCCGAGCCTGCGGGGTTGGATCGGATTCCCCGTCGGGCGAAAGGTTCCCGGGGCGCGATATCTTTAGTGATAATCGTGATGATCAGATTGTTTACAATGCACATGATATATAATGAGAAATGCTAAATAGAATAGAATTAAAAAGTTAAATTACATCAGTATCGTTTATAATTTAACAATGTAAATCTACCATAAACATCATAAATTTTCTATCTTGTATCTGTGCAAGATATACAAAATATATTGTATAATGATGTTCCAAAAGTATGCAGGTCCAAAAATATTAAGTCTTCTATCTGAAGTCCTAGTCCAAAAGCAATAACTTCTTAATTGACCTATTCATCACCTGAGAAGTCATGCAAAAAGATCAAGTCAACATATGGTTGGTGAGTTCATATAGTTTAGTAATTGAAAAATAGTTTTGTAACGCTTTTTCGGTAAAGACCCTAACCTCATTAACTTCACCTGTAATATCCGGTTCGGTATGCTTATTATATATAGGGCATACGAAAGGGTCGAGCCTACAATCCGCCCAGACGCCATCCCACCATATACTAAACCACATATGACATTGTTATTAATGATAATTAAGCATTTTTACCTTCCGTTTACTTCCATTCTACCATAGTTCTAACATACACACAAAACATTTGTTAAATCCTCGGGTAATAACCTTAATCTCATTAACATCACATGTATCATCCAGATCGGTATGCTTATATATAGGGCATACGAAAGGGTCGAGCCTACAACCCGCCCAGACGCCATCCCACCACATACTAATCCACATAGGACATTGTTGTTAATGATAATTAAGCGTTTTATCCCCATCCTTAACTCACTAGTTCTTCAGTTCTTTGTTCCTATAAGTACAACAAGTTGGGAATCTCTCTTGATTCCTTAAGTTAATCACACAATTATGATCAACCACAACATTTATAGAAACAATTAAATAAATGCTTAATTAAATAAATAAATAAACATTTAATAAAATCTAAGACCTAATGATTGGGCCTTGGTCAACTCGAGAAGACTAGTCTAGCAATCAGGATTCTTAGTAGTAAAGGAGATCTGTAAACCTCATCAAACATGTGACCTATAATCAATCAGTCTAGCTAGGACATCTTTTGATATATAGGCTTTTACAGTTCTTTAGACCGTCCATAGTTTCGTATCGTTCTTTAGTTCTTTGGCACATGTTATCTTTGAGCATTTCCCAAATGTTCCTCAAAACAGTTAGGGAATACTGTGAAAGATGGCATTCAATGCCATCATAAATGAGGGTAAAATACCCGGGTTCGTTCGGTTTCGCGTGGTCTCGCGTAAAAGTGTCGGTTTTTCGTTATTTTCGTAACGAAACGATTAAATTTTAAAATAGGATTTATAAAATTAGTTTAGGTTGTGATTCCAAATAAATTAACTAAATATCTTTCGTTTATTTTAAATTTCAGAAATATTTAACTTACGGTTTAAAATCGAATCTTACGGTTGTCGCGCGTATTCGTTCGAATCGTCAGTCATACGAACACGACGATAACTATACTTTTCAATATTGTTTTCTAATTATCGAATATCATTTAGAACGTTAAACTTTCAGATATATTCGTACAGATCATCACCTATACGAATAATCCGTCGATTTAGCATTCACGTAACGACATCCGTGTTGTTTTGTTCTGTTAAGCCTCACATACGTTTATACATAATAAGATCCTAACAAACAATCACATGATGGTTCCGGGTTGCCAGATAAATTATCTGGCTGATGAACCATAGTTCTGAACTTTGTTTTCTGAACTGATTCTGAATTTGCTCGTTGATGACATGAAATGATACACATATAGTTCGTACCTGATTACTGTTCGTGTTACTGTTGAGATCACTGTTCCGGTGACGTTTCCGGCACTGATGTTACATGTACTAACTGGAAAGTTGAAACACCGGTAGATGGGAATCCTGTTTAGGACAGTAATTCGTATAAATCTCCGATGTACTGTGAGACCAGTTTAACTTTCCTAGGGACTCCCGATGAAATGAGACAACTATAGGTCAAAGAATGTCATACCAAACATTCTACAAACCATACCAATTCTAAAAAGTCATAGGTACGCAACGTTTTGGGACACCATTCCTTATGATTCACTTTCAACACGTTCAAGGGATATTTTTACAATTATTATGTATACTTATATTCAAGACTTCTATTATATCCTACTTAAGAGTAAAAACAATTATTCGTTATTGTATCTAAAGTATTTTGATGTCACATGTTATGACGTTTTTGATTAATTCTTTTGATTCATTTTTCTAACAACATTCTGTCAATTTTAGAATTATGAAAATGATACTACAAATTTCAAAGAAAGTTTTCAAACAATCTGATAAATTTTTATAATTTTTAAAAATAAAGTATTTATTTATTAAAGTATTTTAATCTATATATATGGATATCAAATGCTTAAAAATATATATAAAAAAATAAAATATCAAACATGTTTCGTTTAAATAGTTTTAACTTATTTAAACAAAACCCCATTAAAAGTCATTTTCAAACCAGTATATTCATAAACTTTTATATAAATAAGTTTTGGGATATCTTAGATTATATCCTGAAATTATTTATATGATTCATCAAGTATTTTATTTAAAATGTTATCAACCATTTGAAATTTATGGATAACAAACTTTTATTATGAATAATCATGAATATTTTTAAATAAATATTCTGAAATTATTAATGAACTTCTAAAATATTTTGTTGGATGAAATTAAATATAATATTATTAATCAATTTAAATTTATAGATGATAAAATTATAATATAAATAATCATGTAATATTTCTAAATAAATATTCTGAAGTAATTTATAAACAAAAAAATATAAAAATAAAAATAAAAACTTAAAGTATTTTATTTAATAAGATTAAATAAAATACTATAGTCAAAAATCCAAAACTTACGATACTTTAAATGTTATCTTTCTATAAACTTTATAAGATTGTAATTTAAAATTATAATTGTTGCAAAATAAAGTCTAAACGTTTTAGAGTTTCAAATCAAATCGTTAGAAAATAATAATCATGCTAGTATTTATTGTGACAACCAGTACCTGATCGTCCAGCAAGTCCGTACGGTGCGTGTACTTTCACTATTTACTATGTGTAAATACAATGTGTAAACAGTTGTGTGACAACCGGACTCAAAAAACAAACAACAGTTGTATGTGTTTAACTAAAAACTTAAATACAGCAAATACAACAACTCATGAGAAACAACAGTGTGAAAACAAATGACGAAAACATATCGGTTGCGATCTGATATCCACAAATAACAGGAATCAGATGGCCGACAAAACAGTGAGAAAACAATGTGAATTCTATGATAACAATGTGAAAATAGGCAAGTTAGTTGAGTCCGTCTGTGGGGAAATACAATCCAACTAATAACACAGTTGCGTTTACGAACGATGAACTCACAGTGTGTTTGCGTGGGTGACGATTCACACAAACATATCTGTGAGTTTAACGTTCCAAATAATAACTGAAAATTAGAAAACAAAAAACAGAAAGTGAAACCCTCGTCGTGTTAGTTCGGGTGACGGTTCGAACGAATACGCCCGAAGGTGACACGATCTGACGAAACCTTTAAAACCAACGTTTTCGATAAAATAAATTAAGAAAATAAATTTAGAAGATTTATTAGGAATCACAACCTAAAAATAGAACTTTTTCTATTTAAATCCGTAAAAATATGCGTTTACGATCCGGAAACGTAACGAAATCAAGAACCGAGCTAACGAAACGAACCCGAACACACGCGGGGTATAAAAACCCTAAATGTGTCCATCCTCCTCATTTATTTCACCTACACTCTCTCTCTCTCTACCTCAATTCCTGGTTTTCACTCTCTCTCTAGATTCTCCACGTTCAAACACCAAGATCTCCCTCAATACTCCACCAAATCGCACAAACTTGGTGCCAAATCGAAGCTCTCATCATTCTCTACACGAAAGTACAAAGGATCTGCTCAAAAACCCACCTGAATCGAGGTAAATTCGAGCCTAAAGATGGCGATTTTAGGGTTTTGTAACCCTTGGTCGAACCCTCTTCAAAACCGGCTTAAGCCACCCCAAAACCTTAGATAAATCACAATAGATTACCTTTGGAAATTGGGTAATGCTATATGTGGAGCTTAGAACCCAGAAGTGGCTAAAGGAATGGCTGGGTCGCGCCTGGCCGAATGAGCACACCCAGCCCGGGCGAAAGGCCAAGGGCCGAATAGGGTTTTACTCTAAGCTGGTTCGGCCGAAGGGTCATGGACCGAAGGAGATAGAGCCGAAGGGATTGGCGACCGAAAGAACTTCTCAACCGAATGGGTGCATGGCCGAATGAGCCTTCTTTGGCACGGAGACCCACTTTCGGACCCTCAAGCCATTCGGATGACAATCCTAGTTCGGCATAATCCTCATTCGATCGGGGCCTTATTCGGTCGGACACCACACCACAGGAACCCTTCGCACAACATGTTATACAGCCATCATCATTCAGCTAAGCCCATCACCATTCGGCCTATCTAACTTAGTTTGAAAGCAAACACCATGAAACAACTAAATTGGAACATCATGCATGATTATGGGATTATCAACCTATTACTACAAAGGTGGTGAAAATTTTGATAAACAATTTAATAAAACCTAAATCTCTAGGTTTTAATCTTAAAAACTACCTTGAGTTACAACCTTTAATAACCACAAACCTAAGTTTTAAACTTAGAAACTAATTTGGGTTCAAACTTTCACAACATATCATGGGCTTATGTCAAGTCAAACACAAAACATAACTATACAGTATGCTAAGTTAACCTAGTTGGTTAAGTATTAGTATATACCACCACAAGTGAATTGGGATCAAACGACAACAAAGACCTATAAGGGTTAGCCAACTTTAGGGCTAACACACACACACACACACACACTCAAAGACTTATACTTATAAGTACAACCAACGTGAAATCAATACAGGATCGTGAAAACAACTTCAAGAACAAGAACGAGCGCGTGCATTTCTTGTTATTACTTAGTCAACCACTTCAATTACAAGGTGAGTTCATACGCCCCTTTTCTAATCTTAACTGATTTCAAATCTCGGGGCTGAGAAACATGCTAATTCTTTTAATTATTTAAAAGTTTTAGTACAATATATTGATTACACTATGATTTAGATCATATTTTTTATCTTTATTATCGCTTATCATGGTATGTATGCTTGTGTGATCATACCATAACTGAGATATCTAGGATGAAACATGATAATATAGTTTCATGAATCATCAACACAATAGAATAATACAAGTTGTAAGATTATATCTTATAACACCTTATTATTCTTACATGAATGAACAATGAGATAATCAGTAGACAACACTCTGACAATGACAACAACTAACAAGAATGATATGATGATAACATAATTTCACAATATCATTCACCACCGGAGTTAACTAAGTGCAGTAAGACTAGTTCTTACAACACTATGATTACAACTCGGTGAAGACTATGGGATAACATGAGACAATTACTAATGACAACAACAATGATGATCATGACAACATAACTTCATGACATCATTCACCACCTGAGTTAACTAAGTGTAGTAAGACTAGCTCTTACAACACTGTAGTTACAACTGGGTGAAGGCTATGGGATAACAAGAATGATAATCATGATAACTGTGACACCCCGTAAATTCCAGGTCAGCAATCTAATTATTTAAATGTTTATTTAAATGCTATTTGTACACGTGGCACTAGAATTAGTTTAATTTAGTGCGACACGTGGCACGACAGTACGAACACTGACACACAACCAGATAATTCGAGGAATTATTGAGAAAACGCACACACGTGTCAAAACACACGAACGTTGGTGAACGTTTAACACATCGTGTAACACAACACTTGATACCTCACGAAACACTTGAACATTGAACTTGGAAATTCAAACGAGGCCAAACGATAGTTCGTAATCGTGAAAACGACAATGAACGGATCAAACCCATGAAACTAGGCTTGTTGGGCTCTTCAGGGACACATCGCGGTACGCGATGGCCCACTGAGAACCCCATAGCGATACGCAATAGATGGGCGGGGGATTTGAATCCCGAATTTCTTCGCGGTACGCGAAGCATCTTTTTGCCTCTCTCCGCGGTACGCGACGAGGCCAGCACGCAAAATCTTTATAAAACCAAGATTGTAATCATTTTCTAGCCACCTATCTACATTTCTCGATTCCCAAACACTCAACACTCGTCTTCAACCTCTGAAAACACCATTAGCAGCCATAGGAAGCCATTTTTGAAGCTCAAGGTTGGAGGTGAAAGCTTGGAATCCACAAAGAAGCTCGAACATCATCATCTTTCTCTTCTTTCTGTCGAACCCAGCACTTCCAGGGGACTTAGGAGCTGTTCATTCATCATTCCAAGGTCCTTTGAAGCTCTAGAAGGTAGCCTTGCATCTCTAATGACTAATATCACTAATACACACACATGCATGTGTTAAATCACACATGCAAGCATATACCCATCACATGCACGATTTTCTTAAGCTTTGAATCCGGGTTCGTTGGTTTTGATATGTTTCTTAATGATCTAAAGTGATTTAGTGACATATTGTGATGATCTATGATGTTGGATGTTGATAAAACCCATGATTTGTACACAAAGTGTTGAAATAATGCCATGCATGTAAGATCTAAGACATTTTAGATGATCTTGAATGTTGTTATATGATTATAGATGCTATTGGTGATGATCTACATGATTGAATGTTATTAAAATGGTGAAAAATGTGATTTTTGATAAACTTTCCATTAATAGTAACTTTTTAGTTACAAGATGATGATTTGGAGAAAATGATGAACATGCATGTATATAGACTAGTTATTTGAATGATATTATGATGATTAGAAACATAGGAATGTGATTTTGATGTGGTTATGGTCATTTTTGACATAGTTACTATATTTAGTAACTTTTCGGGTCAAAATAATGATAGGTGATGATTTGGGCTATGTTAGTATGTTTAAACGATGTTAAATGACTTATTATGATGGTTTGTGGTATAAAAATGGTTTAGAAATGTTTAGAGTGGTCATTTGTATGCAAAATTGCAAAGTTACTATTTATAGTAACTTTAATTTTAGAAATGTTAACTTATGAATGTTTTGTATGATTTAAGCATGCTAAGTGGTTTCATATGTTGTAACATGATGATTGTATGCTAAGTTAGATGGTTTCCTATAATAATCATGCTAGAAATGGAAACTTTTATGTGCCAATATGATATAAGTGACTTATGTGATTTCGTATGATGATGTGCTATGTGTTAACATGATAACGTAAGACTTAACAAGCATGCTAGAACTTAAAACGATATGTTTTGTGAAACTTTCCATAAATGGAAACTTAATATAAATAGTAAGTTGTCCGTAGACGCGACTTGCGCGTTTTGCACACCACTAGCACTTACACGAATGTTACACGATTCACAACCGACACACGGTTTACCAACGGGTCGTTGACTTGACACGGTCAACTTTGGTCAAACACGGTCAATGTGGACCAACATGAGCAAACACGGTCATTGTGGACCGACACGGACAAACATGAACAACCAAGGGTTGTTGAGCACAAACACGAGCACGAGCACGAACACAAGCACGGTCACTTACACAAACTCACGTATGGTATACGATATAGGTAGCCGGTGACCGACTACACTACTTGACGCTTCAGGAGCTTACGCTTACACTCGTTCACTTCACTAAGGTGAGTTTACGGCCCCTCTTTACTCTTTTCAAACTTTTCAAATAGGGGGAGAATACTAGCTGCATCGAGTCAAACATCTATTACTGTACAAACATTTTATTGTGTATTCTGGTTTATTAGACAAACATTAAGTGTTGAACTCGTAACAAGTCCTCACAAAGTCTTACTGTTAATGTACGAACAATGTGGTAGGTTTGAATGGATCCGTTTGGGTGTGACTAACCCCACGAGGCACAATATTGACTGGGTGTCGTGAAACTCTGACCTAACTTGCTATGTATACGAGACATAGCGGAGGCAAGGACAAACAAGTCTAGTTCGGTAGAGACGCACTGACACTTGGAGCCTAGGGCTCGGTACTAACATTATGATAAACAACATGACACACGTTTTACTTACTATACGTATATATCAAAACCTGTGAACTCACCAACCATTGTGTTGACACTTTTTCTAAACTTGTATTCTCAGGTAACTGACATGCACATGGAACAGGAATGCACCTAGGGGATTTGGGCATAGGATCCCGCATGCATTCATATTTCTGTCTTTTGAAAAAAAAAATTTATTTAAGTGATGTATTAATCATGATTGTGTCTGACAATTTAGGTTCCACTGTCTAAACAATTATGTTTCCGCTGCATGTATCAAACTTATTACTTTTCCGCTGCATGTTATGACAATTATATTTTTCCGCTGCTATGATTTATTATTCCGCCGCAAACTATTTTGCTAAGTGTATGTCAAACATTGTATTTGCAACGCATATAGAGTTGTTCTATATGACCATGAGCTGTGATTCTGGCCACGTCACACCCACGTGGACTGACACCACGAGTGGGAATTTGGGGGTGTGACAATAACGTAACTTCATGATAACAAAATCATTCACACATTTACTAACATTGTGTAATAAAACAAGGTCTTATAACACTTTGTTAAAGACTATGGGAACACATAACTATGAGAACACACAACAATTGATTACTATTAAACTGTTTGTATTATATCACAACAATCATGTGTTCATGTATTCAAGTTCAATTGTAATTCCCTTCAAAAGAATCGTTTATCAGTTAATTTAGTGCGACTAAACCGACGATAACATAGTGGTACCAGACAAACCGCCGGCGAGTGAGGTCGGTACGTTGATCGTATTTTATCATTGGCCGGTAACGTATGACCGGTAACAGGGCGAGATCAATCAGGTTTGGTAAACGACACATGGTGATATTAATCTACAGTAACTAATTGTAATTAATCCTTCGATTCTGTTGACTAGTAGACTGAGGAATTGATTTTCTCTCATGTCATATCACTGGTAATAGTTTCGTTGAAGGCTATGGGAACACAAATGCGATAGAGGTAAATCGGATGCATTGTGATCTGATTACGTGAGGATCACAATGGATTCCTTTTAGGCTCTATGCATTCCAAGACAAGATCAATATCAATAGGTTAACTATTACTTCTATTATTAGTAGTGAATTACAGTTAACCCCACGAGCGAGAGAATAATAACAAGGATAAGATTTAATAAATCTATTTTCCTTAAAACACTGAGGGTTCATCAACACTTCGGTTTTGGTAACTTTAATCCCTCATATTCTATTATTCTACGTATAACACATTGGGTGATGAACACAATCATATGGGTGAATATCAAATGGGGTAACACATGTGAGATAGAAATGGGTATCCATAGTTGTATTGCAAGTGGTATTGATTTCTGTTAAGTATGTGGTGGGATGCCGGCTGGGGCTTGTTCCCCTACGTATGCCCTATATATAAGCATAACTGATGGGATGAAATACTATTTGTAAATATAAATATGGAGAGGCCATTATGTGAGACAAGGAGACAATTTCAATGAGATTTGTGTATGACTTGTGATTGTGAATGTTAACAAATCAATGGTTTTCAATTACTAAACTTATGAACTCACCAACCTAGTATTGACTTTGTTTAAATGCATGTTTTCTCATGTGACGAACAGGTTTAGTCACCAGGATTCAGGGATTAAGCTAGTGGACTTTTAGAAGACCTAGCTTCATTTTGTGTTGTGCATATTTTGAATGAAAAAACTCTAGTGGACTTTTAGAAGACCTAGCTTCATTTTGTGTTGTGCATATTTTGAATGACAAAACTACGAATCATCTTTTGTAAATCTTGTGCAGATACAAGATAGGAACTTAATGATTCTTTTTGGTAGAATTACTTAGTTAAATTATGAACATAACAATGTAATTTAACTTTGTAATTCTGTATCAATGTCATTTTAGCATTTCTCATATATATATCATGTGTCATGTAAACAATCTGATCATTGTGATTATCAAACGATATCGCGCCCCGAGAACCTTCCGTCAGACGGGAAATTCGATCCAGCCCGCCGGCTCGGGGTGTGACATTTATACTTGTCATTATCCTAAACCATAAGTTCTAATGTGTTTTGGGCATAAACAATATTTCAGTATCTTATGATATTAGGTGTATGATTTATGATATTTATATATCATTTGAATTTAATTCTACAAATGTCACATACTTTGTGCATCCTATCCTATTCAATCCAATTTCGTATAAACTCATACCTTGTTATTCATCCTGAATGTCTCGTTGTCATTCATCAAGTTAAAGTACGCATTTTTATAGAAAATAAGTACAACTCCAATACTATTATTTCTTTTCGTCTTCCTACTAAACCACTTACTTACCAAATCACATCATAGTCCACCAAGTTACAAATATCCACACAAACAACCTATCATTGTATCCTCACTTGACATACCCTCTTGCTCTTCTATATGGGGAGTGCAGTCACGCATCTTAATCACAACATGTCTCCGTCACCATAAATCAATTGTACGAAGGGATGACATATGACTTCTTATCTTTCGTGAATCTTATAAGCCTTCGGATCCTGTTATTATAAAAAAACTGAGTAACATTCATAAGTTGATCATGGGTATCATTATTACTCCTACAGTACCTAGTTACTTAAAACTATATGAGTTTTCATGGTGTATGGGTGATACCAATACATGCTCACAAGTTTACAAGTAACTTATCGACACACCATTCAGCGAAATATTTTTTGATATGTGCACAGTCAGTGTTCAGTGATCACCTTTGATCAGCTGTGAACACGAGTGTATACATGTGTAGAGCTTGTTTGTATAATTACTATATGGCTACCCACTTTATTGTTATCCTATACTATATCATACTACTCCATGCTAATCCTTCCACTTATTTGGCGTAGCAATACTTGAGCTATTAAACTCATTGGTTTGGATTTCCAGGTAGGAGCCAACCACCATTGGACACTTGTTGGTTAACAAGACGCTATTAAACTCATTGGTTTGGACTTCCAGGTAGGAGCCAACCACCACTGGACACTTGTTGGTTAAAAGACACTATTAAACTCATTGGTTTGGATTTCCATGTAGGAGCCAGCCACATTGGACACTTTTGGTTAACAAGAAGCTATTAAACTCATTGGTTTGGATTTCCAGGTAGGAGCCAGCCGCCATTGGACACTTGTTGGTTAACAAGATGCTATTAGACTAGTTCTTTTAAATTTCATGATTCTCATACAATGCTAGTATGTTATATCAGTTGTGCTTATCCCGTACTTTGCCATGATTCTATGTATTCTATGCTCTAAGTGAGTTGTTGTGATACAAGTTGGCCTATACACAAACATAATAAACTGTGCAGACCATCCACAAAACTAGTAATTATGGGTGCACACATAATTACCAGGTGCGTGAATGAGAAACATGGAAAGTTATGCTCGTCTCATGATACGAAATTTAACATGATCATAATGTAATGTCATGGATGAGGGTGATAAGGACATGGTGGATACGTCGCTGGTACTTCCTATATATAAGTGTCCAAGCCATTTAATCAAAATTAACATTCCATTTGTCACGTGAGGTTCTGTGTTATACCTGACCTTATTTTCCTATGGTGGTGTTATGGGGAACTATCTGTGTCTTGATGCAATCTTCTTACGTGTCATTGTGTTGTTGAATGCTATTGGTGATACTTACTCGCAAACTAACATTACAAGATTAGCCGGGGAAGTCAGGTACTTCCGTGAGAAGGGTGAAATTTTGGCCACATACTATTGGTGAATCCTTACATGTGCATGCATACCTATCATTTGATACTTTCATTTGGTGTCAAGTATTTTTTTGACACAATTTTTCATGTGATGTCACAAGCTTTCTTTTTGTGATACGGTTCTACCTCGCGAAGTTTCCTTGAAAAGAGTTGACACACTCTATGAATAGCGGGAAATGAAGCTTCCTAGAATGGAGTTGACACCCTCAATTTTGGTGGGAAACGAAGCTCTACATATAAGGACTAGCAACAAGAATCTCGCGGGACCATTGTAATTCTTTGGTATTCAAAATACTTATTCTTGATTTCAATTAGAAATTGATGATTCTAATACTTAATCATGTTTTCAATCTTGTCACCTATTTCAATACTTATTCGTTGTATAGACTCACAAGTTTAAATTAACGATTTCAAATACTCATTCATGCTTTAACCCTTCAAGTTCAAAGGTAAACTTCAATACTTAGTCGTGACTTAAACCCTCAATTTCAATCGATAGATTCAATATTCAAAGATGGTTGCACGAAGAATTCCACCTATCTTGGGTATGACTCCTAACCAATTTCTCAGATTTATTTAAAGCTAGAAATCATCGTTCCTTACTGTTTAATACCAAAATTATTGCGAAACGAACAAAGAAACAAAAGATCTCCACAAGGTCTCCGACAACGCGTACATTGGTGAATCAATTCGAAACTAAATAAAATAATTACGTGGATTATATCTCACTTTATCTTGTCACAATTCCTATACGTAAATATATACTTATACATATTTTAAATATATATTTATATACATGAACATTATACAAACATTTATTTTATTAAGGTTTAGTAAGTTCTAATCATAAGAAAAAGGTGATGATTCCATGTGAAAAAAAAATCCATAAAGAGTGTTTTCTTCACATTTGTCATATGATTTCTATAAACCTATAATTATAATACCCATATGGAATTACTCTTGATGTTTAATATTTAAATATTTCATATTTAATATTAAGAATCATGATTCACAAAATTGTAACATTTCATGCACAAAAACCCACAAAACACAACGCGAGAAAACGTAACTGCATCAGGCAGAAACTTGTAGCCAACTTCAAGATGTCACAACTTGGTCAAAGCTGTGTCAATTTTGTCGATTCAAAATCCCATGATCAAGTACATTGAGTCTACTTTATAACCATATAAATTTCATAATTTTTGGAGGTCATTTGGTAACCAAAGCGAGTCACACAAACAGGCTGGTCCGGAACTTACTGGGTGCCAGAATGTTGTACCAACTTCGCGGAGCCATAACTCGACCCTACAAACTCCAAAGGGAGTTATTCCAAAGCACACGATCAAAAAATTTAGTCAGCTTTCCATCCATTATTTGTAAGATCCCTAAGTCATCCGTATGACTGTTCTGTAGTCCATCCAAGATAAGTGCACATATTTGTACCTTCTGTCTTGGGAGGCTGTTTTGATATATTTCTAAGCAGAATCGTGAAAACTTTCCTAAACGAAAGTTGTTCGGGGCACGTCGAAACACTTGACTATGAAGTTTCATAGTTTAATTCAAACGGTTTCTAGTTTTAAAGTGCAACCGAACATACTGAACGAAATCTTTCCAAGCTAAAAACGTCCACATCTCCTATCCCACATTGCTCCCTTTATTTTTTTAAACCCAACCTCAAACACTATAAATACAAGCCTTCTCCTTCACATATTATTCACACCACTCCCTTGGCAACTCTTATTAGAGCATAAACAAGTGTAATAACCAAATTTTGGTGGTTGTACAAGTGCAATACCTCTTTAGGTGTTGAACGCAGTAGTTTCTTTCTTTTTTTTTATGCTCTTGACAAGGAGGTGCTGCCCTTCGACCTCATCTCGTCTGGAAAGCTTCTTTGAGGTAATTTTCTTTTCTTCTCTTCGTTATTCGTTTATTTATTGCTTTCATAGTTTAAGTAGTTTAACTTAGGTTTTTAGTTAAGGAGCAATATGCTTGTTTAGGTACCCTTGCTGAGGCCCCGCCTTTAGGGTTAGTGTGGCCTTGTAGAGGCTCGTCCTATTTAGTTAAAACACAAACTAAAATGTAGTTTCTTTTTTAAATACTTAGAGATTACAAGTTTAAATAAATAAATTGAGAATATTTTTATAATAAATATTCTATAATTTATTAATAAGACCCATGACATATTTTATTTATTTTGCTTAAATAAAATATCATTAAACCATCATTCAAATACAAATCTTTTTTTTAGACTAACAGTTTTCGTACAAACGAAATACAAGTTTATATTCTAAGACGTTATAATAAATATAAAAATGATTATAATTTTTATAATATAAAGTCTAAATAATCAAAACCTCAAATTCTTAAAACTCAATCCTTAGAAAGACTAAGACTGGTTAAGTAGATTACCTAGACTAGATCCCATATTTGAAGACTAGAAAGCATTAAGTCTTATTTCTTATAATAAAACATACTCAATGTTTAATTTAGGGTGACGGTTGGTCTTGACATTCTCACAACAATTTAGTTGTGAATTTGGATCGCTACGCAACCAGTGAGTTTTCATATCCCCTTTTGTTTTACATTACTTTGGGGCTTTCACACATGTCCTTATTCAAAAGTTAATATTCGTATACTTATTGAAACTATGCAAACTTCGTAATGCCTGTTGGGTGAAATGTTATTACGTGTTGAACTTGTATCGTATATTTGATTGCTTATGTGCTTATGTGAAACTACCTGCTACTTGAAATCCTAATCATAAACGTATTCTTGTACTTGGTTCCTAAGAGAGTCGCGCTCTCTTCACATGACGTTGTCCGTGTTAAAAAGAGCCGGTACACCCCTTATACATGCTTGACTCATACACAATGATAATATTCATACTCATTGCTATTTAAGTTTGCATACTTTGAAACTTATTCTATTATAATCATGTGACTACTCACCAACTATTCATTTAGTGACAGGTTAAAGTGAAGACTCTAAGTAAAAGTATAGGAAGATAGACCTTGATAGCTTTATCAAAGACTTAGTTTTAATTCTTAAATTGTATTTGAAATTGAAAATTGTAATGTAATGATATTTGTTTAGACAATGTAATTCGATAGTTTAAATATGAAACTTGAATTAGCAATCATGAGCTTATGAACAATCCGTGCACAAATCATGCCCCGGCATATTACGCCATCAGTCGGGGTGTTACAACAATGTACATAATAAAGCTCGTAACGCATCACACAATTTCGCTTATACGTTTTTGTATTTTTGCTTTTTTAATTCATACATCTCAACGTATGATGCATAATAATGTTTTTTATTTACGTTTCAATCTTCATATTCGATTAGTGACTACTTCATATCGTACCAACACGTCGCAACGTACAAGTTTTAATCATAATGTTCAGATAGTGCACGGGTAGTTTTTCTTGTTTATATAAAAATACTAAAATATATTACAAGTTATCAGATATCATTTTGATTTTATTTGTATTGATTTTAAACAAAAACTAAAAAAAGTGCACTAATGATCAATGCATATATATTTTTTGCTAATATTTTATTCATAAATTTTAAGCCTAAATGGCAAAATCGAACTAAAAGTGTTGTGAAAACCAAAAATAAAAATCAAAACGAACAGTAGCTAAAAAAATTTTATTTGACTTTTTTTACATTTATACCGTTTTTATTTTTAACTTGTTAACTTTTTGTTTAGTTTTATTTGAAATTTTTTAACATTTATTTGATTAATAAGCTTTTATTTAACTTTTCAAAATTTTGTGTAATTTTTTAGAGAAATTTGCACAGGTGATTTCTATAGCTTGATCAAATTGCAACTTTAATCACTACATTACATTAGTTAAAGGCTAAGGGATCGTTTGGTAACATTTGATCTACTAAATACTGAATCAGTAAAATGTCTGAATAGTTAAAAGGCTTTGAACCAGTAAATGCTGAACCAGTTATGATTGTTTCGTTGAACATTTTAACGACTATGAAAAAGAGATACGTAGTCGGAAAGGAGAGGTTTTTGTTATCGTCAAAGGTCGTCAGAGAGGAGATGTCTTCATTAGAGGGGTGAGGAGGTCGTCAAAGGTCCATCTCAGCCTTTGTAATTTTGGATTTGACATCTAATGTAAAAGGGAACGATTACATACATCGACTTATGGAGACATAACATGAAGCTGTAGCTGATAAACAATATATAATTTTAAGAATGATAGGTATAGTTGGAGGGATTGATGAAAAAATTAATAAATTGTCGAGATGGTCCATGTATTTTGCTGGTAATTCTTAGTCTATAGTTTTATAAATTACTAAAATTTAAACATTTATAACACATATGGTCCTTAAAGTCATCAAATTACCTTCAGATGCTTAACCATATTAGTCTCACAAAAGAACTGTATGTATTACAAATATTTAAATTTCAAACCATATTAGTAATTTATGAAATATAAAGACTTAGAGTTAAATAATGTCAAATCATAAGCGTCATCATGGTGACGAATATTATGTGAATGTTAACTCATCATTACCATTACTTACATACCACCTATTTAGGATATACATGATGTCTATGAAAGTGAGCGTGTTAATGCCTCTACATCTTGGTCAACTCTTGCACACCACCCTTTCTCAAATGAAGGTGGGCGTGAGTGGTTCACGTGACCAATCTCCTCACGAACGTTAATTTTTATTACTTTTCATCCAATCAAATCATACAACATCATACTTCTATTTTCAATCAATTTTTTTTCTCCCTCGCACCCGCAAATACAATATTTTCATTCATTATAGTCTAGTGGTATTTTGGTTGTAAGATAAGACTTAGAAATTATATGTTTTTGGATTCGAATCTCACGAGTTTTCATAAAGTATGAGTTTAATGCAAAACTGGTAACTTAATAATGAATATGATCAGTGGTACTGTTGGTGGCATATTGATATTACAGTGATCCAAAAATTAGCCGATTAAATACAAACATTTTTTCCTAACCAGATACCACGCTCACACATTTCCTCTCGTCGTTAAAAAATGATGTTTTAGATTTCTCACATTGTGAGACACATATGTTCTTGGAGTATACCGTTAGCCCTAATACTTTAAATATATATATATATATATATATATATATATATATATATATATATATATGATTTTACATTTTGCTTTTTGTTGGTGTCCCTTGTTTCAATTATTAAGGAAAAAGATATAAACAAAACATCTTTTAAAAGCAAAAAAAAAAAAAAAAAAGAAATCAAAAGTAAAACTAACTCTTTGTCTTAAGGCTAACATAACGGGTCAGACACCACACGAGACGTTAATACACGAAACATGAAATAGATAGACAAGAACACAACACGAAAAATTATTGTGTCATTCTTTTCAAAATTGAACATGAATTGTTTAAAACAATTAAACACAACATGACCTGTTTAAAAACTTGTTAACAGTTAACATTATAAATGATCCATTAAAGAAAATATTAAGGAACCCATTAATAAACTAGTGTTACAGAATTAGAAATTTTAAAAGATAATCAGGCATCCAACTGTTTTATTATATTATTTAGTTTAAATTTAAATTTATAAAAAAAATCTGATGTTCCTTTTAGTGGTCTAAGAAAATGACGCAAAACACAAACGACTTAACTTAGACACAACGAGTTAAAATTGAAAATCCTAAACTAGACCATTACGATAAGCAAGTATACCTATCAATTGCAGAATAGTCGATGAAAGTCTGGATATCGTGCCCACGAGACACTGACCTAACGAAACAAAACTATAAAGTGATTAATTAAAAAAGGGGCTTTTTGAGTAAAAATGTAGAATCATTAAATTAATTCAACATTATCCTAATAAATTTTCAAAAGACAATTTAACTAATATTAATCCCTATAAATAGATTAACAAATTTATTTAAGAGAATGACACGAAACTTTTGGTAAAACGCTTTAAAAAATGAGAAAGGCTCTACTTAGGTTGGATTACTTTTTGCAAGTCTTAGAAACTTTTGACTTTGGTGGACACGATGAAACTAAGATCTTAGACAACAAAATATAGACATCCTAATGAATCTAGATCAGTTACCAGGTGCAACCAACTAGAAAACACTAAACTTGTAATACACACACTAATTAGTTGGATCACCTTCCGGATTTTTCCAACAAAACTCTTGTACTCGAACATACAAGTCACCTTCCAGATGTTTTCGTCCCAACACACCCAAAGATGTTGTGACAACCGAATAATTAGCATATTTGATCGTGTATGAAATCCACGTTGAATTGACTATTGAAATTACTACAGGTTGATAGTATACGAGAAATGATTAACGTGCGTGAAAACCGTGCGCAAAACGGAGTTACGGATTGTCCGGAATCGCGAAACGAAGAAAAATTTCAAAGTATGGAATTTCTGGGCTCGTCGCGGTACGCGAAGGAGAGGATGAGGATTCTTCGCGGTACGCGATGGACCAAAATATCTGAGATTCTCCGGATTTCTTCGTGGTACGCGAAGCCTTATTTGGCTTCTGGTCGCGGTACGCGACGAATGAGGCGGTGCAATAATCTGATCTTCTTTATCAGATTTTCATGCAGAAATTTAAAATTTTCAACTTCTCGAACTTCTTCGACCCACCAGACGAAAACTCGACCAAATCACCATCCAAACTCCATTCTAAGCCCATCAGAAGCCGTAGATTTCACCAGGGATCATCTCTACAAGTTCTGATCGTTGTTTACCCGCAGAAACCCGTCAGATTAGGTAATGGTTCGTTTTAACCTTCTAGATTGATAATGATTGATTAAATCTTGTTTTTGAACGTGAGGATATAGTTAGGGTTGTTGATTATTGCATAGATAATGGCTAGGATTGATTATAAACAAAAACTCGAACTGTTAACGGGTAAATCCTTGTTTTGATCCATTGTAATGCCCGGTTTGCATGAAATCATAACAATGGTTATAATGATGTAAACCATTTGATTATGACAACATAGGTGATTAGTTTGGTTAATCCTTGATATGCAAGGTTAAATCCAAGTGTTTTAAACTAATCACAATAAGTAACATACTCACTAGGATGAGTATTTGATGTTTATGATAACATGCAGATTAGTATGTTAAATATGGTTGTTAAACCTATTCTAATACTACGTTGTGGTATTTCCTGACACCTGGGTAATCAATAACAAGGATTGATCATTTCTAAGCCATTAATCTGTTTAAGAACTGTTTTAGCATTATAATCAACAACATTAACTATTTGATGACTTTTAAGGCAATGTCTTTGACATTGAACGTTCAGAAAGATCTAATCAGTAGGTTAAAACATAAATAATTTATTAAGTGTAAACTAATGCAGAATTACACCATTAGTACCAGTTTACGAGGAATCTTGCTACCGTAAGATATCTAGTGAGTTCTCTGAGCCCTCTTTTACTGTTTTAACGTTTTAGGGCTGATGTGCATGCATGATAAATATCTTTGAAATGATTGTGAGTTCTTATAGCCCTATTTTAAATGTTTTATCATTTTGGGCTGATATACATGTTGTAAAGTTATTTTGTGAAATGATTGTTTTACCTAACTACGGTCGGATAAAAGAATATGTATGTTATAAGGTTATTGTATGAAGGTGATTGATTTACCTGACTACGGTCAGATAAAAGAATATGTTAAAGTTATTGTATGAAAATGATTTTAATCTGATTAAGGTCAGGTAAAGAATGTTTTACGTCTCAACTGTGATTGAGAAGTAAATGATTTTAAGAGTCTCAGCTGAGGAATGTATTCAATAAAAGAATTTTTTAAAGTAAAGAATGTTTTAAGTCTCAACTATGGTTGAGAAGTAAATGATTTCAAGAGTCTCAGCTGAGATGTAAAGAATGTTTTAAGTCTCAACTGCGGTTGAGAAAGAAATGATTTTTGTAAGACACTCGACCGAGGTCGAGGAGGAAATGTGGTTTTGCCAGCTGCGGTTGGGCAGAACTTGAGCACTACGGTGAAAGGAGCCGCTTTTGCTTATGATGGTTTAAATGATTTAAACCATGTTATGAATATGAATGATGTATGTAAAGAAGTCTTGTACCGATATGAGCCGTCAACTTCGGTTGATGGATTAAGAGTCCTGTGGAAACACGGGCCTGCCGACTGTGTGTCGCCAGTTGATGGAATCTTATGCATGTGTAAGCTATCGACTTCGGGTTGATAGTTTAAGAGCCTTGTGCTGCACAAGCCTGTTTGACTTCAGAGTCAGCAGTTGACGGTGAAGTTCCTTCACCGTTGAATGATGTTATGATGATATGTATGTTATGTAATTATGTTATGATGCTATGTATGTTATGAAACTATGATATGAGAACAGGTATGCAACGTATTCGAATTATGTCATGTTATGACATGAATGAATAAAGATTTTTCTAAGAAATGAACTTAGAACTCACCAGCATAAAGTTGACTTGTTTTACATGCATGTCAGGTTGAGCAGGTTATGATAAGGATATGATGGCTCGTGGCAAGATGTGAGGACTACCTACTCAAAAACTGGCATTCCTATTAAGAATAATGTTATGTAATGATTTCCGCTGCCATACCGCTGCCATAGTATTCGATTATTGTACGGTTTAAGAGCTATGCTTTTGATGTTTAACCAACCGAGGGCACCCGGGGATCGGGGCCTCTCAAGTTGGTATCAGAGCCATAGTTTGAGAGATTCGGGCATAACCTAATGCCTGAACTTAAACTGAGAATGGGATCAAGGTTAAGGAAGCCAGTTAAAGGTAGTTCAATGCCACGAACGTCTTGCTAAAGTAATGAATATGTGTTATGTTATATTTGAAATAGATTTAAGGTTTATGTGCCTTAAAGTTAATATGATGTAGTTAAAGTAAAGATGCATGAATATGTTGGATTGTTTAGACTATGGGTAATAATAATGTTTATTAAGGAAATGAACTAAGCATGTGGTGGAAGAAACCCTAGACACACGAGTACAGATAAATAGTGACCGCAATTAGCTACTGCGGTTACGGATTTATCTATATGACTAATGCTCGGGTTTCATCTGTCATATGACTTGGACACCATAGGAAAGATTTAATGACTGAACGAATTATAATTATTCGATGCCAATAAAGGTAAAGAACAACATGTGAATAGAAATGTTGAAAGGGTTATGGAGACAATTGGGAATGTTTGTTTGGTCAGATGGATACCAGTTAAGGTCTTACTTTATTGGTTCGACAAAGATTCATGGATAATGGGTTAAAGTATGAATGGGAATAATAGAGACACGGTTGGAAAAGTAAATGATTAATGACATTCCGGACACTGTTATTAATGATTTACTATACAACTGGATTTGTTTTATTGTCTATCATACGAATATCTTTTATTTCCTAATTACATTATGGTCACAGTGAATTCATTGTTAAAGTTATTGGGAAGCTATTGGTGAAGGACATGTCCTAAAAGGTCGATAATGAAATAAACCATTAGAACATGGAAACAGAGTTCGATCAATGATAGAAATGCAGTTTCAAGACGATGATGGTCCAAGAAATAAAGCATACATGGAAAGTGATGAGGAAAACAATGATGGATGCAGTGCAGGGTGTTATTACTCGGGCAACGGCAACCTGATGAAGATAGGAATGTATGTATATCAATATGGATGAAATAAATCAATCATGGATGAAGAGAATTAGTACGGTTGACTGAGTTTATGTGTAGGTGATCCAATTGGTTTACGAATGATAGAATTAACGTATGAATGAAGGAAATGGCTTATAAAGGAACCAAAGAACTTTATTTATGGATGAATTATTTATTGCCTGAGAATGAACAATATTATAAAGTAAGGATAAGTACATCCGATGAGGTAATGTAAGTTCAAATTTGACTTAGAGATTTGATGAGAGTATTCTCTATGTCAAGAGTGATAATGCTTTGTTAGTATCTTAAATCCTGACAAGGTCTCACTAGGATGAGGAATACATGTTGACATTAGGAATTAAGAATTGTGCCTATGCTTACTAAACGTGGAAGTAAGATATTAAAGCTAACTACACGAACATAGGTGCTTAAGGTGTGATTAGGTATTGATAAGCAATGATAAATGAATGTATGCCTGGCTTTAGGTATAAGTGAATCTCAAAGACTAAAGTCAGTCTTATGGCAAATGCGAAGGAAAAGAAAATATTCAACCATCAATATGGTACGAAGGTTATGAAAAGTTGAAATGATATGATTTGCTTTTGACAAGAATTCAGTGAAGACTGACCGGACCTAGAATTGCTATGCTAAAGATGTTATAGATAATTTTAATAACTCTAACGGGAAGCTATTTATGCTAGAAGAGGATACATAAGTGTTGCAACATTGTTATCATTTAATGAACTATCTTGTACTCACAAGATAATAGATGTTGAACATGTATAGAATATGTATGGAGTTTAAAGTATGGATTGTAAAATGTGGATTTAATACAGTTACAGGTGTTAAAAGAGTCTTGCATCTGTTGCAAGAAACTACTCAAGGAACTTTGTATTAGTTCAAGTTTAATGATAAAGAATGAATGCCACTATCTCATGTATAAGAAAATTCATGGTATTGTTATGTGATAGTGTGCATACGTATGTTATCAAAGGAAAGTTTTATGATAAGATTGGCATGCATAAAGTGGATCAAATGATGAAGTCCTCTTAATGAGGCAAATGATGAGGTAAACGATGAAGCCTTCTTATTGAAGGGAAATAAGAAAATCCTCATTATAAGGCGACTAATGAAATATTGTACACCAAGACTTGGTTTTGGTCTGTTTATGCAATGAAAAAGTTGGTTGGCTTTATGTATTGACAACCTTATGTGTTAAGATATGTATGTAAGTTATGTTAAGAAAGTTTATTTATGACCAACTTCCAATGAGTGCTCTATAAATGGTTTAATGCCAAGAGAGATAACTGTTTGTCAAGACTAATGGGGAAAAATGTTATTACAGTCGGCAAACTAAAGAATAACGCATGTTCTAGCCAAATTATATGACATGTTGTACCATACAAGTTAGGAAAGGATAAGGACGTAAAGATTAAATGTCATAATAAGTTACCTATTATAGCTAAAGAATATGACATAAAGAGGAGGATGACTTGTTACCATATGATCTTCAACATCTGAGTGAAGCATGAAGAGATAGAATAGAAATGCCAAAAGAGGGATAATTAGGAAAAAGGTCCCGACACAACATGGGATTACTCTACAATTAAAACAAGGGAATTGTTGGATTAGAAAGGATCCTTGGCCAGATTAAAAGTTTAGAAGAACATGAGTTCGGTGTTAATATCCGATTTGATCAAGTGTAGGTTCCATGAAACATGGACAATAGGTCAAGGATTTTAGATAAAGAACATAAGTTACGTTACTCTATTCATTCTGGTTCAACAGAAGCGTAAGATCTCTGAAAGGTTTACTGGTGGCCAGGTATGAAGTTAAATGTAATGTAATACGCAAACACATGATTGACATAAGCGCAAGTGAAAGTGGAACATCAGAAACCCTATAGTTATGTGCAACCTTTAGAAGTCCCAGAAGGGAAATGGGAATACATCACCATGGGTCTAATTATCAAGGCGACATGTCGCGATACTATGCGAGTGATTGCAGATCGATTAAGGAAGAGTGCTTATTTCTTGTCTATGCGTGAGATTTATATGTTAGAGAAATTGTCTGATTTAATTGTGAAAGAAAAAGTTACAAGACATGGAGTTCCAGTTTCTATAGTGTCAGATCGTGACACGCGATTCGTTCCAAGATTCTGGAAACGGTTTCATGAATCGATGGGTACAAGGCTCAATATCAGCACTGCATATCATCCTCAAACAGATGGACAGTCTGAAAGGACTATCCAAACTCTATAGGACATGCTCAGAGCTTGTATTATTGATTTTGGTGGTAGCTGGGATGATCATTTATCACTAGTAGAATTCTCGTACAATAACAGCTACCATGCTAGTATTGAAATGCCACCATATGAGGCATTGTACGGACGGCATTGTAGAACACCCGTGTGTTGGGGAGGAGTAGGACAGAAAGAAGTGGGAAGTAAAACTGCAGTGTTAGATTTGACAGAAAAGCTTCAACTAGTCAAAGCGCGAATGAAAGCTGCACAGGATCAACAAAAGTCCTATGCTGACAAAAGGCGAAGATCAATAGAGTCGAGGTAGGCGATCAGGTATGGTTTAAGGTTTCACTATGAAAATGAATTATTAGATTCAGAAAAGAGGAAAGTTGAGTCCAAGATTCATTGGACCTTTTCGAATAATGGCACGAGTCGGTAAGGTAGCTTACCGATTAGATCTGCCAGATGAACTGAGTGGAATTCATCCGACATTTCACGTTTCACATCTGAGAAAATGTCTAGCGGATGATGTAGTATATGTGCCTTTAAATGATATTGAAGTTGATGAAATGTTAAATTACATAGAAGAACCAGTTGAAATTGTTGACATGAAGGAAAAACGATTACGTAACAAGACGATTAGACAAGTTAAGGTTCAATGGAAACACCGAAAAGGATCTGAGGCAACATGGGAGACTGAAAACGAGATGAAACGACTCTACCCACATTTATTTGAAACGTAACAGGTTTCGAGGACGAAACCTATTGTAAGGAGGGTAGATTTGTAACAACCGAATAATTAGCATATTTGATCGTGTATGAAATCCACGTTGAATTGACCATTGAAATTACTACAGGTTGATAGTATACGAGAAATGATTAACGTGCGTGAAAACCGTGCGCAAAACGGAGTTACGGATTGTCCGGAATCGCGAAACGAAGAAAAATTTCAAAGTATGGAATTTCTGGGCTCGTCGCGGTACGCGAAGGAGAGGATGAGGATTCTTCGCGGTACCCGATGGACCAAAATATCTGAGATTCTCCGGATTTCTTCGCGGTACGCGAAGCCTTATTTGGCTTCTGGTCGCGGTACGCGACGAATGAGGCGGTGCAATAATCTGATCTTCTTTATCAGATTTTCATGCAGAAATTTAAAATTTTCAACTTCTCGAACTTCTTCGACCCACCAGACGAAAACTCGACCAAATCACCATCCAAACTCCATTCTAAGCCCATCAGAAGCCGTAGATTTCACCAGGGATCATCTCTACAAGTTCTGATCGTTGTTTACCCGCAGAAACCCGTCAGATTAGGTAATGGTTCGTTTTAACCTTCTAGATTGATAATGATTGATTAAATCTTGTTTTTGAACGTGAGGATATAGTTAGGATTGTTGATTATTGCATAGATAATGGCTATGATTGATTATAAACGAAGAACTTGAACTGTTAACGGGTAAATCCTTGTTTTGATCCGTTGTAATGCCCGATTTGCATGAAATCATAACAATGGTTATAATGATGTAAACCATTTGATTATGAAAACATAGGTGATTAGTTTGGTTAATCCTTGATATGCAAGGTTAAATCCAAGTGTTTTAAACTAATCACAATAAGTAACATACTCACTAGGATGAGTATTTGATGTTTATGATAACATGCAGATTAGTATGTTAAATATGGTTGTTAAACCTATTCTAATACTACGCTGTGGTATTTCCTGACACCTGGGTAATCAATAACAAGGATTGATCATTTCTAAGCCATTAATCTGTTTAAGAACTGTTTTAGCATTATAATCAACAACATTAACTATTTGATGACTTTTAAGGCAATGTCTTTGACATTGAACGTTCAGAAAGATCTAATCAGTAGGTTAAAACATAAATAATTTATTAAGTGTAAACTAATGCAGAATTACACCATTAGTACCAGTTTACGAGGAATCTTGCTACCGTAAGATATCTAGTGAGTTCTCTGAGCCCTCTTTTACTGTTTTAACGTTTTAGGGCTGATGTGCATGCATGATAAATATCTTTGAAATGATTGTGAGTTCTTATAGCCCTGTTTTAAATGTTTTATCATTTTGGGCTGATATACATGTTGTAAAGTTATTTTGTGAAATGATTGTTTTACCTGACTACGGTCGGATAAAAGAATATGTATGTTATAAGGTTATTATATGAAGGTGATTGATTTACCTGACTACGGTCAGATAAAAGAATATGTTAAAGTTATTGTATGAAAATGATTTTAATCTGATTAAGGTCAGGTAAAGAATGTTTTACTTCTCAACTGTGATTGAGAAGTAAATGATTTTAAGAGTCTCAGCTGTGGAATGTATTCAATAAAAGAATTTTTTAAAGTAAAGAATGTTTTAAGTCTCAACTGTGGTTGAGAAGTAAATGATTTCAAGAGTTTCAGCTGAGATGTAAAGAATGTTTTAAGTCTCAACTGCGGTTGAGAAAGAAATGATTTTTGTAAGACACTCGACCGAGGTCGAGGAGGAAATGTGGTTTTGCCAGCTGCGGTTGGGCAGAACTTGAGCACTACGGTGAAAGGAGCCGCTTTTGCTTATGATGGTTTAAATGATTTAAACCATGTTATGAATATGAATGATGTATGTAAAGAAGTCTTGTACCGGTATGAGCCGTCAACTTCGGTTGATGGATTAAGAGTCCTGTGGAAACACGGGCCTGCCGACTGTGTGTCGCCAGTTGATGGAATCTTATGCATGTGTAAGTTATCGACTTCGGGTTGATAGTTTAAGAGCCTTGTGCTGCACAAGCCTGTTTGACTTCAGAGTCAGCAGTTGACGGTGAAGTTCCTTCACCGTATGAATGATGTTATGATGATATGTATGTTATGTAATTATGTTATGATGCTATGTATGTTATGAAACTATGATATGAGAACAGGTATGCAACGTATTTGAATTATGTCATGTGATGACATGAATGAATAAAGATTTTTCTAAGAAATGAACTTAGAACTCACCAGCATAAAGCTGACTTGTTTTACATGCATGTCAGGTTGAGCAGGTTATGATAAGGATATGATGGCTCGTGGCAAGATGTGAGGACTACCTACTCAAAAACTGGCATTCCTATTAAGAATAATGTTATGTAATGATTTCCGCTGCCATAGTATTCGATTATTGTACGGTTTAAGAGCTATGCTTTTGATGTTTAACCAACCGAGGGACACCCGGGGATCGGGGCCTCTCAGATGTAAGGAGTCACCCTAAGATATCTATTTTGACACGAAATTACAAAAAAACAGAGAATTCCAAAGAAACATCACTCCCAGGTAGTTACTAATGAAACCTAATGCTAAAGACCACCTGACAAGTCTATCACATTCTGGATTTCTAGATTTGGACACACACAAAACCTTAAAAACACCAATTAAACCTTTTCAATGGCTAGTGATATCAAACAAGCCACAAACTAGTCACAACACAAATTCATTGACCTAAGACATGTCTAACACTAAAAGACATTCAATAAACACGTATGGAACATAATAATAATTGATATAATCAAGATCAAGCACATGAAACTCATCAATAAGACATAATAAAATCTGTTACAAAAGTGTTATACATCAATATTCAAACCAATAGTCAGTAAAAACCAAAAATCATGCAAATAAGTATCCAAACCTAAGTAGTCTAACAATCATGTAATTTGTAATAAACAAATTTTAATTATCAAATAATTTATGACGTTATTGAAATTCGTATTTATAAGTTTTGATACATTTGAACAATTATGTATATTTAATAAAAACAAATTAAACATAAGACACACACACATATATATTATATATATGAGAAAACAAATTTAAAATCTTTAATATACATATATATATATATGTATGTATGTATGTATGTACGTACGTACGTACGTATGTGTGTAAGTAGTTAAAATTACACAAGTTAAAGAATATATATATACATATATATTTTCAAAGTTAAGTTTAAATATATAATAAGTTCTATAAGATTATTTATTTGTAAATAGATAACTTAAACAAACAAATAAACTTTAATTATAAAGTTTTAATAATAAAATCACAAAACATTTTATTAAATAAATAAAACATTTATAAAATTTCAAATACTTTAATCATAATCAAATTTCATAAACTTTAAATAAATAGAAGTTAAAATATCATGAAAATATAGCTAACTTAGTTATATTAGTTTTATAAAATTTAACTAAATTATAAAAATTTTATAACAATTAAAAACATTGTATTATAAGGTTAAGGGGTTAAAATTGTCAAGAAACAAAACTGATATTAAAAAGAAAGTAAGGAGGGACCAAAGTTGCCAATTCCTTAAACTCTATCTCTCTCTCACTCGTTTTCAGCACACACCCGACTACCCGACCCAGCACCCCTTGTTCGACCCGGATTCATCAACATTCGAATAAAGCTGTTATCAGCTCGATTAAGACCAAATAAGGCAAGGATATAGACATGTCAATCATCCTCAACCATAAATTAAATGAATTAAGACCGTATCAATTGAAAACCAATACCAAATATACAAACAAAAAACGCATTAATGGAAATCAATGGTAACGAGTATAAATACCAAATCAATGGAACCCATATCTTCACTAGAACATCTCGAACTTGTCTGACACGGTTCACACGCACACAACTGCATTAGAACTGGATTTGGAAGGCTACACAACAGCGTCGTTCGAACGTGGGAGGTTATAATCAAAACCAACTCATTCGCAAAACCAAAGTAAGTAATTCCTATTTCATTATAACCGTTTTTAAAGATAGAACAATAGCCCTAAGGTTTTAACCACAATCGGGATTGAATTCGACTGGATTTGAATGATAATAAAGCTAGGGTTTTCAGTAGTTTGAATCTGATTTAGAGGAGGGATTACGGGTTATGATAAAACAATTAAAATGGGGATTCTGTCACGAGCAGAGCTCCAGCCCAGCCGGTAATACTTCTCGGTTCCAAAAGAGGTCGTGGGTTCGAACCTCGGCTCTGGCGGTTTGAACCGTTTTTGTGCCAATTCTTTTTATATCTTCTTATTTAAAAATCATTTTTAAATCATGTTTTCATAGAATTTTTTTTAAAATAATATCATTTGAAATAATAATTATAATAATGACAATAATAACAACAATTATAAAATAAAAATAAAATTTTAATAATAATAACGACAATAATATATATATATATACACATAAATACATATAGGGTAAGGATCCATTGTTAACCCACCTTAATTGAGGTAATCTGTAAAGACTAATAAAGGTTGATGCTCACCAAACTTCTAATTTGTCTAAGTACTGAACTATACAAAGACAAACAGCCTTCGGAAGGAAGGATTTACTCTTCGGAAGCAGCATTGCTTCCGAAGGGTAACTTACTCCTACCGAAGGCTGTAGAAGACAAACTACTTCGGAAGGCCAACACTTAGAAGATTTAAAGCTTCAGAGCTTCCGAAGACTTGAAGCTTTTGAAGAACAAAGGCTTCCTAAGACTCTCCTCTGCATCTTCCAAAGACAAAGACTTCTGAGGATAATCATCTGACAAAGACTGTAGATGAGTACCTTTTAAGGTACAAAAGGTGCTGACAACAGACATGTTGGTCTGATTAAAACAAAGATAACATACCGATAGTCAGACACAACACCTTGCTTTTCCTCAGTTGCATTAGATGCAAAAGATCGACCGAAGCCTTTGATGATCAAGAACATTAAATGTCTTTTGTATTTAGCTAGTCTTTTGTAAAGTCAATGTCTATATTTGTAATCATTGTAATTGAGTGTCTTAGCCTGTTAAGACACTTTAGATACTAGAATAAGCTTTACTTTATGTATTGTCTAGTATACCCAACTTGTATTCCTACGAGTATACGGTTGTAGCCTTGGCTATATAACCTCTCATTGTAACTTGTATAAGTGTGCTTGATTGTGGTAACACTTGTATACTTTTGAGAGAAATATATCTTTGAGCTTGAAAAGTATTCTTGAGTTCTTACTTGTGTTTGAAGATTATTTGTTTACCTTTGAGTGTTTGAGAGATCCTTCTAACAGAGATTCCGCATCTTTTAGATTGATAGATAGAAATACTTGTGAAGTGTTGTTTAGAGTTAACAACCCGATCCAACAAGTGGTATCAGAGCTTTGGCTCTTGAACTTAAGTGATTAATCATCTATAAGTTACCAGTTCTATTTCTTCTAAAATCTCATTACTTAAAAAACTCATATCCTCTGTGTTTGTTCAAATGGCTGCTCTAAACAAACATGATACAGAGAATGGTACTCTCAACAAGCCACCGATGTTTACTCCAGAAGACTATGACACATGGAAAGTAAGGATGGAGGGATTCATCAGGAATCAGGACTTCAAGCTATGGAAGTCAGTTCTTGAAGGACCTTTGATCCCAACTGTTCCTGCAGCTGGAGTCGGTGGAGCACCTGTGCCAAAAGATCCAGCTCTCTACTCAGATGAAGATTACAAAAGAATGGAGGTGGACTCGAAGGCTTTGTGGCTCATTCAGATGGCTATCCCCAACTCAATCATACATGCATTCAAGAAATGCAAATCTGCTCAAGAGTTGTGGAACTCTCTACAGCAAATGTATGAAGGATCTGAAGATGTAAAAGAAAATAAGAAGGACATGCTGAAACAGAAATTCGAGAACTTCTACCAAGAAAACAATGAGAAGATGACTTCTCAATATCTCAGGTATGTTCAGTTGGTTGATGAGTTAGTAGCTGCAGGTGTCTAGATGGAGAACCAAGATGTGATCAGAAAGTTTCTTAGATCACTTCCACAGGCGTGGAACATATATTCTGTTGCCATTCGAAGAACAGAAAAATCTAAGAACTCTGAAGCTTGGAGAACTGTTTGGAATACTCAGTGCTTATCAGATGGAAATAGATGCACAGGAACCCAAAACTTCTCACATATCTTATGGTTCAGCAGCTATTTATGCACCCATTAACAATCTCCCTTACCAGAGTCATCAACCCATCTACCACCCTACCTCCACACCCATTGTCACATTCCCTGAAACCCCAACTCCATCAACCACACACTCAAACTCATTCTTTAACCCAGCTCCATTACTGACCTCTAGACAAGGAGCTTTTATGGCTGAGGAAACCAACTACTTCCATTTGTGCTAGGAAGACCTAGACGGCATTCCTGCAGATGACCTTGAGGAGATGGACATCAATTATCAGATGGCCATGATCTCCTATAGAGCAAAGAAGTTTTATCAAAGAACTGGCAGACAGTTCAAAAAGCACAACATGAAGATTGGGTTTGGGCTTGACAAGTCTAAGCTCAAATGCCTTAACTGCCAACAGCTAGGGCATTTTGCCAGAGAATGCAAGTCCTCAAGCACTCAGCCATCTACATCTGGGCAACCACATCAAAGACCATCAAATTCATCAAACAGTGCTAACATTGCAGAACAAGACTTTGCATATTAGAGCTTCCAAGCTGAGGATGCTTCCATCTCCAACAGTGCTTTGTTGGCAAATGACTCAACTTCTTCATTCAAGGTAACTGATGATATGTGCACACCTGAATGTTTAGATAAGTTAAATGTTTATAAAAGGATAAATTCTCAACTTTGTAATGAGCTTGAGTCTTTACAAGTTGTCAAGGCAAATTTCTTTGAATCTGAAAGAAATTACAAAGAAAAGATTGAAGAAATGGAAAAGACCATTTCTAGCTTAAAACATGAAGACACTAACAAACAGTGTCAAATTAACAATCTTTTAGAAAGACTAACCACTACCGAGACAGAACTTGTATTGGCTGAGTCTTACAGAGATAAATTTTTAAGCCAAGGTGAAAAGTATGAAAAACTTTTCAGAATGAGTGACACAGCTGAGTTAGTAAAGAAAATAGGGGCTGGTTTGGGTTATAACAAGATGGAGCCTCCAAGGTTTTTCAAATGGATGTGAAAAGTGCCTTTCTTTATGGAAGGATTGATGAAGAGGTGTATGTGTGTCAGCCTCCTGGATTTGAAGATCCAAAGTTTCCTTATCATGTATGTAAGCTTGATAAGGCTCTATATCGGTTGCATCAAGCTCCCAGAAAATGGTATGAAACTTTATCTTCTTTTCTATTGGCAAACAACTTCAAGAGAGGAACAATTGACAAAACTCTCTTCTTCAAGAAGTCCAATCAACATATCATGCTAGTACAGATCTATGTTGATGATATTATCTTTGGTTCTACTAATGAATCTCTCTGCAAGGACTTTGAATCATTAATGAAGTCTAAGTTTGAAATGAGTTCAATGGGTGAACTCACTTTCTTTCTTGGACTACAGGTGAAACAAACTCCTACAGGGATTTTTATTAGTCAATCAAAGTATGTCAAGGACATTCTTGAAAGATTCAAACTCACTGATTGCAAAGCTCTGGGAACTCCAATGTCCAAGACAACATATCTAAGCCCTGACCTTGAGGGGGAGGATGTTGATCAACATCAATACAGAGCAATGATTGGCTCCTTGATGTATCTCATAGCAAGCAGGCCTGATATAATGTTTGCAACTTGCTTGTGTGCAAGATTTCATGCCAATCCCAAGGTTTCACACATGCTTATTGTGAAGAGAATCTTTAGATACCTCAAAGGAGCACCAGGTCTACGATTATGGTATCCTAGAAATGAAAACCTTCAGTTCATGGCTTACACTAACAGTGATTATAGAGGTTGCAACATCAGCAAGAAATCCACATTAGGAGGATGTCAATTTCTTGGATCTAGAATTGTGTCTTGGCAATGCAAGAAGCAATCATGTGTTTCTACCTCTACTGCAAAAGCAAAATACATTGTTGCCTCTAGCTGCTGTGAACAAGTTATCTGGATTCAAAATCAGATGAAGGATTATGGAGTAGAGCTGTTTAACACTCCTATACAAATAGAAAACTCAAGTGCAATCTCCATCACCAACAATCCTGTCAAGCATTCAAAGACCAAGCACATTGATATCAGATATCATTTCATCAGAGATTGTGCAGAGAAGAAGTTAATTCATCTAGTCAAAGTTGATACAGAGCACAATCTGGCTGATCTTTTCACCAAGGCATTTGATGAAGGAAGATTCAGGTATTTAATAACAGCCATTGGCATGATTAACCTTGAATAAATGAATTAATAAGGAATGAAAAATTCTTCGGAAGATAAACTTAAATTATCTTCTGATGAGTAATTACTCATCAGAAGATAGTTTAAGTCTTCGGAAGCATTCTTCCTTCCTTATGTCGGAAGAAGTCACACCTCAGAAGATAAGTTCCCTTCTGAAGTATTATCCTTCCGATACATTATACCTTCGGAAGCTCAATCCTCTGAACTTACTCTTCAGAAGTAGATGTCTTCCGAAGAACAATCCTTCTGATGAAATTTTATCTAAGCCTTCATAAGATGTACTTCCGATGCTATATACTTCTATATACTTCGGAAGTAAGCATCTTCCGATGAACATTTGCTAGTCTCATAACCTACTTCCGACAACAACATCTTCGGAAGCACTCTGGCCCCTTAGCAAATTTTGAACATTCATTTTACCAACAGCTGTCATCGGAAGACCTTTTTCTGACATCCGGATCTCAAAATTTAATGTGCCTCTATATAAAATGCTGACATCCGAAGGTATAAAAAGGTCTCCCGCTCGTCCACATTCTCTCACCATTTAATTTCAAATCGATTTTCCCTTTCTCTCCTGAATTAAACCTAAAATCCTTCAATCGCCATGGAATCCCTCGCCTTCAGACCTGCTCACAACCTAGCAGCGGAACTGTCTTCAGACAATGACGCTGATTTTGCTCCTTTCATCTCCTTTCTTCAAAGGATCAGGTATCATTTTGCATTAACCGTCAAACCTGTGGTGTATGAGTCTCATCACCAGCAGTTTTGGTGTTCTTGTTCTGTTGCTTCTTCTTCCAATGGTAGAATTCTTAATGCTACCATTGATGCTCATTCCATTTCTATTTCGGTGGAGACCATCTGTCAGCATCTTCAACTTAATGATGCTGGGGGAAGGGTCTCTTTCACCAGGGATGAGGTAGCATCGACCTTTTGGTCAATGGGGTACGAAGGTCCTCTCCCTACAACTACTTATTTGAAGGGTAGAGTGTCCTACAATTACAAGTACCTCATACATTTGTTTTTGCATTGTCTGTCCTATAAGACAGGAGGTTGCGATCAAGTTCCCTCTGATTTAGGCTCGGCTATTCATGGCTTGCTCTCTAACCAACTGTTTAATTTTTCTGCTTTCATTTTCAATAACTTGGCTGATAATCTTTCATCGCCAAAGAAGTTTTGCATGTATCCCAGATTCTTACAGCACATTTTCTACAGTGAGTTGGGATCATCCCTCTCACTATCTGGGAACATCTACAATATTCCCTTGGTTACTGCCAAGGTTTTTGTTCAGTTAAAGAAGAAGAGTGCCCAATTCTCTGGGATCTTCACTCCTCTTCTTCACTCTATGGAGTTACCTACCCAGAAGGTGACAGCTCTGCTGCACCCACAGATGTTGAACCCACACCTTCCACATTTGTTCCCCATCGCATCAAAATCACCTACAAACGCCGCCGAACCCCTGAACAGCTCTTTACAGCTGTTCAGGCTCCTTCTTCTAAACCCATCAAGAAAAAGGTGAAGAGAACTGCAAAGGGCACAGTTCCACCTAAGGTGCAAGCCACACCTGCTGTCTCTCCACAGGTTCTTCCTCTGGAACCTGTGGCTGCCCTAAACCAGCCTAAAAGCCCTCAAAGTATGTCAACATACATACCTAAGAATACCCAAAGGGATACCCCAATATTTGAGTCTGCTTCTTATGAAGCAGCTCCACTAGTTAACGGTCTGTCTCCCAGGTCTCCAGGATTATATCACCCAGAATTGCCCCCACCCATCCATTAACCCAGGCTCAAGGGCCTCTGCTGTAGCTTTGGATGACCCACACTCTCCCACTACCCAAACACTAATGAGAGTGGTGACACAGCTACAGACAAGGATAGCTGACCCAGAGCCTACAATATCAGAGGTTGACCCCAGGAGTATAGTAGGGGTCAATGCAGTTGAGGCTGCCACTACTGTTGACCTTCTAAGGATCTTCAGGACAGTGGTACAAGCAATAGGACCTCAACTGTGGAAACCCACACTAGTGAGGACTTCTTTGAAGCCCTCCTCAATGAGGGGAATCCAGGGTGCCAAGAAACCACATCTGGTGGTGGAGGTGCAGGAGCAGGGCTCAAGACTCCATCGCCTAGTGATTCCACTCAAGTGGATGAGGGCACAACAACTGAGGAATTGATGGCCACCATTTCTACTCTCCAAGCCAGGGTAGCTCACCTGGAAGCTGAGGTTGCTACCCTACGGCTTGAGGTCCAGGCCAAAGAGGCTACTATCCTGGACCTCAGGAGCAGATCACCCATTTTTTGTGCTCCCTTTTGTCCTGATCCTACTACCACTACCTTTGTCTCCCCTGATGCTACCAAAAAGGGGGAGAAGGTACCATCTGTAGGGTCAGGATCAGAAGCAAGAGAAGAGGAAGTTGCACAAGATGTCAACCCATCCATAGTCACCTTGACTAATGAATGGGATGAATTCTTGAGCACTTACTTTCATCACTCTACTACTTCCTCTTCCTCTTCTTCTGCTAATGGTGAGGCTGCCATAGAGATTGAGCAAGAGCTCACAACAGATCTCTCTACGGAGCCTAGGTCTCCTGTTGAGACTCAACAGTCCCCTTCTGGGACTAAGTCTCCTTCTGAGACTGCAGCCCAGGTTGCCATGGAGGAACCAATTCAATAACAACAAACTATCTCAATGGAACCTGTGTCCCCTTCTGGGACAAAGGCTGCTGAAGACCTCTCCTCTGATCCTAAACTCTCTGTGGACACCACTAAGGAATCTCCCAAGGTGGTTGGTCAACTAGAAGAGGCAGTGAATGCTAAGGTTAACTCCGAAGCTGCAGCTGCTTCTGAAGGCCCAGTCATACTTGATGATTCTTCCACAGAAGAGTTGTTTGCCGATGAACCAGCTGGTGAGGCTACAGGATCCATCTCCTCTGGGATAAAAATGATGGACAAAGGAAAAAGGATGCTGACCCCAAAGGAGGAAGCAGAACAGGAGGAGAGGATGCCAAAGAAGAAGAAGGGCCAACCAGACCCTTTCCTGTATAATGAGCTTATCAGACTCTCTACTCTTCTCCCGAAGAAGGGGTATGAAATTGATGAAGTGTTGCTCTGGTCGGTACCTGAGATGGTGCTGAGCTGGACAGGGTACAGCAGCAGGAACAAGCAGTTGCTGCATCCAAAGCCATGGTTGTACTGACAAAGAAACAAAAGGAGAAGGCTTACAGAGATAAAATGAAGGCCATCCTCCTACAGTATGGCTTCCATGCTCGGCAGCTAGGCCCTATGAAAAACTCAACCATGGATATGCATGTCAGGGACAAAAAGGCCAAAATTTCCAGAGGTGAGTTGCCTTTTATGGAGCTAATGCAGGCTCAAAGGGCAAGCCTAAACTTAGGCTTAGGTTTAGGGGGAGGAGCTACAATTGAAATACCCATCTCTGGATCAGGGATCAGAGAGGGTGAAGAAGTCATGTGTGGGGAGGCTACAATGGCAATGTTCCCCAACATGTTCCCCATAAACCCTAAGGAAGAACCAGTCTCTCCTTCATCAAGTCCCTCACTTGACAACATGCCCATCTCTTCAGTGATTAAGATCAACAAGGGTAACAAGGCTGGAACGACACATCAATCAAAAGACCCTAATCCTGAGAGACAATCAAAAGCAGATGAGAGGAGAGGAACTGAGCATCAAGGATCTGGGGTTGCAGATCCAGAGCCCACTGCAGGAACAGATGCAGTAGTGGACTCCAACATGGAAGATCAATAGGCCAGAGAACAGAGGAGTCAAGCCATGGTCTCAGACAAACCACGAATGAGAAGAAGAAAGACCATGGCTAGAAGGAGAAAGAGAACTACTAACATCTCCTCTGACTCTGAGCCTGATTCAGAACCATCAGAACCAAAAGGCACACCAGAACCTTCAAAGCCTAAGGCCAATCCAAAGGACATTCACTCCTTAATGCATACTCATTCTTACATTCCTATAGTGAAGTGGAGCTTTAATGCACAACAGAAGATGTTCACACTCACTAAAGTCAATGGAGGAATAAAGGTTATGGATATTATGCAGCTGATGGTGTTGGCTGCACCTTTTGTGTTTGATCTTGAGAAACTCCCACTTGATAATCATGATAATGGATCAGATGGGAGAATAGCATCAAATGGGTGAAGGCTAGAGCTCAGGTTCTGAGGGGAGAGAGGACAACCAGGAGAATAATATAGGAAAGTTTTGGTAGCATCAGCCTAGGGGGAGACTGTAAAGACTAATAAAGGCTGATGCTCACCAAACTTCTAATTTGTCTAAGTACTGAACTATACAAAGACAAACAGCCTTCGGAAGGAAGGATTTACTCTTCGGAAGCAGCATTGCTTTTGAAGGGTAACTTACTCCTATCGAAGGCTGTACAAGACAAACCACTTCGGAAGGCCAACACTTAGAAGATTTAAAGCTTCAGAGCTTCCGAAGACTTGAAGCTTCAGAAGAACAAAGGCTTCCGAAGACTCTCCTCTGCATCTTCCAAAGACAAAGACTTCCAAGGATAATCATCTGACAAAGACTGTAGTTGAGTACCTTTTATGGTACAAAAGGTGCTGACAACAGACATGTTGGTCTGATTAAAACAAAGATAACATACCGATAGTCAGACACAGCACCTTACTTCTCCTCAGCTGCATTAAATGCAAAAGATCGACCGAAGCCTTTGAAGATCAAGAACATTAAATGTCTTTTGTATTTAGCTAGTCTTTTGTAAAGTCAATGTCTATATTTGTAATCATTGTAATTGAGTGTCTTAGCTTGTTAAGACACTTTAGATACTAGAATAAGCCCTCTTATGTATTGTCTAGTATACCCAACTTGTATTCCTACGAGTATACGGTTGTAGCCTTGGCTATATAACCTCTTATTGTAACATGTATAAGTGTGCTTGATTGTGGTAACACTTATATACTTTTGAGAGAATTATATCTTTGAGCTTGAAAATTATTAATGAGTTCTTACTTGTGTTTGAAGATTATTTGTTTACCTTTGAGTGTTTGAGAGATCCTTCTAACAGAGATTTCGCATTTGTTAGATTGATAGATAGAAATACTTGTGAAGTGTTGTTTAGAGTTAGCAACCCGATCCAACATAATCCATTAACCCTGGCAAAAAAACGCTCAAATCTTCGAAAAAAATTTTCATAGTCTTTTTTATACAAAAATAGGGGGCTCCTTTTTTAAGTTTTTGCTAATTCACAACGGTGATGAATTAGCAAAAACTCAAAAACAAAACCCCCTATTTATGTATAATAAAGGCCATGAAAAAACAATTTCAAAGATTCGGGCATTTTTTGCCAAGGTTAACGGGTTAACGCTATAAGGGAGGGTTAATAATGGAACCATCCCCTATATATATATAAGTTTATGTTATTATTTTCAAATAACTACCTTTTACAGTAACATTTTATTTTTATAAAGATTGTAAACACTTTATTATTATTATTATTATTATTATTATTATTTATTATTATTATTATTATTATTATTATTATTATTATTATTATTATTATTATTATTAACAATTTATGATAACATATATTTATTATATTTTGTTATAAATAATAACCAATTATAAAAAAAATCATATTAAAAATCATATTTTGGTTTACAACTTAAACAACCAATTTTACACTATATAAAAGTTATATATATATATATATAAACGAAAACATTTTTTTTCTCCTTTTAAACTTTGTTTCAACTTGTATAACTTACATAATTTTTCTTTGAAAATATCTATTTTATTATAAATACGATATTATTCAACTTAGTTGTAGATTATTAAATCATAGTAATCTTTTGATAATTGTTATTTAATTTAAATATCTTTAAAACTATTTTAGATTTATAACGTTCTTTAATCCTAAAACCTTTTAAGGTTTACATTTTAAAGAGTTTCAAACTTTAGAAAATTTTATTACAAATAAAATGTAAATTTTTACACTAAAACCCAATGAGATTCAATATCACTTTAAACAAAGCAATTGTTACATACTCAAGCTATACCAAAACAAACCGAACTCGATCAACTATCTAAACTTAGGGATTTCTTAGAGACATAGCTACATTAGCTTATAATTTATGAACTATCTAGGTTGATTGTGATTGTGATACAACTTGAACTACAACTTGACAATTATTGTGCAAAAGCTATCTCATCCATCAAGGCGAGTCTTCATAGCCCCTCTTTTACTTGGGGTGAAACATGTTATCTTTGAACTTAACTTATCTTTAGACCATGTGAACTTAGCTTAAATGGCCTTAGTTGTTTTGAACTTATCTATTGAACTTATCTATTGAACTTAACTATTGAACTTATCTATTGAGCATTGCATTGATCACAACTTATCTATTGGTAGCAATAATGGATTCATTGGATTGACCACCCACCCAGGATGGGTTTTCCCCGTGGGGAAAGCTCGCGGTGATTGTTCCTACTGGTCAAACTTAACTATCTGATATATCAAATGTTTGTTCATTTACAATCTTTGTGCATTTTGCTTAGTAATCACATGTGTTAACTTATCTATTACTAAACTATTTTTCTATATGATCAAACCTATGATAACTCACCAACTCTTGTAGTTGACACTTGATTTTTAAACATGTTTCAGGTGGGAATGCCATTTAGCTATATTATTGAGCTTGGATTTGATTTTATTTATGTTTCATGTTTTGAATTCAATTAATGTAATAGTTAGGGTTTGAATATTAAACAATGTATTGAATGTTTGAATTAAATGATGAATTAAATGTGATGTTGAATTATTTACAACTATATACCTTGCGTTATGAACAATCTACACTTCGTGCCGCCCCCGATGTTTCCGCCATCGGTCGAGGTGTTACAAGTAGAATCAAGTATCTAGCCAATCAACATCATTTTCAATCAAATACAATATAAAACAGTGGATGAAAACATATTGAAACTACTGGAAATAAAGAACGAAACAAGAACAAGATGTAACCAAAGTGTGTTCACCAAGAAGCAAGCCTTCTAGCACTTCATATGCCTCCAAAGCTTCCAAAATACCTCCAAAACCTTCAGCAATACCTCTGGAATCAAAAAACGACCGAACATGCATGCCCATTGCGGTTGAAGAGGCTGCCAATATATACTTTTCGAATTAGGGTATTTTTTTCATGAATTTAAGTGTCACGTACCGCCAAGAACATCCCCATTTAATCTTGGCGTACCGCCTAGGGCAACATTTGTCTGCTTGGCGTACCGCAAAGCCTGACAATTCCTAACATATTTTTCTTTTTCTTCTATCTTCAATCGGAGCTCAAATATCTCGTGATTTAGCCTCGATTTACGTCCGCTTGATTCGACAAACCTGCAAAAAATTAAAATGTAAAAAGAAACTAAAAATAACCTCAAATTGCATATTTACAGACAAAAATCTAATCAATTACACATAAAAACTGGATGTGTTATACAACACATCAAAATCTTAACTGAATAATGGGTTTTAACTGTTTAACACAAAAATAAATATATTTTTAACATGTCGATATGTTTTAAACACAAAATATATTCGAGATAAACACGAAATAACTTAAAGTCATATAGTATTTTGTCTCTATTGTATTAATTTTTTACACTACATAAGATTTCAAGTTAAAAATTAAAAAAAAAAAGTAAAAAAAAAACTACTTTAGCCGACTTTATCTTTCTCAAAATCTGGAATCTCAGGTCTCATATACTCTCTCTGACGAATACATACTTCACAACCACTTGTACACTCCCTTCTCTCTCTAAAAGAGAGAAACTAAAGACATCTTCCTGCACTCCCACTCTCTCTCTTTAACATGGACAAACCCCCTCTCTTCCTCTCTCTCATCACCTTCTTCTCTCTCCTCATCGCCGGAAAACCGGACCTCAGCGCCGACCGCTTAGCCATCCTCGCCATCCGCTCAGCCGTCGGCGGCAGATCCATCCTCTGGAACATATCCCAGCCCGCCACCCCTTGCACATGGCCCGGCGTCTTCTGCGACAACAAAACCAACCGTGTCGTCGAGCTTCACTTCCCCGGAATGGGTCTCTCCGGCCAACTTCCAGCCAATACGCTCGGCAATCTGACCCAACTCACCACTCTCAGTCTCCGCTACAACGCTCTCTCCGGTCAACTCCCCACCGACATCTTCACCCTTGTTAACCTCCGGAATCTTTACCTGCAAGACAATCTTTTCTCCGGTCAGATTCCCGATTCGTTTTCCGGTCTTGTGAATCTCGTTAGAGTCAGCTTCGCTAACAACAATTTCTCCGGCGACATTCCGGGTTCGGTAAATAACTTGACCCGTTTAGCGACATTGTATTTGGAAAACAATGCGTTAACGGGTTCGATTCCGGATCTAACCCGGACCAACATCGCTCTTTTCAACGTCTCCAACAATCAATTAACCGGCGAAATTCCGTCTAAATTCTCGGGTTTCCCGGATTCTGCTTTTGCTGGAAACTCACTCTGCGGGAAACCACTTGCATCGTGTAACGGGTCGCAACCTGGGTCGGTTTCAAAATCATCAAACAAGCTCTCCGGTGGTGCGATTGCCGGAATTGTGATCGGATCTGTGCTGGGTCTTCTGTTAATTCTACTAATCTTATTCTTTTTGTGCTGTAAGAAGAGGAAACAGAAGGATGAAACAACCTCAAAGGATTTGGGGGAAACAAAGCAGGTTGATATCGAGGTACCCCCTGTAAGTTCGAAGCCAAAATCGGCCGAAAATGTCGATTACCCGTCGTTATCATCGGCAGTGGGCGGTGGAAAAGCAAAATCCGGCGAGGTTAGCAAGAAGCTGGTGTTCTTCAACAAAAACAAGGAATTGGCTAAGTTCGATCTGGAGGATTTGCTCCGAGCATCAGCGGAGGTGCTCGGAAAAGGAACATTTGGGACTGCGTATAAGGCGGTGCTTGAAATAGGATTTGCAGTGGCCGTGAAGAGATTGAAGGATGTAACAATGGCGGATCATGAGTTCAAAGAGAAGATTGAAGGTGTTGGAGCCATGGATCATGAAAATTTGGTTCCTTTAAGAGCATATTACTGCAATGGGGACGAAAAGCTTCTGGTTTATGATTACATGCCTATGGGAAGCTTATCTGCTCTCTTACATGGTAAATTATCGTTTCATTGTTCTTCAATTTCTTCAATTTTGTAGTTTAATTTACAAATTAGGATTTTTATGCAGAAAGTTATGAATCTTGAATTACGAATTCTCCAATTTTGCTAATTTTGACTATAATCTGGATGGTCAACTGTCGTTTTCAAGTTAAAAGATTGTTAGATCTGCTTGTCTCAGTGTATAATCTGTTTTTGAAGTAAGAGTTAAGTTAGCTAATGAGGTGGTACAAATTAATTTGGAGATTATTTTTTCAAAAGTTGGTTATAATTTATTACTAATTTTTAAGTTAATTATTATTTTTTTTAAAATATATTTAATCTTCTTTTAACACTAGCGCATTTGCATATTTTATTTTCAGGGCTTACATTATTTATTATATATTTACCTTAAAAAAAAGAGAGAGTGAATTGCATATTTTTTTTCTTGAAACATATTTTCTGTTTCAAATAAGAAAGTGATTTTCAAATGCGCCTTGTAATTGATTCTAATAATTGAGCACGTATTATAGCTTTCAAAAAATGGTTTTCTTATTGGGCTTGTGTTAGGGCCGTTTTTGAAATATTAGGTGCCATGTATAATTGCTAAAAATGAGACACTATTTGTGTGTGATAATTAGTTTGTAACTAAATATGAAGTGAGTTATTATGTTTTTTTACCTAAATTTTAAATTGTAATGAGTTATTGGGTCAAATGTTTAATAAACAAGTTTTTCTTTTTTATTTTATAAAATTCGTAAATGAGTTAAATATATTTAAAAAATTGGAATATAAATTATATGTGTTTGTTGTAAAATAAATTAATATATATAATATATACAATTTTTTATAAAAATTAGGGTCCCTAAAAAAAATAGGCCATGTGCGGTGTCACCTCCCGTACTTGCTCTAAGACCTCCCTGGCTCGTGTTTATATTCCACACTTGTGATTTTGTCGAATGAAGTTATTAGTAACTGACAGTTTATGACTTGTTTTGGGCCACAGGGAACCGAGGAGCCGGTAGAACACCGTTGAACTGGGAAACACGATCAGCTATAGCCCTAGGAGCGGCCCGTGGAATCACATACTTACACGCACAAGGCCCGGATGCCTCCCATGGGAACATAAAATCATCAAACATACTCTTGACCTCGTCTTACGAATCACGTGTCTCCGATTTCGGTCTTGCCCAACTCGTGGGCCCCAACACGACACCAACCCGTGTGGATGGCTATCGCGCACCTGAGGTAACCAATATCCGAAAAGTTTCTCAAAAAGCAGATGTGTATAGTTTTGGGGTGTTGTTATTGGAGCTGCTAACGGGTAAAGCACCGACACACGCGTTGCTAAACGATGAAGGGGTTGACCTCCCGAGATGGGTTCAATCTGTGGTTCGTGAAGAATGGACTTCAGAGGTTTTTGATCTTGAGCTATTAAGGTATCAAAATGTTGAAGATGATATGGTTCAGTTGTTACAGTTGGCTATTGACTGTTGTGCACAATACCCTGATAAGAGGCCGGCTATGGTCGATGTGGCTAACCACATCGATGAGCTTTGTCACGGTTCGAACGGTATGCAGCCAAATGACCCGAGCCCGATAAATGATATTGTGAGTGATTCGTGATTGATTCATTCGGGATCTGATTTATTGTCTAATTGAATTTGTTGTTTTTTGAATTCTTGTTTTGTTTTTGGAAATGTTGATTATATACTCATTTTGATGTTGTAGTTTATTGAGTAAATTGTAATTTGAAATCGCAGTGCTATTCTTTGCTTTGTTTTTTGTTTTTTGTTTTGTAAACTTTGTTATTTTGTTCGTATTCTTTCTCAATGGAACCACATTTTTTGGACTTTTTTTTTAAACAATGAGTGGAGAGTAACTTCATCAAATCAAATTGTGACACTGAAATTTGTTTTGTTTTTTATGTTTTTGCTTTTCTAAAGTTTCATTTTATATTCAGGACAAATATTATAAAATTTAAAATAAATATTTGTTACAGCTTTTTAGTATGCTTTTTACATTTAAATAAATCAGTGTGAGTATTAGTGTATATAGATATATGTTATTCATAAAGTCTCTTACTAGTCTTTTATTATAAAAAAACATAATTTATATTATTTTTTTTATAAACATCACTAAACAATTTTTAATATATCGAATATTTTAACTGTTCATTATTACGATAACCGAATAAATACATGTTATTACTTTGGGGCCTACATTAAAGTAATTATAAAGGTGTAGGTTATATATATATATATATATATATATATATATATATATATATATATATGGAAGGGATCAAATAAGAACCCACCTTAATTGAGAAAACTCTATAATTCAAATCCAATGGTTCAAATTTCCAAGATTTAATCTAATGGTGACATGTGTCACTAATTAACTTTTAATACAAAAGAGCATTATGGTCTTTTGTGTTAATTACAAAAATCAGATTTAATATAAGAGTAACAAGTGTCACACTCTTAAAAAACCATCTATTTTCCTATTTTTAAATTAAAGTTCTTCCCTTGATTTTTATACACTTATAACTTTTTTATACTATGTTATTTTTTTATAAAAATTACACCATTAAACTCGTCATATTTTTCTCGTTAATTTCATTATAGTCATGCCAAATTTTTTTCGAGCGTTCATAATTACACTAACATAAAAAACATAAGTACAATAATTTTTCTCTTTTTTCAAAAATTTTCCATCAAATTTTTTTTCTCTCATCTTAAATATATATTACAAACTTATTTTTTATTATAAAATTTAGTTAATTAGATAAATTTATATCAAATAAGATAAAAGTTAGATAATTGTAACGTAAAAAAATAATAAGTTACAGCTCGTTACATCAGTGTAACGACTCGTTACATCAGTGTAATTATGAACACTTTGAAAAATTCAGTTCGTTACATCAGTGTAATTAGGAACAATTTGAAAAAATTCAGCTCATTGCATCAGTGTAATTACGAACACTTTGAAAAAATTCAGCTCGTTACATCAGTGTAATTTTGAAAACTTTAAAAATTTTTGACAAAACTATACTTGAATTAAAGATAAAAATGTGACAAATTTAATGTATATAAAAGTTATGAAGGTTTAAAAAATTGGGGGGTAAACTTTTATCTTAAAAATCAAATCAAGTACACCTCACAAATCTCTAAAATACCCTTAAAGAAATCTCAACCACTCATTTTCCCAGATTTAATATGGACCACACATTTCAAATTCATTAAATTAGAGAATCAATCAAATTGGGTTTATAAGTTACCTTAATTACCATGAGTTATCATTCACTCCTTTCCCTATATATATATATATATATATATATATATATATATATATATATATATATATATATATATATATATAGGGGAAGGTTCCATTGTTAACCCTCCCTTATAGCGTTAACCGCTTAACCCTAGCGTTTTTTGCCCGAATCCTAAATTTTTTTTTTCATGGTTTTTATTATGTAAAAATAGGGGGGGTTTCTTTTTTGTGTTTTTGATAATTCATCAACGTTTAGAAGTTATTGTAAGTGTAAGTTACTTACATTTACTTACATTTCCGTATCTGATGCAGTAAATGTAAGTAAGTGTAAGTAACTTACACTTACAATAACTTCTAAACGGTGATGAATTGGCAAAAACACAAAAAAGAAACCCCCCCTATTTTTACATAATAAAAACCATGAAAAAAAAAATTTAGGATTCGGGCAAAAAACGCTAGGGTTAAGCGGTTAACGCTATAAGGGAGGGTTAACATTTGATCCTCTCCCTATATATATATATATATATATATATATATATATATATATATATATATATATATAAGGGAGGGTTCAAATGAAAACTCTTCAATTTTTAGAAAACCAAGAAAACTCTCTACAACCAATCAAAATTTTTCTTTTTTTAATTTTTTTTGTTTAAATTAAAGGGTCATTTAGTAATTTAATCACCTTTTATTTTTGGTAATTATCTTTTTGTTTTTAAATTTCCTTAAATCTTTCACAAATTTGTAGGTCTTTTTGACAAGTACGTAAACCCAAAACAGGGTTTTCATATTCGATCAGAGCAAAATTCGATCAGTTCTGATCTTTCTCCATCCCCCTTAATCTCTAAAAAATCCACTCATATTTTGATTCCATTCAAACCTGTTATCATCAATTTTTTTGTTTGGAACCTTAAAAACTATATTTTTTAGTGCAACTCGAAACATATTATGGATGAAAACCAGAGGATCGAAAGCATTCTTCACTCTCTTGGAGAAGAAATCATCGAAATCATAAGCCTAGTTTCAATCTGCATGTTATCGATGATGTCTTGATTCTTGATGTGTCCAAGCACGGAGGAAAGAAGGAGACATAAAAGAAGAGTAACTTACATTACACTTAGAAAAAATTGAAAGGTTTGATCCTTTTTGTGTGTGTTCTTCATCTCCATCTACAAAAGCTAACATCTTTCTTATTCATCCTTTATTAAAATTTTTTTTTCTTTTGTTTTTCTTATTATTACGTCTATATGTAACTTACATATATGTACTCAACTCTTGTTTAAAAAATTCAAATGAAATAGAGCTGTTTATATCACTTTTTTTATTAGTGTGTACTAATGATAACTGGTTGATGCACATTTATGTTATATTTTCCTGATACACGCCAACTGCTTGATGAATTGTCTCAATGATAAAAAAAAGGTCAAAATTTCAAAATCTTCAAAGTTGTTTTTATCTACTTGTTTACATATATTGTTTTTTAGCAGTTACATGCTTTCAAAATGTAATTAGGTATGCGTTTGTGTTTACATATATGTAAGCAAGTTACATATGCATTTACACATAGTGCTTTTCATTATTTTTCTTCACATTATATATGATTACATACATGTAATCAAATCACTTTTTAATATTCATTTGCATATATCATCTTCATATATGCTCTGGTGTTTTTAGTGATTGTTACATATGTGTAACTTGTATGGTTATATACTTGATTACATATATGTAATCAAGTATATATGTAACCAGTTACATGATTACATAAATGTAATCAAGTATAACATGTTAGATGATTACATATATGTAATCAGGTTCAACGATAGATTTTACTACATATATGTAATTCGTTATATGATTACATATATGTAATCAGATGTTTTGCTTGAAAAAATTCGGAATTTTTTAATAAAAAACCTTGATTTTTTCAACATCACGATCACCATATTCAAAATCACAATCAACTATTCTTCTTTGTTTCCACATAACGATTACTTGGCTAAATGCTTCTACAACAATCCATGGCTAGACAACATCACGATTACAGTGACTTCAAAATGGGTTTTCACCGCATTCATCTTCGTTTTAACCAGCATCAACACATCATCAACATTCCATTACAGTGAAACTGTGACACCTCGCAAATTCCAGGTCAGCATTATTTTATTTTTAATAATAATGTGTATTATCATTTCATACGTGGAACTAGAATAACTGTATTTAGTGCGACACGTGGCACAACAGACCGAACACTCCGATAATTTGAGGAATTATCGCACAACACACGCACGTATCTTGAATGAAGAACGTTGGTGAACGGATCAAACCACAATACACTTTCACTTCACTCAGGTTCTAGAAGACCTAACATAGGTAGAACAACACTCACATGTCGAGAAACGATGCTCGTAATCGTTTGAAACTCGAAAAACGATTCAAAACCATGAAATTGGGCCAATTGGACTCTCTGTGGACCCGTCGCGGTACGCAATGGACCCCAAGAAGTGCTATCGCGGTACGCGACGAGTTTCGGGAAAAATTGAATCCCGAAATCCGCCGTGGTACGCGAGGAATCTTTTTAGCCTATGTCGCGGTACGCGACGACTCCAACACGCAAAATCCTTGATTAAACCAAGGCTGATTTACATAACCACTCTATAACTCTTTTCTCGAGCTCTAGACTCTCTTGCTCGTCTTTTTCACCTGCAACTACACCATTAAACCCCTGGAAGCCATTGTTGAGGCTTTGAAAGCTCAAGATCGAAGATTGGAAGATAGGAGGTGAAGCTTGGAGCCAACCATCGACACCACCACCACTTATAACGACCCAAGAGCCATTCCCAGGAAGATTTCGAGTTGTTTCAGACCTGTTCAAGCTCCATCTTGTCGATCCAAGGCTTTGTAAGGTAGTATCTATGCTTAGTCTAGCTTAAAAACACTAGAAATCACACATGCAAGGGGAAATACCCACATGCAAGCACCCTTGATGCACATGCACGAGATTTACTTCTGGGTTTGTTGATTTCAATGTGTTTTTTGATGATCTAGGATGATTAGAATGCATCTTATGATGACCCATGATGTTGTGTACGGGTAGAATGCATGATTTGGTCATAAAATGTTGAGATGATGCCATGCATGTATGATCTAGGACATGCTAGATGATTTTGTTGATGTAGAGATGATTTTTGATAATGTATAAGTGTTCTTGCAAGATTTGATTATCATATTGTTGGTTAAAATATGGTTTTGGATGTTATTTGGGACTCTTTGGCCTAGATGATGACTTTAAACCACATGCATGCACGATCTATGATGTTTTACATGATTCTTGAAATTGAAATGTGATTATTAATGATATTGGGTATGATTTAAGTGATTGGAAGTGTTGATTATAGTCAAAAGTATTGATTTAGGGCTTATTGCTAATTTTAGAAACTTTATTCTTGCAAGTATGTGAATGAAGGTGTTAATGGTCACATGCATGTGTTTGAATCCATGATTTATACTTAGAATGAAGTATAGGAAACTAATATGATGATTCTTGGAGCATTTGGGTTGTTAAAATTGTCAAAGGAGTGACTTTTATGAATATTTCTATAAATAGTAACTTTTACGCGCTAAATATGATAAACCGGCTATGTTTAACTATGTGCTATGTGATAACATGCTCATTTAGGATTAATACGTATGTTAGAATAACCGGAATGTGATTTTATGCTTGACTTGCCTAATGTGGAAACTTTCCTAAAATAGGAACTTACTATAAATAGTAAGTTTCCTCAAGGGAATGATTTTGGTATCCGTACACTCTACACGACACTAAACCGCACGTTACACGAACACTTGATCCAAAACCGTCACCAACGGGTCGTTAGGTCAAACACGGTCAACACGACTCACATAACAACTTGGAGTTGTTAGACACGAACACGGTCCTGTGAGGCCCACATGTATGCAAACACAAACTTACAACACCTATATGATATAGGTAACTACTAGCCGGCGAGCTACACGCATTCTGTAAGAATTGCACTCTATTCAAACTCAGGTGAGTTTTACAGCCCCACTTTACTCTTTAACTGTTTTACATAACTTTGGGGTGAGAATACTATGCAACTGTTTTAGATATAGTACTGGTATGTTGTGAAAACCATTTTCGAGTGTAACTATTATCGCTTAAAGTCCTCACTTATCCTTACCGTTAGTTGTATCACAAACGAGTCGTAATTACGTAGTACTACTGGGTTTGACTAGCCCCACTCGGCACCAATGTTGACTGGAGGTCATAGCGAGTGTAATTTCGATGGGAATGCGGGTTCAGCGATGACCTGCGGAGGCAAACGGAAACGGTATAGTTTCGGTAAGATGAACTGACACACTCCACGGATCGTAGTATCCAACAACAAAACTTAACATACCCAGTATACGTCTGTTTATTTTTCAGTCTGTCTAAACCTGTGAACTCACCAACTTTTTAGTTGACACTTTTTGCATGTATTCTCATTTCTCAGGTAACTAATGGAGCACACGCTAGGACACAAAGGAGGAGTACAAGAGAGTCTCATGCATATTAGACTCCTAGGCTTTGTGTTAATGTGTTCATTTTGAAAACAATTTAAACTATGTAGTGTCTGATACAATTACATTTCCGCTGTATTTGTTATTATTTAATTCCGCTGCTTTATTTGTAAACTTTATTTACTTATGATGTCTAAAACATTTTCCGCTGCTTACTAATGAAAACCATGATTATTTTACAAACATGTGTGAATGTGTCACACCCTCAATTTTCAACTAACGGATTCATACCGTTTGGGAACGTGACAAACCAGGATCTCAGATCATTAGACATAACGAAGACCTCTATATGAATTTCAAAACACATTTTGGTCTAAAACTGTAACATCAAAGCTTTTAAAGTTTGCGGAAGCGTTTTAAAACCATAATAATTGTAAAATATAAATTACAATGCAAAGTTGTCAAATGTTCAAATTCAAAGAAATGAAATGTAAAGACATGCATGCGACTCAATCTCCTAGTCCATGCCTGCTTTCTTGTGCACCATAGCGTCCTGAGAAAACATGTAAATCAAGTCAACACAAAGGTTGGTGCATTACACAGGTTTAAGCATTCACAATGTTAAAACCACAGTTTGAATATCAAGTTTTGCAGATAACATAATCACACATTGCATAGTCATGATAGCTAGTCATATATACTATTTACATAAGTGGTCGACACCGAAGCTGACTAGTGCATGCTATCGCATGTTTTGCCTTGTCACTATTGTCTAGCACAAACAATAGTAATGATTGTTTGGTCAGTCAAACACCTGCGTAGATCCCATCTACCAAGTGAGGTTTGTCAAACCTAATAGATCTATTTCCAACTACCACGCTTTGCGCTACGGCAAACTAAACGGTTCGATATGTAAGGACTTAAAATGCTATGTTCGCACTTAATGTAAACAGCTAACTCATGCAAGTGATATGTATCTAAAAGTGTTTGTTTGCACATGTTTTCTCCCCCAAAACAGTAAAATAAGAAAGGGGCCGTGTACGCACCTTTGATTATAGCAGAATGATCAAACACACTTAACTCGTGTAGAAAATCCTCCTACGAAGAACCTGTGTTTTAAACAATACGTTGTGTTATTCGGGACATCGTTTTGTGCTTGAAATTACATACGTGTCAACACACGTATGTTAGAGTGTTAGGAATAGGCATACGTATATACGCGTGCCTTTGAAATCGTTTAATAAAATCATATCATCGTTAATGATTTTATTTAAACAAGCGTAATTATACGCGATTTCGTTTTCGGATTAAAATATAACTTTTATTATTCTAATACATTCAGAACTGAATTCTGGTTCTAATGCAATTGAAACGAATCGAATCGGAGTTACAACAAAGAAGATATGATCAAAATACTAAAACAAATGTCAAAACCTAAAAACTGTTGGGGGCCGGGTTCGAACCCGCGACCTCCAACTTCAAACACAACCACTCTACCAATCCAGCCATTTCAACATTTGCAATAGAGCATCAGAATTAAATCTTTTAATCTTTGTTTACCCAGTTCCCCTATGTGGTATTAGCCGAACCAATTGATTCCAATTGATCCCTATATCGAATCCGATCCATTCCTAATCAATGGGGCTTTTGTCCTATGGATCTAATCACATCTATAGGCTGTTTTAATTCGTCCATTGATCGAGATAAACACCTCAATTCGATCCCAACTAAATCCGGTTCGAACAACTCCAATTCTCCAATCCATTGAACCAAATTCGAATATATCAGAACTCGAATCCATGGGGCTTTTCATCTTACTACCTAAACGAACTCCTCTGTGTAATCTAATCGAACTCTTAATCACAATTATTTAGAAAATCCCAAATCTTTTTAACTAGCAAACCCTAGAATCTGAAATCTATCAATTCGATATCTTATCATAAAATTGACACTTGATTTTCATTCTAAGATGAATTTCGAACATGTCTGTGCTGATTAATTGGATTCTATAACTCATTTAAATCAAAACCCCCAAACCATCTTTATTCAAGAACTCTAACAATCGAACTTAATCAATTCGTCAAAATGTGATGAAATTGATTTATGAACTTTGTTAATCGGCACACTATGAAAGTGTTGATAATATTTGATTTCATTTTTAACCCCATCATAACCAAAACCCCCAACTCGTTCTTTCCCTATGAACCCTAGAATCAAAATCGAATCAACTGATATCAGAACTAGAAATTGAGGTTGGTTTGTCCTTAATCGAACCTTTTAGGTTTCCTAGGAGTTGAACATTACCTGATTTGATGCCCGATCGAAGGAGATCGAATATTAGTTCAAGCTCGGCCACTCCACGATCCAATTCGTCTCTCCGAATCTATAAAGATTGAATTGTTGTATGAAAAAGCTCCTACTAATGCCGATCAAAGTGTTTGAGTGTCCAATTTGAGATATGGCAATCGATTTATACGAGTATAGTAACCAATACCTACGGTTACAATTTTTGAAGTCGTTTTGGGTTCCATTCGACGAATTAATGAGCCCTTAACGTATGGAAATTGATAACAATCATTAATAGAATGATTAAGGTTAATCAATTTCGGTTTTTACTTAGATTTAATAAGAAGTTCGAACTCAATTAACAATTTGGCCGACTTTTGACTTGTAAAAGTCAAAATTGATACTAAAAATCAATTACAAGTTTGATCTTCACAAATTTAACACTTTGGAACTGATTTTGCTTGATTCTAGTCCCTTGGGTTTGATTTTTCTCGATTACATAACATCTCGGTTTAATCTAGAGTTACCGTAGTTAATCCGAATTGCCGAATTGTCACTAATCGAGTCAATTGAACTATTATTGGCTAAATTAATCCTTTTGGGCCTCATAATTACAATTGGGCCTACCTTGGGCATCATTGGGCCCACCTTGGCATCATTGGGCCCACCTTGGCCTCATTGGGCCCACCTTGGCCTCATTGGGCCTACCTTGGGCCTCATATTTTTGATTTCGTTATTTTCAGTTAATAAGGTTAACTCGAAAAGTCGGATTGTCACATCATCCCCTTGTTGAAGGAATTTTCGTCCCGAAAATTAGTAAATGTTAGGAGTAGTTAGGAAACTACTTACGAGTTTAAATCATACGTGTTAGTGTGGTTTGATCATTCCGTGTGCTTGTGTGTACTCACACACAAAATCTAATGGTTGCAACATCACAACTAAATGTGATCGTTCAATGTGATTGTTTGCGTGTACACTAGTTAGTTCACCTAACTGTGACTGTTTGTGTTTGATCATACTGTGTTGTGTAACCTCACACATAGTGAGTGTTTGTTTGTACTATGCAACCCCGCACATAGCAAAATGTGTGTAACTAATCATGCATGTACTACCATAACATGTAACATATGAAATGTAGCACATAAAATGTATAAAATGTAATGTAGCACAAATGTTTGTAACAAAATCAATTGAATAAGGTGTTTGTGCTTACAGTTTGAAATTTGTAGTGTTGATGTGTGAAGCATCACGTCATCCCCTTGTTGAAGGAAATTTCGTCCCGAAATTTAACGTGCGCTTTCAGTGTTTGTAGCTGTTGTTTTTAACAGATGAGGATACTTCTTCATCTTTTGGTCTTCTCGTTCCCATGTGAATTCAGGAATCGCAACTGTTCATCTACTTGTATTTCCTCCAGTGGTACAATCAATGTCTCGTCAGAAAGACATTTCTTCAAGTTCGATACGTGAAAGACATCATGAACTCCACTGAGTTCATCCGGTAATTTGAGTTGATACGCAACCGGACCAATCCTTTTCAGGATCTCAAAAGGTCCTACGTAACGTAGACTAAGCTTTCCGCGCTTGCCGAATCGTATCACACCTTTCCAAGGTGATACCTTTAGAAGAACTCGGTCTCCTACTTGAAATTCCAATGGTTTACGACGTTTGTCTGCATAACTCTTCTGTCGATCCCGGGCCGCTGCCATACGGTTCCGGATTTGAACTATCTTCTCTGTCGTTTCATGCACTAGTTCAGGACCTGTAATCTGACTGTCACCAATTTCAGCCCAGCAAACTGGTGAACGACATTTGTGACCATACAAGGCTTCAAACGGTGCTGCCTGAATGCTTGTATGATAACTGTTGTTGTAAGAGAATTCCACTAACGGTAAATGATTTTCCCAGCTATCACCAAAATCAATGACACAAGCTCGTAACATATCCTCGAGCGTTTGAATCGTACGTTCACTCTGACCGTCGGTCTGTGGATGATATATGCAGTACTCATATCCAAACGAGTTCCCAATGACTTATGAAGTGATTTCCAAAAGTTGGAAGTAAATCGGGCATCCCGATCTGATATGATAGAGATTGGCACGCCATGCCGTGCTACCACTTCCTTGATGTAAATGCGAGTCAGTTTTTCCATCTTATCGGTTTCCTTGATTGCTAAGAAGTGTGCAGATTTCGTTAATCGATCAACAATTACCCATATCGTATCACAACCACTCGGTGTACGGGGTAACTTAGTAATGAAGTCCATCGAAATCTGTTCCCATTTCCACATCGGTATCTCTGGTTGTTGCAGTAAACCAGATGGTTTATGATATTCAGCTTTGACTTTAGAACAAGTCAAACATTTGCTAACATATCTAGCAATATCAGCTTTCATGTGAGGCCACCAATACAGTGCCTTCAAGTCATGATACATCTTGTCTGACCCCGGATGGACTGAATATCTGGACTTATGTGCTTCATCCATCACGAGTTCCCTTAAACCTCCGTACAAAGGTATCCACAGTCGATCTATGAAATAACGAATTCCATCAGGTTTAACATCCAACTGTTTTTCCATCCCCCGTAAGGATTCATGTACTAGATTATCCTTTTCTAAGGCTCCCAGTTGAGCACTGCGTACCTTGTCAGGTAAGTCAGTATGTATTGTCATCATAAGTGCGCGAACCCGTCTTGTCAAAGTGTCTTTTCTGCTTAAAGCATCAGCTACCACATTAGCTTTTCCCGGGTGATACTTAATCGCGCATTCGTAGTCGTTCAACAACTCGACCCATCGTCGCTGTCTCATATTAAGCTCTTTTTGATCAAAGATGTGCTGCAGACTCTTATGATCAGTGTAAATGGTACACTTGGTTCCATATAGGTAATGCCTCCAAATTTTTAAAGCAAAAACCACTGCTCCTAACTCCAAGTCGTGAGTAGTGTAATTCTTTTCGTGTGGTCGTAGTTGTCTTGAAGCATAAGCAATCACTTTATCACGTTGCATCAACACACATCCCAAACCCTGTGCAGATGCGTCACAATACACCACAAAGTCTTCCGTCCCTTCCGGTAAGGACAGAATCGGTGCACTGCAGAGTTTCTGTTTCAATAACTGGAATGCAGCTTCCTGTTTATCCGTCCAGTTATACTTCGTTCCCTTGTGTGTAAGAGCTGTAAGTGGTTGAGCGATCTTTGAGAATCCCTCAATGAATCGTCGGTAATAACCCGCCAAACCAAGGAATTGTCGTACCTCGGTAGGAGTTTTTGGTGCTTCCCAATTCTTAATTGCTTCAATCTTTGCTGGATCAACGTGTATACCCTTTTCATTAACTATATGACCCAAGAATTGTACTTCTCGCATCCAGAAATCACATTTCGAGAACTTACCGTACAATTGTTCCTGTTTCAGTAATTCCAACAGTAATCGAAGATGTTCAGCGTGTTCCTCCTCAGTTTAAGAATAGATGAGGATGTCATCAATGAAAACAATGACAAAATTATCAAGGTAAGGTTTACAAACACGATTCATGAGATCCATGAATACTGCTGGAGCGTTTGTCAACCCAAATGGCATGACCAAGAACTCATAATGGCCATAGCGCGTCCTGAATGCTGTCTTCGGAATATCTTCTTCTTGAACTCTTGGTTGATGATAACTCGATCTGAGATCAATCTTCGAGTAGTAACTCGAACCTTGTAATTGATCGAACAGATCGTCAATTCTAGGTAACGGATACCGGTTTTTGATAGTAACCTTGTTAAGTTCCCGGTAATCGATACACATACGGAAAGTCCCATCCTTCTTCTTAACAAACAAAACTGGAGCTCCCCACGGTGAAAAACTAGGTCGTATAAAACCCTTATCTAACAACTCTTGCAGTTGTGTAGATAACTCTTGCATCTCTGACGGTGCAAGTCGATAAGGTGCCCTTGCTATCGGTGCTGCATCTGGTGTAAGGTCGATTCGGAATTCCACCTGTCTGATAGGCGGTAATCCCGGCAAGTCTTCTGGAAATACTTCCGGAAATTCACATACTACTGGAATATCTTCAATCTTCTTCTCAGCTACCGGTTTTTCAATTATAAGTGCTATAACTGCCGTATGACCTTTACGCAGGCATTTATGTGCTTTCATACAAGATATGAGGCGCAGTGGCGTACTGCTCTTCTCGCCTTGTACATACAATGTCTCTCCATGCGAAAGAGGTATACGAACGATCTTTTCATGGCATACTATTTCCGCCTGGTGTTTGGACAACCAATCCATGCCAATGACTACATCAAAACTTCCTAAAGTGATAGGCATAAGATCAATTTCCAATGCCTGACCCATCAAATCAAGCATACATCCCTTAAGGATTTGTTCAACTACTATTAACTTACCATCAGCTAATTCTACAGTGTATGGACTATCTAAGGCAGTGGGACTAACATTTAGCAACTTAGCAAGTGAACTAGATACAAAACTCCGATCGGCACCAGTGTCAAATAACATAGAGGCATAGTGATTATTTAAGAGGAACGTACCCGTAACAATGTTGGGATCCTCCCGTGCCTGACGTCCTCCAATTACAAACGCCCTGCCCCTAGCACCATTGTTATTGTTGTTGTTGTTATTGGTGCCATTGCCGTTGCCGTTGCCGTTGCCGTTGCCATTTGCATTGTTATCCCCGCCTTTCTTGAGTTGTGGGCAATCCTTTTTATAGTGCCCCATCTTACCACACTCAAAACAACCCTTCTGTGCGTTGTTCTGGTTGTTATTCTAATTGTTGTGATTGTTTTGCAGCTCTCCGCGAAATCCTTAGCTGCATGCCCAACCTTACCACACCGTTGGCACTTAACTTTATCACACTGATTGCCCGTATGATGAAATCCACACCTATTACACTTTGGATGTTTACCGATATAACCCCCTGATGATGACGATTGCTGACCACTATTTGAGTTGTGATAAGACTTGTTTGAGTCTTGTTTCCGGTTCTGCTGAAACGGCTGTTGGTTGAAGTTCCTGGAGTGGCTTTCCCACTTCCTCTTGTGGTCACCTACTTTAGTAGCTGATGTTCGTTTAGGCAGAGTTCCTTGTAACACTGCCTGATCAGTCAATTGGTGCGCCAGTCGCACAGCTTGTTGGATTGTTGTGGGATTTGCAGAAGTGACCAATCCCTGGATCTGAGGTACCAATCCCCCGATGTACCTCTCTATCCACTTGCTTGCGGGAGTAGCCATGTGAGGTAGAAGTCTGGCTAGTTCATGAGATCGAGTCATGTACTCCTCGATGTTGGACCCCTCCATCTTGAGATGCCAATATTCCTCCTCTAATTTATGCATCTCACTGCGAGGACAGTACTCCTCCTGCATTAAAGTCTTGAATCCATTCCAGGTTAAGGCATTGGCCTCACCCAATCCCAGAGTCTGAACATTCGAGTTCCACCAAGTCAATGCAGGACCCTCCAATGTTCCCGTAGCATACTTTACTTTGCTCTCATCAGGACAGTTGCACATTTCAAACACAGATTCGGCCTTCTCAATCCATCGTAGGAGTCCAATGGCTCCTTCCGATCCTTTGAAGTTGTGTGGCTTACAGTCCAAGAACATCTTGAACGTGCATGCCTGTGGGTTAACCAATCCCCCAGCTGGACCATGTGGCCCTGCATTGTGTGTCTGAGCGTAGTTCGCGATAGCCTCCGCGACCCTGTTATTAATCAGCTCATTGAGCTCAGCAACTGTCATGTGAACGTTCCCCTCAGCCATTATCTTCCTAGTTAAAAGAAGTGTTAGAGTGTTATCAAAGTCCAATGTGACATGTGTAAATAATACAACAAACACAACATGTAATATATAAATCAACACAACTGTTGGCAATAAATAATAGTTTTTCAATAGATAGAAATCTGATTTCAGTACAATACTTTTGAAATCAAAACATAACTTTTCCAAACATCTAATGTAGGGACACAACCCGCCCCTAATAAGTTTAAACAAAATAAAGAAAATCAATCATCCTCAACAGTAGATTCAGGATCAGAATCAACAGCTGGTGCTGGTTCTTCCCCTTCCTCCTCTTCATTCTCTTCATCCTCCTCCTCATTATCCGAGACCACCAAATCTTCCAAGGCTTCAAGTCTGCCTTCCAAAATCTCAGCTCGGTTCTCAGAAGCTTCGAGACGACCAATCAATTGGATGATCTCATCCCGCATGTCATTAACCAGATGGGCAAGATTATCCTGTCTTTCGTTTGCATCCCAGAGTTCCCGAACATTATACTTGATCCTATCATTCGCCCAGTACAAGTCCTCACGCAGTTTGGCAATCTCCTCAGCATCAGTCCTTTGCCTCTTAGGCTCAAGGACATCCAATACAGGTGGTGGATAAGTAGAAGGTCCCTCAGCAGGAATTTCCTGAGTACCCTCCACTGGCTCCTCCTCCGGATCCTCGTCCGGGTCCTCATCCGGATCCTCCTCCGGGTCCTCATCTGGATCCTCCTCCGGATCCTCCTCCGGTCCTCCTACGGATCTGAATCATCTCTCTCAGATGGTGGAGGAGATGGAATAGGTGGTGCTGGTGATGATGGTGGTGCTGGAACTATCGGCTCCTCATCCTCAGAATCATCAATGTAGATATACGGTGCTGATGATGAAGATGCCATGCCTGTTACATAATACCATATGTAAGTGCAGTGCCATGGAATGTGTAAGCAAGTCTATTACATAATGTCATATGTAATTCCTAAGTAATATGTGTAGGCATACGTGTCTAATGTCTAACAGTTATAGTCTAAGTCTACAAATGCAAACCTAGTTCGCTATAACCAATGTCTCTGATACCAATCTGTCACACCCCCAATTTTCAACTAACGGATTCATACCGTTTGGGAACGTGACAAACCAGGATCTCAGATCATTAGACATAACGAAGACCTCTATATGAATTTCAAAACACATTTTGGTCTAAAACTGTAACATCAAAGCTTTTAAAGTTTGCGGAAGCGTTTTAAAACCATAATAATTGTAAAATATAAATTACAATGCAAAGTTGTCAAATGTTCAAATTCAAAGAAATGAAATGTAAAGACATGCATGCGACTCAATCTCCTAGTCCATGCCTGCTTTCTTGTGCACCATAGCGTCCTGAGAAAACATGTAAATCAAGTCAACACAAAGGTTGGTGCATTACACAGGTTTAAGCATTCACAATGTTAAAACCACAGTTTGAATATCAAGTTTTGCAGATAACATAATCACACATTGCATAGTCATGATAGCTAGTCATATATACTATTTACATAAGTGGTCGACACCGAAGCTGACTAGTGCATGCTATCGCATGTTTTGCCTTGTCACTATTGTCTAGCACAAACAATAGTAATGATTGTTTGGTCAGTCAAACACCTGCGTAGATCCCATCTACCAAGTGAGGTTTGTCAAACCTAATAGATCTATTTCCAACTACCACGCTTTGCGCTACGGCAAACTAAACGGTTCGATATGTAAGGACTTAAAATGCTATGTTCGCACTTAATGTAAACAGCTAACTCATGCAAGTGATATGTATCTAAAAGTGTTTGTTTGCACATGTTTTCTCCCCCAAAACAGTAAAATAAGAAAGGGGCCGTGTACGCACCTTTGATTATAGCAGAATGATCAAACACACTTAACTCGTGTAGAAAATCCTCCTACGAAGAACCTGTGTTTTAAACAATACGTTGTGTTATTCGGGACATCGTTTTGTGCTTGAAATTACATACGTGTCAACACACGTATGTTAGAGTGTTAGGAATAGGCATACGTATATACGCGTGCCTTTGAAATCGTTTAATAAAATCATATCATCGTTAATGATTTTATTTAAACAAGCGTAATTATACGCGATTTCGTTTTCGGATTAAAATATAACTTTTATTATTCTAATACATTCAGAACTGAATTCTGGTTCTAATGCAATTGAAACGAATGGAATCGGAGTTACAACGAAGAAGATATGATCAAAATACTAAAACAAATGTCAAAACCTAAAAACTGTTGGGGGCCGGGTTCGAACCCGCGACCTCCAACTTCAAACACAACCACTCTACCAATCCAGCCATTTCAACATTTGCAATAGAGCATCAGAATTAAATCTTTTAATCTTTGTTTACCCAGTTCCCCTATGTGGTATTAGCCGAACCAATTGATTCCAATTGATCCCTATATCGAATCCGATCCATTCCTAATCAATGGGGCTTTTGTCCTATGGATCTAATCACATCTATAGGCTGTTTTAATTCGTCCATTGATCGAGATAAACACCTCAATTCGATCCCAACTAAATCCGGTTCGAACAACTCCAATTCTCCAATCCATTGAACCAAATTCGAATATATCAGAACTCGAATCCATGGGGCTTTTCATCTTACTACCTAAACGAACTCCTCTGTGTAATCTAATCGAACTCTTAATCACAATTATTTAGAAAATCCCAAATCTTTTTAACTAGCAAACCCTAGAATCTGAAATCTATCAATTCGATATCTTATCATAAAATTGACACTTGATTTTCATTCTAAGATGAATTTCGAACATGTCTGTGCTGATTAATTGGATTCTATAACTCATTTAAATCAAAACCCCCAAACCATCTTTATTCAAGAACTCTAACAATCGAACTTAATCAATTCGTCAAAATGTGATGAAATTGATTTATGAACTTTGTTAATCGGCACACTATGAAAGTGTTGATAATATTTGATTTCATTTTTAACCCCATCATAACCAAAACCCCCAACTCGTTCTTTCCCTATGAACCCTAGAATCAAAATCGAATCAACTGATATCAGAACTAGAAATTGAGGTTGGTTTGTCCTTAATCGAACCTTTTAGGTTTCCTAGGAGTTGAACATTACCTGATTTGATGCCCGATCGAAGGAGATCGAATATTAGTTCAAGCTCGGCCACTCCACGATCCAATTCGTCTCTCCGAATCTATAAAGATTGAATTGTTGTATGAAAAAGCTCCTACTAATGCCGATCAAAGTGTTTGAGTGTCCAATTTGAGATATGGCAATCGATTTATACGAGTATAGTAACCAATACCTACGGTTACAATTTTTGAAGTCGTTTTGGGTTCCATTCGACGAATTAATGAGCCCTTAACGTATGGAAATTGATAACAATCATTAATAGAATGATTAAGGTTAATCAATTTCGGTTTTTACTTAGATTTAATAAGAAGTTCGAACTCAATTAACAATTTGGCCGACTTTTGACTTGTAAAAGTCAAAATTGATACTAAAAATCAATTACAAGTTTGATCTTCACAAATTTAACACTTTGGAACTGATTTTGCTTGATTCTAGTCCCTTGGGTTTGATTTTTCTCGATTACATAACATCTCGGTTTAATCTAGAGTTACCGTAGTTAATCCGAATTGCCGAATTGTCACTAATCGAGTCAATTGAACTATTATTGGCTAAATTAATCCTTTTGGGCCTCATAATTACAATTGGGCCTACCTTGGGCATCATTGGGCCCACCTTGGCATCATTGGGCCCACCTTGGCCTCATTGGGCCCACCTTGGCCTCATTGGGCCTACCTTGGGCCTCATATTTTGATTTCGTTATTTTCAGTTAATAAGGTTAACTCGAAAAGTCGGATTGTCACAGAATGTGTAACTCATATAGAGTCGTTCTATATGACTATGAGCTGTGATCCTGGCCACGTCACACTCATGTGGACTGACGCCACGAGTGGGAATTTGGGGTGTGAAAGAAACCATTGACAAAAGCTTGTTGTTTTTCAAGGCAAAAAGGTTCGCCTTATCTCTCGCCCCTATCAATTTTCAAATAAATGAGAAAGAAAGTTACAAAAATTAATGAAAATTTGTTCCAAACGTTTACGTCTCTTGGAGGGAGTATATCGTATATAGATTCTCATTTGCTAATATTTGTTTTGATAATCTTGGTTGTTGAAAGTGTGCAAAAGGATCTACCACCAGCTCTTGATTCTTCTTCCGAACCACCTTCGGTTATTTATTGAACCACTAGGTATATTTATAAGTAATGCAAACTATTTGTTAAAATGCCCCAATGAAACTTGTTTAGATGATTTATTATCCAAAAAAAATTTACAGTTTGGTTTGGTTATTGGATCTAATTTTTCTAAAATTCAAGCTAAATTTGCTTTGGTTACGTTTTTAGATATGGATCTAATGTTCCATTACGCGTTCTTAATTAGCTAGTTATATGAAATTGTTTGATATTCTAACAAAGACCTTGAATCTTTTTGGTTAGGATGCGTATATCTTACACTTGGTTGTATGCGTAACGTGTGTGGATTGCCCACGACGGCACAACTATCTCTCTCTTAAACAATCATATTTACTAAAAGATCAATTTTGGACAAATTATCTTATAACGTGTGTTGATCCACTGGAAATATTGGATGAAAAAGCATCTCAGGCCATTTAACATAAATACACTCATTGTTATTTTTTATCTCTAAATATAGTAACATGTGTTTATAAGATTGTATTTTGGTGGAAGATCATCTGTTAGGTATTAATTTTTCTAAGTTTGTTCATCAAAAGTATTTATATAAACAGTTCATGAGTTTGTGTATTAGAGTTTGAACTTATTTGAATTTAGAGATTTGTGAATCTAGCATATATAGCTCCAACAGTTTGATTTGTATTCATGTTTACTTTTATTTGATTGATTACATATATGTAATCAGATATGTATGCAACCATATAGATGATTACATATATGTAATCATGCATATATGAACCAGATATATGAATACTTATATGTAATCAGGTATATATGAAACAAGATATATGATTATATATATGCAATCAGGTATATATGAAACCATGTATATGATTACATATACGTAATCATAATATTAGGTATAATTACATAGATGATTACATATATGAAATGCACTTTTATTTGATTACTTACATATATTTAATGAGATATATATGTAACCACATAGATGATTACATACATGTAATCAAGTATATGAATGTAACAACATATATGATTACATATATGCAATTATAAATTTAGATTTGACAGAAAAAATCAAAATTTTGAATTAAAAGTACTGATTACAGTTTCATGTGAAAAAGTTTTCATGTGTCAATGTGACAATACAATTAGTAAACATGTAACTTTGTATATGATTGCATATATGTAATCATGTATGTAACACTTTGTATATGATTACACATATGTAACTTGCTATATAATTATATATGTAATCATGTATGTAACACCTAGTATATGATTACATATATGTAATCATATAATTGTTTGAAAAATTTAGATTTTTTGAATCATGTATGTAACACCTAGTATATGATTACATATATGTAATCATGTATATAACACCTAAATATATATGTGACCATGTATATGATTACATATATGTAATCATGTATATAACACCTAGTATTTGATTACATATATGTAATCATATATTTTGGTTGAAAATTTCAGATATTTGAATCAAAATATCCATCTTTTTGAATTCAATTTTTTGAGTGAAAAAAAAATATTTTTTTTAAAATTAATTTTTGTAAATAATTGATGAGAGAGGAAGAGATGAGAGATTTTAAGAATTTTATTTAATATAGGAGAGATAATATATTTATTTGGACTAATATACCCTTATAGTCATATAATTAAATCCCTTGATTGTTATTTATTTACAATCTTGCCACTATTGATCTCAACCATTGATTAGATTAATCAATGGTGGATTAAAGGTTTTCTTAGTTTTCTTAAAAATGAGGGTTTTCAATGGAACCCCTATATATATATATATATTATATATATATATATATATATATAGGAAAATGTTCAAATAATAACTCACTCTTAAAGCAATAACCCTGATAACTTTGCCAAGATGAAGCCAAATCTTGGATTTTTGTTTTTGAACATCATTGTAACACATTTAGAACACTATGTTCTTGTATGAGTTTATGAAAATCCATCACTGTTTAAGAGATATAATCGTTGTAAGTTTTTTGATTTACAGCACTGTAACTGTTTTAAGCCCAAAATTTACTAGGATGTAAACTCTCAAACGGTGGTGATGAATTTTCGTAAACTCATAAAGAAAACAGTGTTGTAAATGTGTTACAATGATGTTAAAAAAAATCCAAGATTTGGCTTTATCTTGGCAAAGTTATACATGTTATTGCTTTAAAAGTGAGTTATTATTTGATCACAATCATATATATATATATATATAGGGCAAGGTATAAAAAATAACTCTCATCTTTTGCTACAAATACATAACCCATTTCAATCAATCATAAACTACATATAAACATTTCATTAAAATATTAAAAAAGGCATCATAGTCATTTTACCTTTATAAGTTTCTCCCCCTCTTTTTAAACATTAATAACTTTTTTATAATATATTATTTTTAAAAAAAATTGCATCATTATATTCGTCTCATTTTTCTCTTTAATTCCGTTATAGTCTCGACTATTTTTTTTTACTTTTTTTAAATGTCTTATATTTACATCATTGTAACGAGCTTAAATATAAGAAATTTATTTGAAATTTTTTTAAAAATGATAAATTACAGTGATGTAATTTACATTGACATAATTTATCGTGATGTAATTTACATTGACGTAAAATTCGGTTTCGGTTTTTTTCGGTTAATTTGGTTCCGGTTCGGTTTTTTCGGTTTAATTCGTTTCGGTTCGGTTTTTTTGGCTTTTTGCTCATCCCTAATTTGTAACGAGCCTAAATACAACAAATTAGTTTGAATTTTTTTCAAACAATGATAAATTACATCACTATAATCATCATTGTTAAAGAAAAAAAAATCAAAATAATGTTTATTACATCACTGTAATTTATCATTGTAATTATCATTGTTAGAGAAAAAATAAAATAATGTGTTATAAAATCACTGTAATTTCATTGTTAGAAAAAAATTCAAATAATGTGTTATATTTATGCTCGTTATATCGATGGTAATAATGGACAATGAGAAAAAAATTAAAAAAATTAATCAAACATTATAACGGGAATTAAAGAGAAAATTGCATCACTGTAAATAATGTGTTACGTCACCGTTAATTATGTCATTATAAATTACTTCATTCTGTGTGTTACATTACTTTATTTTGAGTTACATTACTGTAATTTACCATTGTTAGATTAAATTTCTAATTAATTTGCATTCGTTAAGCTCGTTACAATGACGTAAATACATGACATCAAAAAAATAAAAAAAAAACTAGTCGAGACTATAACGAAATAAAGAGAAAAATGAGACGAGTATAATGG